>OY856410.1:644453405-645053405 GCA_963693085.1 Alisma plantago-aquatica
CATGGCAAGGGATATGAATACACACTAGGAAATTAATTTAAGAAGTCATGAGTCTTTCATAGAAGTCCTCAAAAAACCATATAGTCAAATGATGGTGGTTCCCATGTCCTTTTGTGGATGCATGTATTATCCACTTTGAGAACAAGAATTGAGAGTCAAGAACATGAAGATTAACATCTGATGTGTGTGGCTTGTATTGTCCAACTGTTGTGCTCTCATTCAATGAACAAGGGGTTACATGACTAGATTTAAACATTATCAGTTTACATTTAACATTGTCCTTTTACACATTGAGGATAGAGTGAAGGATAAGTTTGGGGTTTAAATAGGGGAGGTAGGTACTATCTTGTCCCTTCCACTTTAAATGCTTTTACTACTGCATTTGCTTTTACACTACCACTATCTGCAAATACAATTCTAAATAATTTTGAATATTTTGTATATTTTGTATATTTTATACTGCACAATTTAGTTTACATTTAATGTTTTAACCTTTAGTTGAGGAAACTTTGACCTTATGGAGGATAAATTTTTAACGTTATGCAAATCCAATTTTTTGGGTGTTTTCTCACCTTTCGACCAAATACAGACTTCTTCAAGCTCTCTACTAGAAGGCATTACCCTCCATTACTTTCTAAAGAAACCTCAAGTACTAGTTGTAAATGCACAAGTCTCTTATGAATGAAAAAGCTACCCCTTCTAGTAGAAAAAAAATCATAAAAATGAGAAAAAGAGACTTGGCACCCACTAAAACCCTAAAAATATCAAAAAGCCAAAAAACAAGTCCAAGAAGAGAGACTAAAATCTAGAGTAGGAATAAAAGAATGAGAATTGTGCCATGCTAGGAGTGGATGGTAATGCCTAGTTGGCACATACTTGTGTTCATGAACGTAGATACACCGAGACTGGTAGTAAAACACATAAGTTCAGTAGAATAAACCCTCAAGCTTCGATGGTGCTCACTAAAATCAAGGCAATGTGGTGTAGTGGCACGTAGGATGTGAAGTCACTTTTCTAATTTCAACTGGATTGGACTTTAAGAACCACTTGCCCATTAAATGAACCATTGGCTTAGTGTCTTGGAGAAGAACATGCTACACATCAGCTTTATTGTAGCCTCACACTCTTTCCGTATCTAAGAAAATAAAAATTAGAAGTACAAGCTACCTTTATGAGGATTTTGCACCGTACAACCATGAAAAGGGAATTGGAGTGGATATCACAGAGAAAAACTCTGACTAGGTGAAAGGGAAGTAACATATGAAAGATCAAAGAAGTCCAATGCCTTAGGCAAAACCCCATGGGCATAATAGGAAGGACACAGCTAGGCAATTGCCTTACTATAGAGCTAGCATAAAAGCATGATTGTTATAACCTTGATTCATCTAGATAAGAGCCATAATTCTTACCTTATACTTTTATTCTAATTATTAGATTGATAAGCTAGATTAAGTTTGGAGTTTGGTAACATCCATTTTTTGTGAATGTTATATGACTATTTTATCCTCCACTATCCTTGAATTTAGCATATTAAATTCTAATTTTACTTGCATTTTCAGTCATTACCAAGTTGTAATTAGTTTACTTGTTTTTGTAGGAAAAATTCAAAGATTGGTGTCTCGTAACACATTCCATCTTAGAATTGATGGTTACAAGTTAGGAAGGTCATTGACCTTCATCGACCCAGGAGTCCATTGGTTAAAAACTAGTGAAACTTGATTGTTAGAGACCTAAAGATGTTGGAAATCAATGATCCAGGCGGGCCATAAGTTTGTGCTAGCCTGAAGCCTCATTTGTTGACAGTCGATGAGAAAGGCATAACCCCAATAAACAATGACCTTGGAGTCATTGATTGATAAGGGATGATGAATCAGAATATTGACTAATGGTCACTCTATACTTTCATCAGTCATCAACCAATGACCAAAACTGAGCTATCAACCGATGATATGCATACCTCCTCAACTGATGAAAGAACTCCAATCTCAACCATTGACGCTAGACCACGTCAATTGATGGAAAGTTAAACTCCATCGACCAATTGAAACACAAGTCTCACTAACATGTGGAGATACAATAGACCTCCACAACTAACGAATGTACTTCTAACTCCTTTGTTGATAGATGTTAATTGAGAGTGTGGCCCAAGGCACATGCCCTGATGTTTGGAGAGCAAGTAAAGGACCCCTACACTTAGGTGTCTCGACTATGCCACCACTCCCTATAAATAGGGACCCAAGCCTTATATAGATTTCATCTCTTCTTTCGCATAGGAAGTGCTACCAAATTGGTGAGAGACTATTAACTTCCGTCAGTTGACAAGGATGAAGGTCCAAGTATGCCATCGTCCTCACCATTTACATTGTAGAGGATGTCTACATCGACATTTAGTAACCAACATCTGCTATTTTTTTATCTTATGCATCTTCCTAACTCTATTTCATACTCATCCCATGGTTTTCCTTATTGATGGCCCTTGTTACATGTAAATAATTCATGTCACTTGTTAACATGAGTGGATAAACTCATTCATTTGGGTTGGGAGTAGCCACCAAGGCCTCCCAACCATGTAAACATTCATATTACATTCAATGTATATACTTCTATAAATGATTATTTTCTTGCTATTTATCATGAATGAATTTCTCATATGTTTGTCTACCATCTTGTGATGCTTGATTCTTAATGCCTCAAGAGAGTAGCATTAGATTACATGTAAGGAGTAGTTTGAATGAATGAAAGTGTTGGATATCTAGAGGTAGTGATCATATGATTGTATGTTTCAAATGTTTGTTTGTCATCTTGAGAGAGAGGCATATTAAGTATCTAGATCTAATCTAATATTAAGCGAGGAGGGAATAGACACAAATGATGATTTTTTGTAAACCCGCAAGGGTATACAATGGGTATGAGCATTTGCATGTCGGTGAGTGTGTTGTCTAGTGAAATCCTATCCAATTTATATCCAAAATATCTTAATATCCATAAATATTATTATTAGTTTTGATTTGGTTAACTTAGTTTTATTTAATTTGTTGCTCTGATTCTATTGTGTGATACTCAATTCCATAAGGAACACTTATTTACCCTTTGATTAGACTTATCTAAGCTAAGATTTAAGGTCCTAACTAGATTGGCCCTCATGTCCCTGTGTTTGACCATGCTTTCTACTCTAGAACCTATATTATCGATGTGGGCATCCCAAGGCATCAAAATATAAATTTAAAGTCTAGTCCTTAATATATGTATCCATTATCTTGTGTTTTGTACATGATTCGAGGGGTGATAACATATATAATATTGTTTCTCTCATGTTTGAGTACATATACATGTCATACAATCTTCTTAAATATTGTCTAACGGAGGGGGTAGAGCAACTATATTGTAGATAAGACCTACTTTTTATAAGATAATGATAGTTGATGGTTACAATGTGTAGTGTGTCAAACTAGACTCCAGAATGTCCTTTCCTATGCATACCATTGTGTCATTGGGACAATAATGGTAGATGTAATGTTACCTATACAATACTTGGCCTTTTGATGTAGGGATGAAGAGGTCGTTTTTTTCTATGAATCATTGATCTCCCCAAGTAGGTTGAGTTTATGTCTCAACTCCATTGCCATAAAAACTGATAAGAACTATTTTTCTATGATCTAGAATTCAGTCATAATCTCCCTTAGATAGTCATTAAATGAACTATCAAATGTGGTGGCTATATTGTTTATTGGATGTATATCTATAGGGTCAATCACCTGGTCAATGAGTTCCACTAAGGGACATATGTAGAGGTATTCCCCATTATTAATGAATAATTATGAACCCCTGAGGCCACTTTGTATAGAATTGACAAGCAGTGACATGTTGAAATCCTCTCTTTTTGAAATTCATCCTTGGAGAATGATTCATAAAGGGTGTGGGGCTATAATGAGCTCGAAGGTAGTACCAAGCATTTCAAGCTTCACCTCTTTGGATATGTAGGCTCTCTTGAGGATCTTTGTCATGATTTTCTATAATATGATGAATTATGCATCATGTTTGTAATATATGTTTCTCCCTCTATATTACCCACACTTACATACCTTAGACTTCAATATGAATGCATTGCTCGGGTGTTGAAGGTACATGCTTTATGTTGATAGTAAAAATAACAACCTCAATGTCTTTATCTTATGTAGAAGCTTTGGGACCATCGGTAGGAACTCCTTTCTGAATTGTTACTTTTACTTTTCCCTTATCCATTGGGGGAAGTTTCCCAAATGTTGCCTCTTGAAATAAGGTAGGCATGGATGTTGGTGTTGGATACTTAGGATTGTTCCCTTTGCTTCATTCTTTGATAATTCATTAGGTATGATTAGAATAATGATCGTAACATTGACATTGGTTTGTTTCCATAATAGAATTATTGTGCCTGTGACATCCTACACTAGAACTTACTTTGGTACTCATAGTAGGTGGATGAGTGGGTGTTTTTTTGCCCTTGGTCGAATGATAAGTTGATATGTATCTCTAGGGATCATTGGCTTGCTCGTGGGATTTGTATTTACATGGACAACCTGGATCATTCTGATTTGGAGGTCCCAATTGGAAAAAGTCTCTTGCATAGGGAGGATTGACTAATGGGGTAGATGTCAATTCTCATGATAGATGTTACCATGTTTTTCATTGATGGTGTGTCTTCTAAGGTGGCAATTTTGACTTGTCTTTATTCAATAATAGTCTTCCAAGGCATATCAAGTATCAATTTTTTTACCTTTGTTTTAGTGGTAATCACAATTTGCACCGGTAGTGTAGTATTTCAGCAGTGGCTTTCAGAATACCTCTTATCACTTGAAACTTTGATATGTTTAATGGTGGGCAGGATTTTGTTTAGTTAGGTGCCAATAGGCCTCAACTTCCTATTTATGTAGTGTTAGATCAATTGGTATAGATACTATGATTGGTGTTTCAGATTTCATTTGTGGCATAGTTGTTTTAGTGAGCTGATGTACATGTGAATGGGGCTAGTGGTGGTTCATACCAGAAAAATATTTAGGATAGTATTGTATTGTGTTTTATTCTATGGCAATTGAGCCTAGAAGTATCATGCATTGTGTTGGACGTGGAATCTATTATTTCCTCTAAGGTGCAATAGACATGTTTTAGTGAGATGATGTACATGTGAATGGGGCTAGTGGTGGTTCATACCAGAAAAATATTTAGGATAGTATTGTATTGTGTTTTATTCTATGGAAATTGAGCCTAGAAGTATCATGCATTGTGTTGGACGTGGAATCTATTATTTCCTCTAAGGTGCAATAGACAATGCGTCAACATGTGCTTATTGAGTCTAGGTTTGGGACCATTTCGGACAATGTCTAAAATATCTTTTGTCATTTGTTTCATTGGAAGGAATCTGGATTGTCCCTATCATAACATCTGCATATTCAATATTGTTCATCTTGACTTTTATATTGTTTGTGTTTGTCTTGGAGATTGAAAGTTGAGGCCAATAATCCAATATATCCCATGTTTGATGGTGTTTTAATGTAAACCCCAACTTGGGTGGTCTTTGAAAAGTTATTCAATCATCATCTAGAGAGACAGGAGGTGAGTGATGACCTGGTCACAATATATATTGATTGCTTCTTTATCCATTGGTGTAAACTTGAGTTGCATTGTAAATTTTTACCATTTGTTAATTCAGTGAAGCTCACATTGGAATTTTATTGTGTACCTTCAAGATCCTATTCTTTTGGTAGTGTATTGGTTGATAAACTTGTTTTCTAGTTCTTTCCATGTTTTAGAATATGGTAGATCCTTCTTATTGTACCAGGTCTAACTAGGTCTAGCTAGCACGATGGCAAATTGATTGATTACTAGTTTGACATCATCTTAAACTTCCACCATGTCATCTGATTACATATTCACATGTGTAAGAAGTTGTACTAGCCATAACATGTGTGGAAATTTGGCATGACACCAGATGTCTTGAATATGTCCTATTTCTCTTTGATATATTTTAAATTTTTAATGAGTACATGCATTATAGGATCTAAGGAATGCTCCTCTTTGGTAGCCTTCTTCTCAGTGGATGTACTTGATGATGTAGTTGACATGTTTGTTGCCATTGGAGATAATGTATACATAGGTGTTTGGTAGTTGTAAGGGCCTTCTACATACAAATTTTACCATGGATCTGGACATCTATAAACACATGATTGGCGTGGCATATCCCCTAGATTTCCCATATTGGACTTGGTTGATAATTTTGAAGGTATCACCTTTATTAGTTTGCTTAGTGGCCTATTCATTAGTCTTGAAAACTTTGGGTTTGGTTTCAGTTTCGTTTTCTTTGTCATTCAATAGAATGACAATCATATTTGATTGTTCATGCACCATCTACCTATAATTTGTGTTCATTATTGTGTGTGGAAAATATTGATAATGTAACATACTAGATCTCGGACCCTACCCTGGAAGTTGACATTTTGGACTTAGCCAAACAAGGTTGAAGGGTAGACCTAAATAGATGTTTAGTATAACCCCAATGAGATAATGCATGTATAGATCACCTTAATGTAACCTAATATTCTAACATTAATCTTAGGTTTATAATGGATACATAAAATATGCCACATAACTCATTTTGGTGGTAATATGAAGATAAGAAACTTAATTGGATGAATAATTTAGATAATGGGCCGTTAATGGGTCATATGACATATCTCATAAAAAAGAAGTCTCAAAAGTGTAAACAAACTTCAAATTCGAAATCTACATATCAAAATTAGCCTACATGTCAAATTTCATCTAATTTGTACTACCTTGAAATATTAGGATAAGTTTAGGAGAGAGAAAATGAGTAAAAGGCATAAGTAATGAATAATGCGATTATATAACTTCAAAATATGGAAATAATGGAAAATTCATATTCAACACATCAAATATAACTTGTGGATGAAGTTTGGTCCAATTTGGATGTTGTTTGTGCAAGTTATGTAATTTTAGGTACATACTGGACTTTTCTGCAATTTACCCAATTGGGAGGTTTTCTTTGAAAATTGTCACATGCATTATAATCCTTATATATTCCCTTACCATTCTCGAGTTTTTGAACCATGGGTCACCTAGTTGCACCTTAGTTTGAAGGTGTTACTTTCCAAGGGCATTATAGGGATTGCCCTCTTTATAAATGAGCTTGTCTTTAAAAACTATCAACCAACGGGGTTATTTCTTTTATTGGAGGTCGGTTGGGATGGCCTATAAGTGTCCATAAACTGAAATTTGATATTCAAGAATCCTTTATGAGCTGTCCTCTTGCATGACCATGAAATCCCTAGGCTAAGGACACATGGAAAGCTCCATGGACACCTCATGCTTGACTTCTTCCTTATCCATAAAGGTTTGCATGTCCATAGGCACCTGATGTATGGGTTTTGAGTCACTTTTACAAGCTTATTTTATATCTGTTTTATGTACATATTTGTCATTTTCTTGATTATATTTGCATAATTGACTATAGTTGGCCTTTAAACTCTATTTGCATCAAATTATACTTACTTTATCATATTTATATGATTTTATATAATCCCCAGACGTATGCACGTGTTTCGGCACTTTTCAGGTACTTTTGCACTGTACATATTCAATACTATCGACCCCGGTGTCGATAGTATCGAGATTTCATCAGGTTTCAACCCCGGAACTCAAAATTGGAAGGAAATATCAACATCACGGTCGATACTATCGACCTGGGTGTCGATAGTATCGACAGCGTCGGGATCTGCCGAATTCTGCACTAAACCAGATTGTTCTAATCTGACGATGGAGCTTTTTTGGTGTCATAAAGTGGTCATATGACCTAAGGGGAGGACGGCCAGCCCAAAGGGGATTGGGGGATCGAGCCGCATGACATCCAAGAAGGAGGGAGAGAGGAGACTAGAGCTGAAGGCCGTCAATCGGGCGATCCGGGCACCTCCGACGGGTGATTTTGCTGTCGAAAGACTACAAAATGTGTGTTTCTCGAGGAGGATCTCTAGGAACACCTTCGTATCAGGGGTTACATGAGTTTTCTCCATGTTTCCCACATTTTTCTTCTCTACTCCTATGTATTCTCCATTGTTAACCATGCAGGGCTAACCCTCATCGTTCCTTAGGACCCGGGACTAGCCCGGGAAATTGTAGTACTGAATTTTTGCATGAATTAATATAGGATTCTCATTTCTTAGATATATTATTGTGGAGATTGCTTGATTTACTTATGCTTCATAACCATAGGTAAAGAATTAGACTAATAATTACTCTGGAAAGGGGATTTAAGGTCAGAAAACCCACTATTATATACTATCTTATACATTCCTTAGACTAGGTGACGTACGGATAGTGGAGAGATACCTAGAGTCATTGATAATGCGCCTAATCTAAGATATAAATTGCTACGGAAGTGGAATTGGCTTAGATTTAGGTAGTGGATTGTACCGTGGAAGCAGGCAATCCTGATTACAGGCTCTCTATCCAAGATTTGATAAAATCTATGTTATTTATGTGAGATATTAGGTATAACGAGACCCCATGGTGAAATTGACAATACTAAGGAATCCCATCCTCATTGATTAAACCAACATTTTATTGTCTCTCACTTTGTTTTCACTTTATTTTCTTTTCTATTTCAAAACCAATCAACTATTTTCCATCAGTTTAGCTGATCGCAACCAGCTAGTAGTAGTTTTCTAAAATTCACATTTCCCTGAGTTCGACTTGGGCCTCACAAGGCCTATATTACTTCGATACATATACTTGCATTTAACGCACAGTTTTCACGTGTCAGCACCCTTAGCATTGGACACATGGAAAGTAACTTGACACCTCGTGCTTGACTTCTTCCTTATCCATAAAGGCTTGCATGTCCATGGACACCCTTATGCATGACACATGGAAAGTCTCATAGACACCTCATACTTGGTCGCTTTCTTTATATAGCCATATCTACCCCTTCCTAACTCCCAATTCGAAAACTCTTGCTCTCATTTATTTCCACTAGCTTAGAACATCATTACTGCTTTGTTTTGCCACGAAGGTGATGTACCAAGGTAAAAGGAGGTGCCTACCTTGGTGAAGAAGGCTCCTAGGGTTCCAAATTTCTCTATTTAGGATTTCTTAAGCTCCTCCTTGGTGATTTTGACCAAAACTAGTAAGTATCCTCCTTTCCATCCCTATTTTCATGTTGTTAGTCTTCCTTCCACCTTCCTCCAGGTCAGAGCCATGGCCTTCCTGTTGGTATAATATATGCCCATAGAGCCATCCCAAGCGATTGCATGGAGTCGGATATTAATTAATCAATTAATGTGATTATTTGGTTAATTAATGAATTCCAAAATATTCTAATTAATCCATGAGTGTTTTAATTAATGCAGTGTTTCTGTGTACCAATGGGTTTAGGAAACCCTACATCCCTTCATCTCCTATTTAAAGGAGGTTGACGGCCGATATCTATATAAGATATTGAGAGAGGCTTTTCAGTTTACACTCACGTACGTAAACCCTAGCCGTCAGCATCGTCAGGAGAGAAAGGAGAGCAACGTGCCGCTAGCACGCTACCGCACAGACACGACTCCTTCCCGCTAGCTTAGGAAGTGCGACGTGGAGTTCTAGTCCATCTGTGTGGATGAAGTAGAGACGCAGACGCTGAGACGCCTGTGTTCGGAGGGCATCAATGACCATATGTGCGTGTTACGAGCGACGTACATCATCGCACGAAAGGAGCGTCGCCGGATCTTCCTGCGACAACGAATGGGAGAGAAGTTTCGTCCGTGTAGGCCAGTGACGTTGCACACCTTTGTGCAGCGAGACATCGCCAGACTTGCTCCGCGATAAGGTATATTCCATAAACACTCCTTCTAAATATATTATTGTCGATGAGATCCTATTTTGGATTGAGTGGAATTTTTTTTGCTTCTACCACGCATGTTTTCTCCACAAAACCCAACAGTGGTGTCAGAGCAGTATCAATCTACGACGTATTTGGATTCATTTCGATATGATCGAATCGTTGTATATTATTTGTTGTTGCATACGATGTGAATTAAAACTGCTAATGTGCAAATATAAACCTAATTCCACATACGCCACAGGCTTCTATTTTTGACGTTTCGAATGGGGTCGACTATGGAAAATATTAATTTTTCTAAGTGCACGGAAGTAAAATTTCGTAGACCTTTCAGGGGCTCTGCCCCTGGATCCCCGCACAGGGGTGTTGCCCCTGTGTACCTCGAGTCAAAAAAATTATTTAATGGGGAATGTCCCGTATTAAAAGTACTGCAATTTTAATATATATATATACGTATATGTAGATATACCTATGATAGCATACATGTTGCCTTTAAAATCTATTTTATGTGGTGAATGCATGCACGGTTATGGCCTAGTATCCACTTTTGTGAATGCTATGAATGTACAATGGTTGCATATGGATCCTTTGTATAAGTATTCATCTTGCATGTCGAGCCTCATCTCTTATTTCAAAGTGTAATTTATTCTTTCCCTTTATATTTGTACTCATATGATGTGATTGAGATAGGATTAGTTTTAGTTTTTTGTAAACTTGATGTAAGGAGGCCACTTGAAGATCCAACTCTAAGGAGTATCCATGAGGAAGCATCATGAAGATCTAATTCCAAGAAGCAACCTAAAGATCCAACTCCAAGGAGCGTCCATGGAGAAGCAACAAGAAGATCCAATTCCAAGAAGCAACTTATAGTTCCAACCTCACGAAGCATCCATGAAGTTGTTCATTGTAATGGTGATCATTACAGGCTTACAGGTTGATTCACAGGTGTTGCATGAGATGCATAAGACCATAGGTGTACTGTAATCCTTTATTGCTCCAAAGGATTACAATAGTATGGCCATAACTGATGTATTTATGTTTGTGATTGCATGTCTATCATTTGTGGTTGTGGATATAGTAGTATATGATACGTACTATAAGTATGTGGTGTTTGGATATGTATATGTATTAATAAAACCCCTCAATTAATAATATTAAGTTTTAGTTGCCTTCCATAAAGCAACACACATGAAAAGCTTGATCGACTATGTGTGGGCACGCCTCCACGTGGTGCACTATCTATCTCATGGAAGTATGATGGTGGGTGTGTTGGTCTGCCTCTGGAGGGTCACACTCATCATGTTGGCTTATGGGTTGGACTTAACTAGGGAACCTTGATAGGATCAAGTACCTAGAGGCACAGAGATGCATCATGGAAAGTATTTGTGCATGATCATCTATCCAAGAGTTGCATATGATGCAATTGGCAAAAGTTGCCTACCTTAGTATTTGGTCTTTGACGCCAGCATTGGCTGGGCATTGATCCAATTATTTTAGATCTTGGCTCACTAGAAGGTTGTGCATTGCAATCTTCCGAGTTGATAGTGACGACTATCAATTTGAATAAAATAGTGGGAGCGTAATTAATTAAAGGCCTAATTAATCTCATTTATCAAATATTTACAAGTCAAAATGTTTTGGACTAAACGCAAATTTTTCTTTTGTAGCAATCAAATGGCAAACAACACTCACACTTTCTCATTGCGATCGGTCCTTGAGAAGGACAAACTTATCGGAACCAACTTTCAAAACTGGTTTAGGACGCTGAGAATTGTTCTCACACATGAGTGTAAGCTCTATGTCCTTGAAACACTAGAGCCAGCGGAACCCACCGTAAATGCGCCCAAGGCTAAAAAGGATGCTTACAAGAAGCACCTTGATGATGTTGTGGATGTCAAGTGCCTAATGTTGTGCTCAATGAACTATGAGTTGCAAGAGTAGCATGAGAACATGAATTTCATGGATATGATAACACATCTCAAGAACATGTATCAACATCAAGCAAGACAGGAGAGATATGATGTCTCCAAGGCTTTGTTCAAGAGCAAGATGAAAGAGGGAGACTCAGTTGGTACCCATATACTCACTTTGATTGGGTACATGGAAAGCCTATCCAAGCTGGGATTTCCCCTAGGTCAAGAGTTGGCCACTGATGTGATTCTACAATCATTGCTTGAATCATATAATCATTTTGTCATGAACTACAACATGAACAATCTTGACAAGTCATTGTCAGAATTGTTGGGCATGTTGAGGACAGTTGAAGCACAGATGAAGAAAGACAAGCCCAAGTCTATGATGATGATCAGCAAGACAAAGGGAAAGTCAAAAGGCAAAGGCAAGGCTAAGAAAGGTTCTAAAGCTGGGCAGAAGCCAAAGTCATCCGCGCTCAAAGCTAAAGGTGGGATCTCCAAAGAAGGTTGTTCTCACCATTGTCACCAGGCTGGACATTGGAAAAGAAACTATCCTCTCTACCTGGAGGAACTGAGGAAGAAGAAGCAGGGGATAGAGATCTCCACTTCAGGTATATACGTTATTGAGATAAACTTAAATACTTCTTCATCATGGGTACTGGATACCGGATGTGGATCTCACATATGTTCTAATATGCAGGATCTGATAAGAAGTAAGCCTTTACGAAAGGGCCAAGTTGAGTTGTGAGTCGCTAATGGAGCAAGAGTTGCTGCCACTGCATATGGAGTTATTAGTTTATCTTTGCCTACGGGCCTTGTAATAGAATTAGAGAATTGTTATTATGTACCTGCCATTAATAGAAATATTATTTCTGTATCTTGTATGGACAAGAGTGGATTTGAATTTTACATAAGAATGGAATTATTTCTATTTCTAAAGATGAGATCGTTTATGGAAATGCCCCTATGTCTTATGGTATCTAATTGTTAGGACTTGAGACTAGCATATACAACGTAAATACTAAAAGGTTAAAACTTGACAACTCAAACAAAACATTCTTATGGCATTGTCGTCTTGGGCACATAAACGAGAAGCGCATATATAGACTCCATAAGGATGGTTATCTAGACTCTTTTGATTTTGAATCATTGGATACATGTGAGGCATGTTTATTAGGGAAGATGACCAAGACTCCTTTCACTGGACATAGTGAGAGAGCAAGTGATCTACTAGGGCTCATACATACTGATGTATGTGGACCTTTTAGATCAAATGCTAGAGGAGGCTATCAATACTTCATTACCTTCATTGATGACCTCAGTAGGTATGGCTATGTATATCTTATGAAACACAAGTCAGAAACTCTTGAAATGTTCAAGACTTTCATGAATGAAGTAGAGAAGGAACTTGGTAAGAGTATTAAAGCACTTCGTTCATATCGAGGTGGCGAATACTTAAGCCAAGAGTTTGAGGACCTTCTGAGAGACTGTGGTATTGTATCACAATGGACTCCACCTGGTACACCACAATATAATGGTGTGTCAGAAAGAAGGAATCATACATTATTAGACATGGTATGATCAATGATGAGTTTAGCCGAACTTCCAATATCATTCTGGGGATATGCTCTTGAAACTGTAGTGTTTACACTTAACCGTGTACCTTCTAAATCGGTTCAAAAGACACCATATGAGATATGGAATGGGAATCGTCCCAATTTGTCTATGATAAATATTTGGGGGTGTGAAGCTTATGTTAGGAAATAATTTCCTGAAAAGCTTGAACCCAAATTGGAAAAATGCTATTTTGTTGGATACCCCAAGGAAACTCGGGGATACTACTTCTACACACCAACTGACAACAAAGTGTTTGTTACTAGGACTGTTGTATTTCTTGAAAAGGAATTTTTTTCTAAAGGAATTAGTGGGAGGAATGTAGAGCTCGAAGAAGTTTGAGACCAACAAGAAAGTAGAGAACCTGAGGAGGTACATAAGGAACATGAAGACTCACAAATTGTTGTGGAATTTCAAGTTCCAAATGTAACACAGGAACCTCGTAGGTCTAGTATGATATGACTTGAGCCTGAGAGATTTGGATTTCTTGTGACTCAAGACAGTGATGAATTGGGCATAGCAGATGAGCCAACTTCCTATCTAGAAGCTACTAAGGGACCAGAATATGAGAAATGGCTCAAAGCCATGAGATCTGAGATGGAATCCATGTACACCAATAAGGTATGGACCTTGGTGGATCCACCTGAAGGGGTAAAACCCATAGGGTGCAAGTGGGTCTTCAAGAAGAAGACTGACATGGATGGAAATGTTAAAACCTATAAAGGTAGATTGGTTGCGAAAGGATTCTGTCAAATTCAAGGTGTTGATTATGACGAGACTTTCTTACCAGTTGCCATGGTTAAATCCATCAGGATCATGCTTGCCAGTGTAGCTTATCATGACTATGAGGTTTAGCAGATGGATGTTAAAACAACATTCCTTAATGGGAATTTACTTGAGGATGTGTACATGACACATCCTGAGGGTTTTATCGATCCAAAGGAAGCCAATAAAGTCTGTAAGCTACAAAGGTCAATCTATGGATTGAAGCAAGCATCTCGGAGCTGGAATCTATGTTTTGACGAAGTGGTCAAAAAGTTTGGCTTTAGTCAAAATGAAGATGAATCTTGTGTTTACAAAAGGGTTAGTGGGAGCACAATCGTATTTCTCATATTGTATGTGGATGACATACTATTGATGGGAAATGACATCCCTACTCTTCAGACAGTAAAAGGTTGGCTAGGGAAGACCTTCTCTATGAAGGATTTAGGCGAAGCATCCTATATACTAGGAATCAAGATCTATAGAGATAGATCTAGAAGGCTTCTAGGCCTAAGCCAGAGCACATACATTGACAAGGTGCTAAAGAGGTTTAGCATGGAGGGTTCTAAGAGAGGTAACTTTCCCATGGTCCCATGGGGTTACGATCTCTAAAGCCCAATGTCCTAGTTCATGTGATGAACAAGAACGCATGAGTAATATTTCATATGCATCAGCAATTAGATCTATCATGTACGCGATGTTATGTACTCGTCCTAATGTGTCATATGCGTTGAGCATGATGGGCCGGTATCAGTCAAATCCAGGTGAATGTCACTGGACAGCCGTAAAGAACATCCTAAAGTACTTGAGAAGGACTAAGGATCAATTCTTGGTATACGACTGTGAGGAAGAGCTCATGGTAAAGGGTTACACCAATGCTAGCTTCCAGACTGACAAAGATGACTATAGATCACAATTTGGATTTGTGTTTTGCCTGAACAACGGGGTTGTGAGCTGGAAAAGTTCCAAGCAAGAGACAGTTGTGGATTTTACAACAAAGGTTGAATATATTGCCGCATCTAATGCTGCAAAGGAAGCTGTGTGGATCAAGAAGTTCATTTCTGAACTTGGAGTGGTTCCAAGCACTGGTGATGCAATTGAGTTGTTTTGCGACAACAACAGAGCAATTGCACAAGCTAAAGAACCAAGATCGCACCAACGTTCCAAAGATATTCTACGGCGGTTCCATCTCATATGAGAGATCATACAATGAGGAGATGTGAAGATTTGTAGAGTACCTACATAAAGTAATGTGGCTGACCCGCTCACAAAATCACTTTCACAGCAGAAACATGACGGACATGTTCGATCACTTGGATTGAGATTCATGAGTGATTAGTATAAGTGCAAGTGGGAATCTGTTGGTATGTATGCCCATAGAGACTATCATTTGATTATTGTAATGGGATACTATGTAAACGATTTCTAATACTACATTGATCATATCAATAAAGGCAAGTTTCCAATCTATATGTTTGTGTTTTATATTGTGAGATGAACATAAAACTTATAAATGTCTATAGAATAATATACTCAATGACATATGTCTTCGGGTTGATGACCTGAACAGTGAGATTATATGTATGCTAATAGTATATATTCTTGTTTTGTCCCTAATCGGTTGTTATTGTGGAAATATCCATAGACACCAATAACACATAAGATTAGAATGTATGTTGGTTGCTGGAAGAATCTCATTATCCATGATATGGAGATATCAAACCAAATACATAGATACTTGTTAGAGAACAGTGTATCGGATAGACCCACCTTGAGAGTGACACATGGATACCATGATTGGTAGTTAGAGTCACGTCTCATAATGATGGTGGTGATTGTGGTTCTTAGATCTGAAGTCACTACACTTATCACATGTCGTTCGGTGTACTTTGACATCATCCACCGTGGTCCTGAATAAGGATTGCCATAAAGATGGTGCTTGGGTGTACTGTGACACATGGGGATGACTGTGAGTGATGTATATGGAATTTGTCCTTCCTACGGGAGTTTGATATTTCGGCCACTTGATAAGTGAGACTGAGAAATGCATGGCCATGCTGATGTGAGTCAATATGTGATATTGAGATTACATATATCTCAGACAGTCTTCTCTAGTTCAAGGAACATGGATTGAACATTGAAGAGGATAACAATTCCATGACTCAAGTTCAATCTGGATATCAGTGACAAAGGAACTATACAATCACTGTAACACCAGTCATGAATGATCGGTTAAGTTGTTCTCCAACTTCTCCAATTACTTGGGTGGCAATGAAGTCTTGCTAGATACCAATCATTGCTTGTAAAATCATAAATTATGGATATCACTGCCAACGTAATTTGGAGCCTACCGGGTCACACACACAGGATGTGTTGGAATAGGAGTATAATTGTGGATTTGATTGGAATTGCTCTGAATCACATTAATTATTAAAATGTTTATGTAATCGATTAGAATAATATTAGAGTGACTGGCTCTAAGTGCAAGTGGGAGTCTGTTGGTATAATATATGCCCATAGATCCATCCTAAGCGATTGCATGGAGTCAGATATTAATTAATCAATTAATGTGATTATTTGGTTAATTAATGAATTCCAAAATATTCTAATTAATCCACGAGCATTTTAATTAATGCAATGTTTCTGTGTACTGATGGGTTTAGGAAACCCTACTTCCCTTCATCTCCTATTTAAAGGAGGCTGACATCTGATATCTATATAAGATATCAAGAGAGGCTTTTCAGTTTACGCTCACGTACGTAAACCCTAGCCGTCAGCGTCATCAGGAGAGAAAGGAGAGAAATGTGTTGCTAGCACGCCACCGCACATACACGACTCCTTCCCGCTAGCTTAGGAAGCTTGACGTGGAGTTCTAGTCCATTTGTGTGGACGAAGTAGAGACGCAGGCGCTGAGACACTTGCGTTCGGAGGACATCAACAACCATTTGTGCGTGTTACGAGCGGCGTACATCATCGCACGAAAGGAGCGTCGCCAGATCTTCCTATGACAACGAATGGGAGAGAAGTTTCATCCGTGTAGTCCAGCGACGTTTCACACCTTTGTGTAGCGAGACATCGCCAGACTTGCTCTGCGATAAGGTATATTCCGCAAACACTCCTTCCAAATACGCTGTTGTCGATGAGATCCTGTTTCGAATTGAGTGGAATTTTTGTTGCTTCGGCTGCGCATGTTTTCTCCACAAAACCCAACACTTCCATGGTGAAACCCCACCTAGAACCCGTAAACACCCCATCTCCATGTTTTTTGTTAGGGTTTTTCACCTCTAAAGTGGAGAAGGTGCTTCTTGCTCAAGATAGGAGCTTTGTTAGAGAAACCAGCCTCTCTAAGCTTGGGAACCTTACTTATTGGACATGTCCACCTTCCCTAGAGGTTCTTTGGAGGCCTAGGCTTGGATCTAGGCTTGAATTGAATTGTTTAGACTCTGAAGTTGAGGTATGATGTATCCCCTATTATTCATATTGAGCAATTTCTCTCTCTAATTGTATGTTTGAAGACCCGACTATTCATATTGAGCAATTTCTTTCTCTTGTTGTATGATTGCATCCTACATTATTTCTATATTGAGCAGTTTCTAATTCTTCTCTCTAAATGTATGATGTATCCCCTATTCTTCTATGTTCAACAATTCACCTATGCTTATTCATTCTCTTTGTCCTATGGACATTAGACTATACACAATGTCTTTTCTTTTGAAAATCATGGTTCATGTGAACTACCTTATTTTATATTGATCATGTGATCATGGATATTCTTTTGAACTCTTATCTTATGCTTTGTTCATGATGGAACTCTAAAAGATGACATGTGATTTCTTTTTCCAACATATGAGGTGCATGTATATTTTGATCTCTTATGTGGTGACTAGTTTATATATTCTGACTATACTTTCTACTTGCCTCTACATTTAACATGCTATGTGATTCAGTAGCACTAGAGTAGTGTAATTGCATTGGTTTTTACGGCAGATGTGTTATTTCTTACCGAGCATATGTGATATTTCCTGCTCTTTTGGGATGGAAAGGAACCTCATACCTAGGGCAAGATGTGTGATTCTTGGCCCATGTTTTATATATTTGGGAGATTGGAAACATTCCTTTCTCTATCAGGTTTCAATTTTATGATACTTGGTCGCCTTTGTGTTTATATTGTTCTAGGGCTATGTTTATCTCACATGCATGCAGTTTGATGATATGGGGTGTGTGCCCTAATTCTTTACCTGTGCTTGTGTGGCACAATCTTTATGTTTTATTAATGGAAAGTATTCTTTTGTTATCATATGATTTCAATTCCTTTTCTCTTGATACCTATTTGGGTGGTCCTTATCCTTTCTATGGGAAGCCTTTTATATTTGATGTCCTTTATTCCATATATTGCTCAATTTCCTATTTAGTATACACATACCAGCCTTTGTCAATGTCATCTATTTTCTCTTCTTGCTGGAGTATGCTTCCAACCCTAGGTGAAGGACTTGGATGATAAGGCATAAAGCTTTGGACTAGCTTGAGGAGTTAAAGCTTGGAGACAAAGTTGTTATGGTTTATATTTTCCTCTACTTAGATCCTTATGGTGTATCATACATGTAAAACCTTATGGGATATTATGATGTACTTTTGTAATCTTTTGTGAAAATTGAATATAGTCATTATTTTTATTCCGCTGCTACACTTTGGTTGTTTTGAATACCATTATAATAAATTTGGAAAATTTATACCTATTCCAACATATCTTTGAGTGTGTTTGGAATGGATGTTAATTCTTCAAATTTTCTTTTAGTAAGGGGGTGATCCCGCCTCCTTACAGCATGGTATCAGAGCCCATAGTAGTCAGAATCTGACTATTTCAATTTTGTCTCCCTAGTTAGAATCCTTTCCTTACCTTTAAGTGACATGTTTGCCCTAGAGTTGATCAATACATGATGAACAGTTGATTTAGGATCATATAGTTTCACATTAGAATAATAATGAATAGATCCTTAAAATACTTACAAGTAAAAGATGCATAAGTAACCATAGTAACTTGAGGTTAGTCTCCCAGGTGTAAAGACTTTTTGAGGATGGACAAGAGCAAGTTAACCCATAGTTCATAGTTAGTCTTTACAAGTTCTATTTTTTTTTGCATGATGCTTATGTAGTTGGATGAAAGGAAGTGTAGTTGAACCTTTTGTACGTAAAGAATAGTTTTGACTTAATAAGATGAATCCTTTAAGGGGTGGTGCATAAGTTGTTTTCTTATATGTGGACGCTTTGATTTTGAGGACAAAATCCCTTTAAGGGGTGGTGTGCTGTAACATACTAGATCTCGGACCCTACCCTAGAAGTTGACATTTTGGACTTAGACAAACAAGGTTGAAGGTTAGACCTAAACAGATGTTTAGTATAACCCCAATGAGCTAATTCATGTATAGATCACCTTAATGTAACCTAATGTTCTAACATTAATCTTAGGTTTATAATGGATACATAAAATATGCCACCTAACTCATTTTGGTGGTAATATGAAGATAAGAAACTTAATTGGATGAATAATTTAGATAATGGGACGTTAATGGGCCATATGACATATCTCATAAAAATAAGTCTCAAAAGTGGAAATAAACTTCAAATTTAAAATCTACATATCAAAATTAGCCTACATGTCAAATTTCATCTAATTTGGACCCCTTGAAATAATAAGATAAGTTTAGGAGAGAGAAAATGAGTAAAAGGAATAAGTAATGAATAAAGTGATTATATAACTTCAAAATATGGAAATAATGGAAAATTCCTATTCAACACATCAAAGATAACTTGTGGATGAAGTTTGGTCCAATTTGTATGTTGTTTGTGCAAGTTATGCAATTTTAGGTACATTCTGAACTTTTCTACAATTTACCCAATTGGGAGGTTTTCTTTGCAAATTGTCACATGCATTATAATATTTATAAGTTCCCTTACCATTCTCGAGTTTTTACACTATGGGGCACCTAATTTCACCTTGGTTTGAAGGTGTTACTTTCCAAGGTCATTATACGAATTGCTCTCTTTATAAATGAGTTTATCTTTAGAAACTATCAACCAATGGGGTTATTTCTTTGATTGGAGGTCGGTTGGGATGTCCTATAAGTGTCCATAAACTAAAATTTGATATTCAAGAAGCCTCTATGAGCTTTCCTCTTGCATGGCCATGAAATCCCTAGGCTAAGGACACATGGAAAGCTCCATGGACACCTCATGCTTGACTTCTTCCTTATCCATAAAGGTTTGCATGTCCATAGGCACCCTTAGCATTGGACAAAAGGAAAGTAACTTGGCACCTTGTGCTTGACTTATTCCTTATCCATAAAGGCTTGCATGTCCATGGACACCCTTATACATGACACATGTAAAGTCCCATAGACACCTCATACTTGACCTCTTTCTTTATATAGCCATATCTACCCCTTCCCAACTCCCAATTCGAAAACTCTTAATCTCCTTTATTTCCACTAGATTAGAACATCATTCCTACTCTATTTTTTCATGAAGTTGTTGTCCCAAGGTAAAAGGAGGCACCTACCTTGGTGAAGAAGGCTCCTAGGGTTCCAAATTTCTCTATTTAGGATTTCTTAAGCTCCTCCTTGGTGACTTTGACCAAAACTAGTAAGTATACTCCTTTCCTTCTCTATTTTCATGTCGTTAATCTTCCTTCCACCTTCCTCTCGGTCGGAACCATGGCCTTCCATGGTGAAACCCCACCTAGAACTCGTAAACACCCCATCTCCATGTTCTTTTGTTAGGATTTTTCACCTCTAAAGTGGAGAAGGTGCTTCTTGCTCAAGATAAGAGCTTTGTTGGAGAAACCAACCTCTCTAACCTTGGGAACCTTACTTATTGGACATGTCCACCTTCTCTAGAGGTTCTTTGGAGGCCTAGTCTTGGATCTAGTCTTGACTTGGACTATTTAGACTTTGAAGTTGAGGTATGGTGTATCCCCTATTATTCATATTGAGCAATTTCACTCTCTAATTATAAGTTTGTTGACCCAATTATTCATATTGAGCAATTTTTTTCTCTTGTTGTATGATTGCATCCCATATTATTTCTATATTGAGTAGTTTCTAATTTTTCTCTCTAAATGTATGATGTATCCCCTATTCTTCTATGTTGAGCAATTCACCTATGCTTATTCATTCTTTTTGTCTTATGGACATTAGCCTATACACAATGTCTTTTCTTTTGAAAATCACGATTCATTTGAAATACCTTATTTGATATTGATCATGTGATCATGGATATTCTTTTGAACTCTTATCATGATGAAACTCTAAAAGATGACATGTGATGTCTTTTGCCCACTTATGAGGTGGATGTATATGTTGGTCTCTTATGTGGTGACTAGTTTATATATTCTAACTATACTTTCTACTTTCCTCTACATTTAACATGCTATGTGATTTAGTAGCATTACAGTAGTGTAATTGCATTGGTTTTTACGGTAGATGTGTTATTTCTTACCGAGCAGATGTGATATTTCCTGCTCTTTTGGGATGGAAAGGAACCTCATACCCAGGGCAAGATGTGTGATTCTTGGCCCATGTTTTATATATTTGGGAGATTGGAAGTATTCCTTTCTCTATCAGGTTTCAAGTTTATGATACTTGTCCGCCTTTGTGTTTATATTGTTCTAGGGCTATGTTTATCTCACATGCATGCAGGTTGATGATATGGGGTGTGTGCCCTAATTCTTTGCATGTGCTTGTGTGGCACAATCTTTATGTTTTATTAATGGCAAGTATTCTTGTTCTAGGGCTATGTTTATCTCACATGCATGCAGGTTGATGATATGGGGTGTGTGCCCTAATTCTTTACATGTGCTTGTGTGGCACAATCTTTATGTTTTATTAATGGCAAGTATTCTTTTATTATCATATGATTTCAATTCCGTTTCTCTTGATACCTATTTGGGTGGTCCTTATCCTTTCTATGGGAAGATTTTTATATTTAATGTCCTTTATTCCATATATTGCTCAATTTCCTATTTAGTATACACATACCAGCCTTTGTCGATGTCATCTATTTTCTCTTCTTGATGGGGTATGTTTCCAACCCTAGGTGAAGGACTTGGATAATAAGGTATGAAGCTTTAGACTAGCTTGAGGAGTTAAAGCTTGGAGACAAAGTTGTTATGGTTTGTATTTTCCTCTAATTAGATCCTTATGGTGTTTCATACATGTAAACCCTTATGGGATATTATGATGTACTTTTGTAATCTTTTGTGAAAATTGAATATAGTCATTATTTTTATTCTGCTGCTACACTTTGGTTGTTTTGAATACAATTATAATAAATTTGGAAAATTTATACCTATTCCAACATACCTTTGAGTGTGTTTGGAATGGATGTTAATTCTTCAAATTTTCTTTTAGTAAGGGGGTGATCCCTCCTCCTTACAGCATGGTATCAGAGCCCATAGTAGTCAGAATCTGACTATTTCAATTTTGTCTCCCTAGTTAGAATCCTTTCCTTACCTTTAAGTGACATGTTTGCCCTAGATTTTATCAATAGATGATGAACGGTTGATTTAGGATCATATAGTTTCACATTAGAATAATGATGAATAGATCCTTAAAATACTTACAAGTAAAAGATGCATAAGTAACCATAGTAACTTGAGGTTTTTTAGCTTGGCCTTTAGGCAATTACTAGGACATGAAGTTGAAAGAAAAGGTGTCTAGAAAGGATCACGGTTTAGGGGATGGCAAGATTTTCCTCTGCACCACTAGATTGGTTTACGAGGACTCCCGAATCCATATGATACTGGCCTGGCCTGAGCAGATATGAATTGTTCATAATAGCATGCTTTTAGGCAATAGTAACCTCAGACATCTATATGATTTATATTTAGGGACCCTAATATGTTGAACTAGTCTCCCATGTGTAAAGACTTTTTGAGGATGGACAAGAGCAAGTTAACCCATAGTTCATAGTTAGTCTTTACAAGTTCTATTTTTTTTGCATGATGCTTATGTAGTTGGATGAAAGGAAGTGTAGTTGAACCTTTTGTACGTAAAGAATAGTTTTGACTTAATAAGATGAATCCTTTAAGTGTGGTGAATAAGTTATTTTCTTATATGTGGACGTTTTGATTTTGAGGACAAAATCCCTTTAAGGGGTGGTGTGTTGTAACATACTAGATCTCGGACCCTACCCTAGAAGTTGACATTTTAGACTTAGCCAAACAAGGTTGAAGGTTAGACCTAAACAGGTGTTTAGTATAACCCCAATGACCTAATTCATGTATAGATCACCTTAATGTAACTTAATGTTCTAACATTAATCTTAGGTTTATAATGGATACATAAAATATGCCACATAACTCATTTTTGTGGTAATATGAAGATAAGAAACTGAATTGGATGAATAATTTAGATAATGGGCCGTTAATGGGCCATATGACATATCTCATAAAAATAAGTCTCAAAAGTGGAAACAAACTTCAAATTTAAAATCTAAATATCAAAATTAGCCTACATGTCAAATTTCATCTAATTTGGACAACCTTGAAATAATATGATAAGTTTAGGAGAGAGAAAATGATTAA
The DNA here is from genome assembly GCA_963693085.1 of Alisma plantago-aquatica. NCBI lineage: Eukaryota > Viridiplantae > Streptophyta > Magnoliopsida > Alismatales > Alismataceae > Alisma > Alisma plantago-aquatica. The sequence continues at coordinate 644,477,143 of OY856410.1, forward strand.
AAGGCATAAGTAATGAATAAAGTGATTATATAACTTCAAAATATGGAAATAATGGAAAATTCCTATTCAACACATCAAAGATAACTTGTGAATGAAGTTTGGTCCAATTTGGATGTTGTTTGTGCAAGTTATGCAATTTTAGGTACATTCTGGACTTTTCTACAATTTACCAAATTGGGAGGTTTTCTTTGCAAATTTCACATGCATTATAATATTTATAAATTCCCTTACCATTCTCGAGATTTTTAACTATGGGGCACCTAGTTGCACCTTGGTTTGAAGGTGTTACTTTCCAAGGGCATTATACGAATTACTCTCTTTATAAATGAGCTTATCTTTAAAAACTATCAACCAATGGGGTTACTTCTTTAATTGGAGGTCGGTTGGGATGTCCTATAAGAGTCCATAAACCAATATTTGTTATTCAATAAGACTCTATGAGCTGTCCTCTTGCATGGCCATGAAATCCCTAGGCTAAGGACACATGGAAAGCTCCATGGACACCTCATGCTTGACTTCTTCCTTATCCGTAAAGGTTTGCATGTCCATAGGCACCCTTAGCATTGGACAAATGGAAATTAACTTGGCACCTCATGCTTGACTTATTCCTTATATATAAAGGCTTGCATGTCCATGAACACCCTTATACATGACACATGGAAAGTCCCATAGACACCTCATACTTGACCTCTTTCTTTATATAGCCATACCTACCCCTTCCCAACTCCCAATTTAAAAACTCTTGCTCTCCTTTATTTCCACTAGATTATAACAGCATTACTACTCTATTTTTACACGAAGGTGTTGTCCCAAGGTAAAAGGAGGCACCTACCTTGGTGAAGAAGGCTCCTAGGGTTCCAAATTTCTCTATTTAGGATTTCTTAAGCTCCTCCTTGGTGATTTTGACCAAAACTAGTAAGTATCCTCCTTTCCTTTTCTATTTTCATGTTGTTAGTCTTCCTTCCACCTTCCTTCGGGTCGAAACCATGGCCTTCCATGGTGAAACCCCACCTAGAACCCGTAAACACCCCATCTCCATGTTCTTTTGTTAGGATTTTTCACCTCTAAAGCGGAGAAGGTGCTTCTTGCTCAAGATAGGAGCTTTGTTGGAGAAACCAGCCTCTCTAAGATTGGGAACCTTACTTATTGGGCATGTCCACCTTCTCTATAGGTTCTTTGGAGGCCTAGTCTTGGATCTAGGCTTGACTTGGATTGTTTAGACTTTGAAGTTGAGGTATGATGTATCCCCTATTATTCATATTGAGCAATTTCTCTCTCTAATTGTATGTTTGCAGACCCAATTATTCATATTGAGTAATTTTTTTTGCTTGTTGTATGATTGCATCCCACATTATTTATATTTTGAGCCGTTTCTAATTTTTCTCTCTAAATGTATGATGTATCCCCTATTCTTCTATGTTGAGCAATTCACCTATGCTTATTCATTCTCTTTGTCCTATGGACATTAGCCTATACACAATGTCCTTTCTTTTGAAAATCATGATTCATGTGAAATACCTTATTTGATATTGATCATGTGATCATAGATATTCTTTTGAACTCTTATCTTATGCTTTGTTCATGATGGAACTCTAAAAGATGACATGTGATGTCTTTTTCCCACTTATGAGGTGGATGTATATGTTGGTCTCTTATGTGGTGACTAGTTTATATATTCTAACTATACTTTCTACTTGCCTCTACATTTAACATGCTATGTGATTCAGTAGCGCTAGAGTAGTGTAATTACATTGGTTTTTATGGCATATGTGTTATTTCTTACCGAGCAGATGTGATATTTCCTGCTCTTTTGGGATGGAAAGGAACCTCATACCCAGGGCAAGATGTGTGATTCTTGGCCCATGTTTTATATATTTGGGAGATTGGAAGTATTCCTTTCTCTATCATGTTTCAAGTTTATGATACTTGGCTGCCTTTGTGTTTATATTTTTCTAGGGCTATGTTTATCTCACATGCATGCAGGTTGATGATATGGGGTGTGTGCCCTAATTCTTTACATGTGCTTGTGAGGCACAATCTTTATGTTTTATTAATGGCAAGTATTCTTTTGTTATCATATGATTTCAATTCCTTTTCTCTTGATACCCCTTTGGGTGGTCCTTATCCTTTCTATGGGGAGCCTTTTATATTTGATGTTCTTTATTCCATATATTGCTCAATTTCCTATTTGGTATGCACATACCAGCCTTTGTCGATGTCATCTATTTTTTCTTCTTGTTGGGGTATGCTTCCAACCCTAGGTGAAGGACTTGGATGATAAGGCATGAAGATTTGGACTAGCTTGAGGAGTTAAAGCTTGGAGACAAAGTTGTTATGGTTTATATTTTCCTCTACTTAGATCCTTATGGTGTATCATACATGTAAACCCTTATGGGATATTATGATGTACTTTTGCAATCTTTTGTGAAAATTGAATATAGTCATTATTTTTATTCCGCTGCTACACTTTGGTTATTTTGAATACCATTATAATAAATTTGGAAAATTTATACCTATTCCAACATACCTTTGAGTGTGTTTGGAATGGATGTTAATTCTTCAAATTTTCTTTTAGTAAGGGGGTGATCCCACCTCCTTACATATAATAACCTATTTGGAATGGGATTATGCATACATGGATCCATGGACTCTTTGAAAATGCATATTATGTCTGCCCCATAAGTGTCCCGCCATAGGAAAATGGCCATGGTTGGTACACGCAAATTTCATAGTTGAAGTTTGGTAGAGGCAAGTACCTAATGTTGAGTGGTTGTTTTGACAGGATATGTTGTCTATGCCATCTAAGGTGTTTTGGTACTTTGGGAGTATCCTTGAGACCTTACGTGCATGTTGGCTTCTCCTTTCCACCAGTTGAATCTTTCTTGGAGGCATCCTAGGGATCTTAGTGTTTTTCTCCATGGCACCATACTTGCCTATCAATCAAGTGTTTGTAAGATCTAAGAAAGTATGGACTTATGGAGTACTTTTAATGACTTACACGTCATATAAATGCATTTGAAACTTGAGATTAAAGTTATATTGCCTCAATTTTTGCCCTAGGAATTAAGCAAAAACAATCAGAAAGTAAATAGGCCCCCTCTCGAGAGGGTGCTAAAAAAAGTGTTTTTTCTTTAGTGTCCTTGAGTTGAACCTTGTTTATGATGAGAACATGTCCATAGGTGATGGGAATGTCTTGAAGATTGTGATGAATAAGGAGTAATTTCTCCTTTTATGGCAAGGGATTTGTTCTATTGGTAGGTCATAATAACATCAAAAAAGATCGTCTATGCAAAGCTTGATGCATCATGTAGCATGATTATTTGAAATAGGTTGAGGAGGTGGATCTCTTCATATTAAGGTGTGAATCATTGTGATTACCTTTTATGGGAAGGGTTGGGTTGGAAACAAACTGAAATATAAGAGGTTAGGTTGGTCATTCTTAGGTCATATACCATCCAAATGGTTCTTCTGACCTAAGGCATCATATCACTAGTGATGATAATACAATCCTTTAGATGTGCTTCTCATCTCTATTTGTATACACATCATTTGCTCTAGTTCCTTACCTATATGGTCATGACCCTAATATGAGAAGGGTAGAGGTGGTGTTCAAAAGGTATTGGTCAAGACTCAATAGATTGTGAAGACTACAAGGTATGGCCATGGTTTGGGACACAAGTGGTCCGGTTTAAGGTCATATCCAAGATTAAGTGAGATAAGGAATGAGAGTATTGGTCAAAAATAGGTTATGGTCTAGAACACTGGGTGTGTGGTATAAAATATGGGTGGATCATTGTGCTATGAGATAAATTCTTGATTATATTTGTGTGGAAATGAATTGATATTCATGGTGAATGATTTGAAGGTCAATTTAGTTTATATGTTCTTCCTAAGTGTTGCAAAATGATTGGCCTTACATCCTAGTCAGGGTGACTTCAGTTGGGATTGCCAAGTTGGAATATTGGGTTTGACTCTCGATTAAGAAGGTATTCATCTTAACTTGGTAAAATCCCATGTGTCTTATGAGTATGGGCCTAGAACTATGATACTTCGGAGCACATGATGTGATTTGAGCAATCGTTTGAAGTGATTTAAGTGAATGTTCGAATTTGTCATGAGATGGTTGATATGAGGGGTGGAATTGCTACACGAAGGCCTAGATTGTAATAGTTTGAAGCCTTTCAATATAAGGTTGATGTCTTTCAATTGAAGTTTTAAATTTATAAGGTTTCTTGAAGCATTTTACATGGATTGATGAAGGTTTAGCCATGATCGTTGGAATGGGTTGGCACCCTAGGAGGATAAATCAATGTTCTAAGTGTATTTTGGAAACCTTTTGGTGGGGTTATGAGATGTCTAAAATTTTGAGTATCTTAAGTGGATCAGGGATGGTTATATTTGGAAAAAATTAGTGTCTCTCATGTAAATGTGCTGACATAAGGACAAGGGTACAATTTGAGCATTATTTTGACAACACTTCAACATATATCTCATTTTAGAACAAACTAAAATTTCATGATCTTAGAGGGATCTTGGATGTGAGTAAATTTTGAAAGCCTTATGGATGGTACCAAAAATCCTCAAAGTTTTGGTTGGTTTATAAGATGACTTTGATTCTAATATTTGGATATTGTTTGAATGTTTGGTAGGCTCAAATGGTGAGACCAGAATGGGGCAGCCTTTCAGCATAGAAAGGGTCTCAATTTCTTGGAAAGGTTTTCATTAAGGATTCTTATACAATTTAGGTCAGATTTTGACAACCTTTTGGTGTATGGTGGAATATGAGGAAAACGTAATTCCAAAGCTGAAGGTGACTATTGTGAACTACCATTTTTGATAATTTTGGTGTAGCATGGGTGATAAATTTTGAAGTTTGTTCAAAGTATGTTGAGATGATTTTGGCATCAGACAACACAATGTAGGCTTGTCAATATTGAGTTATTGATTGATTTAACTTTGATTACCTAACAACTAGTATAGAGTGTGAGAAATTAAGAAGTTCAATTGTTGCATGTTGATGTGATTTGGGCAGCCTAAATGTGTGAGGTAAGCTATGAGATTTGTGAGTTTCAAAATATGTTAAGTATCTTTTAGATTTGTGTGTGAGAGATTGTTCATCTCGATAAGCATGATTGTTTAACATGAGTATGATAAAAGCAAGGAAGAATCTAATCAATGCATAACATATAACAATATCACATGTGTAAGCATTGGAGATAAAGATCCCCCCTTTATCCCATAAGTTAAGTGTGATTTACATCCTCACTTGAATATTACCTATATAGGAAGGTATTACTTAAATTCCCTTTGGTATGATGGAAGTCATGTAAGGTGACCCTTGTTCTTCTGTCTTTGGGTACTACTGATGATAAACCTCATGACTTTGATGTTCAAAATCACTTGATAATGTTGAAAGAGGGGAATACTCAAGGCCTTCATTTTTTCAACATTATATTCACATATACCTTTTATAACACCCACGTGACTCTCCCGAGATCCAACGTGGGTATTGGATCCAAATTGAGTCTTGGCACTAGTTCAGTAGTCGCATACATTTGTAAGAGCGTAAAGCAAGAGTGTGAAAACTCTATGCTATGAATTGGGGAATCCCAACAAATGTCAGATGTAGATCCCCACACCTCATTAAGATCATATTGGCATACTCGCCTAAAAAAAGAGCAGACCCCTAGATTGAAGGATTGGGAATTAAAGGCCAAGTGGGAAACTCCCAAGTGGACATGCAATTTTTATATTCCCTATCTTAAAATTAATCAATCATGCAAGCAACCCATCATGTAAGCAAGTAGTCATGCCAATGTGCAAGGAAAGAAATGATCTTGCTCATGAAGGTAAGCCTCTCTCTCTTTTACTTTCCTATTTTTTGTTTCTATGAGAACCAAAAAAAAAAGAATCAATAGAAAATGGTTAACAAAAATGAAACCCAAAATGAAAAGTGAATCCAATAAGGAATATGGATAAAACACGAAAAGTAACTTCAATGGGTAAAATTCGCCAGTGTAACTAAATAAAAATATGAAAGATAGGTAATTTAGGGTGACCAACTTATTTTGTTAACAAGGTAAATTATAGACAGTCAAATAACACTAGTGGAAAACATAAAAAATATCATGACATGAGATGGGCAACAAAATCCTATTGTGACTAGGGATATGTATTAGGAACCTAGATCATGTGATATTATTAAGATGCAATAAAAAAGATGTTGAGTCATGAGAAAGATAGAAGTCTTAATGATCGAAGTTCACGTGTTATTTTTCAATAAAGATCAATTGTGTAGAAGTGAGAAACTAGAATAACTTATCATTAGACTAACTAGACAAGTAGATGACTATGTCATGCAAGCAAAGCATATAGTGTCAATCAATGATAAATCATTCAAAAACCATGGATCATGAGTGATAATTTGACTGCATAAGAATGACAAGATCTAGTAGGCATCTAAGATATAGATAGATACAATAATCATATAGTTAATGAATATAGTTGAACATGAGGTACAATCATGAAGGTGAGATGTATGTCCTAAAATTAACAGTTTTTAGATAACAAAAAAGTAGAGATGGAATGGCTAGAACAACTAGCCACTTATTTAAGAACAAGTAATGTTAATGCAATAATTTTATCTAGATCTAGCAGTTTGATAAGTAACTAGAGCAATTACAACTAGATGTAGAGCCTCTTTGTGCCTCCTTACCATTTCGACAACCTCCCAGCAATGTTGAAATTGTTGTTCTAGAAGAAGAATCTCTTATGGAGGAAAAGCTCAGGAGTGTGGAATATAAGTATAGTTTTCTCTTTAGCTTTAATAGATTCAAATGGCATAAGTTGTGATGTTGCCTATGGTGGGTACATATAGTTGTTCTAGAGAGTCTAGAGAGTTTCATGCATCATGAATCCCTTTTGGACTTAATAATGAAGTAAAAGTGGGTTCATCTCCACGTGGCCTACTAGTTTCTCATTCTATGTAGGAAATCCAGTAGTGGAAAGTAGTATTCTTTCATGTGGTGCTCCTGGTGGAACAAGGTAGTTTAATAGGAGTGTCCCTCAATTAGCAAACTATAATTTCCTTTTTTGAGTTTTTGACTAGAAGTTTCTAAATTAATCTTGAACTCGAGTTTCATTTTGATTGTGTGATTATGTTTATGGGAAATAGCATTTGAGTTTGAAAAAGGACAAGTGAGGTGATAACTTGAGATCCAGGTCATCCCTTCTTCCCTATATGATCAAATAAATATGTAATTAAATTCGAGTAAATTTTGGATTCTAATTAGGATATGAAGTGAATATTCATTCCCTTTAAGATAAAATCATTAATTTATCAAAAAATAAGAAATTCCATTTGCTATTTGAATGAATTATTTTATCCATAGAGATTTCAGTTGGTCAATTTATCAATAAAGGTAGTCCAAATTACACTTAAGTCCAAATAAATGAAGTCTTTTATCTATGAACCCTTGTTTGGTAGGAAATAGGAAAATGGAAATACTTTATAGGTGGAAATTTATGGAATGGTGTGAAGTAAACATGATAGATTCCATCATTAGACAGAGTGTTGATCTGATCTTGATCATTGGTTGAGTGACCAAAAATGAGGTGTCAATACCATCGACCATCACAAATCTTATTTTGACATTCCAAATGGAATGATGATCTAATGTGTTAAGATTGGTCTATGTTGTTCATAACATATTGAATTCTATATTGTCAATGATCTAATACTCTCATTCATAATGCTTGGACGTTGGATATTTGCAACATTCATGTTCAAGTCCACGGTCAACATTTGCTAAAGGAATGTCTCATAATCTCTACATCCTCCATTTACTCAACTCATTTGAGAGTATTAGGGTCTTCTAGGATTTTGCTCATGAGAGGAACATATTTTAATACATTAATCTTAGGTTCAAGCTTGAGGATGATTATCAAGTACATGTAGTAGCCCATGCACTTTGATCTATAGAGTTGGTATTGTCAAGGATGAATCACTACAACAAGTGGTTTATATATATTTAATCTACACCATTACCTAAACAAAAAAAACTCAATTTGAAAAACATTTTTCATTTAATTAGGCTTTTTCATAAACATTAATCCCATATTTCTTTGAATGATTAGTTCTCACGATGAACTTGTAAATTTCCAATTAATGACTTTCTAGTGGACTAAGGTCCTTATTTCATAATTCATTAGTCATCTTTTGTTTTATCACCCACAACGAGATTATTTAGGTAGGTAACTTGTCTAGTTGCATCATATGCAACTACAAGGATAAGGAATGACCATTCTTGAATATTGTCATATGGAACTTCTAATAACATGCCTCTATGCACTTAATCATATTAAGGTCACCTAGTTAAGCTACTCCCAGCTATTGATAGTGGTAAGTGTGTACCCTACTTTGACTGACCCACATGTTCACCTCACAACTCAAGGAGATGGGTGGTACACCTCGCTTTGGAGAATCAACATTAATAGATTAAGACATTTATGTGTATCACATGTTGGAAGGCTTCTTAATCTTGCTATTTAATGTGAAATTTGGTATACTACATATACATATTTAATCAACACAATATATACAACCATGAACGACATGTGGTAAAGATAAATGTGTTGACTATTGTCTCTTAACACAATCATTGCAATCTATTAGAATTTTGAGGTCGTCTAGGATTTCCTACATCATATCCAAAAACAAGGTTATATACCCTAAGTCTTGGGTTAGTTTAACATGGGCATTCACCATGGATGATCCATATTCAATTATAATGTTCCCCAATCATTATCATGCATGTCCTTACTGTTATAATATTATGTACTATATTATCACATCATTGTTTGCATTTTAGGACAATAAGATAGGAAACATACATATGGAAGCATAAATAAGACATGACATGTAAGCCACATTTATAATTGCAAACTATCAATGTAATAAATGTAAAAAAATCTAATTAGGATTTGATCACGACAATGTATAACACATCAAGAAGAACATTTTCAAAATGTCTTTTTAAGTTTACACATACATTATCATATCATATGTGATTGTGGTGGTATTAATTGGAAAATTCACATTACCCTGATATGCACATTCACCAAAAGTTATAACAATTCAAATTGAATTACTTTAACATGTCAATCATCAGATCTATTTTCTTTCTAAATCTCACCGGATCGAAAATCGGAACTCATAATTGATATCTCAAACTTTCTAAATCTTGTCTCACAATGTATTTCAATCCTAATTTTTTGTGATGAAGTCTGTTATAGAAAGTCCATGGTGGAGGTTTTAGTTTTGTGTCACAAATGCACATATGCCAATGTCAAACTTGTGGCCCATGTTGCTCATATTTTGATCCTGAATCTACTTATGGTAGATAACAACATTCTAAGACATGTGTCTTGTACATAACATGTTGTCCGATAGATGAATTTCATCTACAAACATGTCCATGTGTCATAGATGAAGTTTCTTATTTGAAATGATCTCAAAGCACAAACTTGTCTCAATAGTATCCACATAAGAACTTGAAGATGACCCTAAGTTGTAAGTCTTATCATACTCTCTCTCTCTCCCTCACTAGTACTTCTAGGTTTTCTTTAATCGTGAAGGCAACTGTGAGAAGTGATGTTTCCTACCCTAAAGGTGTAATGTCTTGGCTTTTATGAATGTAGTTTATTCACTAATTGAATGCATTCAATGATCAAAATTTGATACTCATGCTACATTTACAAATTGCAATTTCATAATTAGGGTCATTAGTATTTTTCTATCATTTTGACTATTTAAAGGTATTTTTATGTAGATATCATGAAGTCTGGTTCATATGGAACTAATGCTACCTTTGACATTGACAAAGGAACTCCAAAAAATCAAGAGAAGGATTTTCTACAAAGAAGGCATTATGCACTCACATGTGCGTGCACAGTGTGCATACATGCAGACGCACACTTCAACTCCTCTAGTCACATGAATGGTGTGCCACATCATGTGCACATTGTGTTGAATCCTATAAGCTACTAGAAAATTAGACCTCAGTAGACACAACATGCTACATACAAGCACGACGTACACCACATCAGTAGTCACAACCTTTTTTATCATTGGCATGCATGGTGTGTCTGGTGAACAATACACCATGCGATCTCATTAGTAAATGATCCATAAGACCACCAATACAACATGCACCCATACATGCATGGAATGCCAAATGGTTCTGATCCGGACACTTCTACAATTTCTAAGGTGCAAAACATGCACTATCTAGTTCGCAACATACAACCTCATGTAAGTGAAAAAATATATAGAGTGATAGGGTGTTTTGGAGAGATGTATTTCATTTGGTTTGTTCAGACTTGGGGAAAGGGAGAGGAGGCAACTCAACTCCAAAAAGCTTGAAAGGAAGAAGAAGGCTCCAGAGACATCTCAATGTGACAGTGGTGATTGTGGTCCTTAGACCTAAAGTCACTACAGTGATCACATCTCATTCAGTGTGCTTTAACAATATTCAACATGACCTTGAATAAGGGTTGTTATACAAGTAGTACTTAAGTGCATTGTGATACATGTGGATTACTGTGAGTGACATGGATGGAAAATGTCCCTCCCATTGGAGTGATATCCTAGCCACTTGATGAGTGACACTATGAAAATACATAGTCGTGCTCTTTTGAGTTGATATATGGTTTTGAGCTTACATGTATCTCAAATAGTCTACTCTAGATCAAGAAACAAAAATGGAATGTTAGTAGGTTGACGATTCCATGCCTTAGATTATCTGCATATCAGAGACAAAGGGATTATAAAATCATGATAACATTATAATGATGTTAGGTCAAAGTTGTTCTCCAACTTCTCCAATTACTTGTTTGGCAATGAAGTCTTTGTAGATAATAGTCATTTCTTTTGAAGTTGTAATTTGATCATTAACATCACTACCAATGTAATGTGGATCCTATAGGGTCACACACAGAGGATGCATTGGAATAGCAATGTAATTGTGGACAGGATTGGAAATGTTCGAAGTTATATTGATTACTAAAATGCTTAGATAATCAATTAGAAAAATGTTGGAATAAAATCCAAGACAATTGTCTAAAAGGTTTAAGCCAAATGATTGGACCTAAAACTATCAACTCATGTGATGAGTGAACAACCTAATCTCGAGCGATTGGTTGAAATCACTAATCGAGTGACTAAAATTAGATAATCAAGTAATGTGATTAACCGATCAATTAATTAATTGATCAATTAATTTGATTAATTAATTAATTAATTGTAAAATTCCATAATATTCTAAGTGCATGTTTGGTTGTCTACAAGCATCCCACTTTAAATGCAGTCGTCGCCTTTTTTATTCCCAAGATGTTAGAAACCCTACTTCCTTTCCTCTCCTATTTAAAGGGGAATGCTGGCTAGATCACAAAGACACGCTCTTGTACATGAATCCTGAATGTCATCATCCCTGACAGAGAGAAAGATAAGGAGAATGGTCGTAAATATATCATGTCACCAAGCAAGAGGCTACTCCTTCCATCGACTCAAGCAACACGACAAGGAGTTCATGTCCGTCCATGTGGACACATAGAGATGTAGGTGTCGTGCAACTGTGTTTGGAGGATGTTTTTTAAGGACCATCAATGCATGTGAGGAGCTACACACACCACCACATGAAAAGGACATAGATGGACCTTCTCTACCACAAGGTATACCTCATCCATCATCCTTTTGAATACATCAATGCTGACAAGATAGGCTTGTAGGAAATGTGGAAATTTTTATTGTTTCTACCACATGTGTGTAAAGAAGTGAAATCACTTCCTTACTAAAAATTTGAACAATAAAACCTCCAGTCCAAAAACACTCAGAAGGTATGTTGGAGTGGGTGTAAAATTTTCAAATCTTTATATAATAGTAACAAAAGACCAAAGTATAGCAACGGAATAAAAACATGACTATATTCAATTATAAAACAAAGGGAACATCTTAAACTTACTTCATAAGGATCCATGTATAGGAAATCTAAACCACCTCAAGATTGTCTCCAAGCTTTATCTAAGTCCAGGTCAACATGACAAGTCATCCAAGTCCTCCACCTAGGGTTGGAAGCATACCCCAGCAAAAGAGAAACAACAGGAGACATCAATAAAGGCTGGTATGTGCATACTAAAAAGAAAATTGAGCAATTTATAAAGAATAAGGGACAGAAAAATAAAAGGCTTCCCATGCAAGAGATAAGGACCACCCACACGGGCATAAAAGAAAGAATCATCATAACATGATAAAAGATGATACTTGCCATAAAACAAAACAATAAAAATTTGTGCAACAAAAGCACGTAGATAGGTAGTAGGGCACACACCCCACAAACGTCATCAAACCTGCATGCATGTGAGATAAACATAGCCCTAGAACAATATAAACACAATTGGAAGCCAACCTCCATAAAGCTGAAGCATGATAGAGAAAGGAATACTGCCAATCTCCCAAATATATATAAAAACATGGGCCAAGAATTACACATCTTTCCCTGGGTACGAGGTTCCTTGCCATCCCAAAAAGAGCAGGAAATATCACATCTGCTATAAACAAAACAAATGCACTTACACTACTCTAGTGCTACTGAATCACATAACATGTTTAATGTAGAGTCAAGTTTAAAGTATAGTCAGAATAAATAATGTTGCCATCACACAATGGACAACTCAAACATATAAACAAATCCACTTCAAAGTGGGCATATATCATCAAGTAAACTTCCACATCACAGTGGGAATATAATATCAAAGTCCAAATTGTACCGAGGCAACAAGATAATATTCCAAGAGAATATCTAAGATCACAAGATCAATAACTAATAAAAGGTATTTCACATGAACCATGATTTTCAAAAGAACATGACAATGTGTAGGCTAATGTCCATAGGACCAAGAGAAAGGATAATATAGGTGATTTCTCAAAGGAATAACAGGGGATGCAAACATACCTCAACTGCAGAGTCAAAGATCCAAAGTCACATCTAGGTCCAAGCCTAGGCATCCAAAGAACCTATTAAGCATATATGTGGAATTAGGGTTAGGTTTCCATTACTTATTCAAAACCCTAAAAATCACCTTTTTATTATTAATGAATTAGGTTATTAAAAACATGTCATATTTTATATTAGGTTGTTAGGATTCTAAAACATATTTTATTATATTTTTCTGACTCATAAATCATTAGTTATGAATTTCACAAGTTAATGCCTATATAATTGGATTTATGAAAAACGCATGTTATTAATCATTGGGTTTAGATATCTAAACCTATACCATTAGTTAGATCTTAATTTTCTAATTCCAACGAGTATTTTTCCATATTTTTCTGATCATCCATTAATTAGTTATTGATTTTTGAAAATCGGCCAATCAGATAATCAAATAAAGCCACATACGTGAGAAAATCCACGAAAAGCAGGTCGGGCCCGCATGACTTGGCCCAATGGACGTTGACCAAGTCAATAGGTCAATGGTTCGCTTGACTCACTCCAAAGCAAGAGACAAGAACACGAAAAGACTAAAATGCCCCCTTGAAAAAAAAAACAAATATTAGAAGAGAAGCAAGGCAAAGCCATCCATTGCCAAAGGGGATTCAATCCCCGAAGTCGTGAGCCAGCCATGGCCATGAGAACGAGGTTATGCAAGTGCAAAGGCCGATGGACAAACCTCAAACTGAGAAATCGAGACCAAAACTCGCCGGAAAACTCACCGAAGAGTTCTCTAGGCCAAGCCGAACACGAAGAACCGATCGCCACTTGAAACTTTGGAGAGAAAAGGCAAACAGGAAGCCGATTTCAGAAACACTGCAAACATGCATGAAAAGAGGGAAATCAACGCATCAACTGATCATAACAAATTGGAGACTCCAAAGGCATACATAGAATTCCGTGAAGCCTACTAGACGATTTCCAGAGAGTCCGAAGGTCCAGAGCTCACCATTAGAGCTGGGAAGGGAGGCCGCCGGTGACATAAATAGGGAGGTATACTCCCAGTCTAATCGGGCAAAACCGAAGCATGAGAACAATCACACGCAGCAAGGGGAAGGTCATGGACACACAGACTGAGTACTTGAAGCCATGGAGTGGCGAGAAGGAGAAGAGGAGAGGGAAAACAGGGGAAACGACGATGATGCTACACATTCGGGAAGGATAGGAAACAAAACCCCAATATATATAGGATGGGTGGATGTAGAATTGTGCAAGGATCACAGAGGTGAGAGAATTTCCAAAAATCATCGTGAATCAGGTGAGATATGCTGGAAACAAAAATCATCATTACTGTAGCGCTCTAACACAAACTGAGTCGGAAGAGGAAGACAACCCGGTACCTGCACGATCTTGATTGGATGGTCCACAAAGCTCACAAAATTGAGAAACTTTAACATAGCCGCGTGACAAAAGAAAAAAAAATCGATCAAATAAATAAAGTAATAAGTGCATTTAATGTCCCTTTTTCTCTCTCTTCAAATAAGGGTTCAAACATTATCCAAATAAAGTCAAATTTTGCACAGAGGCCAATAAAGGCATGTAGATTCCAAATATAAAATTAGATTTGCCTTTTGAAAACTTTTAGCTTATCAAATAAATCAAATACTATTTTCTCTTTCCTCATGCATTAATGACTTTAAGATTCTCTTAATTTTATGAAACTTTGCCCATAAGCTATCTCTGAGGTTTTTAATATGAAATTTCCATCATTTTCACATGTTGGAGTTGATTGAGTATTTTTTTTAATATTTTGAAGGTTCTACACACTTTCTCTCTCCTGATATTACCTTTTAAGCAAACTTTCTCCAAATTGGATTAAAATTCACCCAAAGACATATTTTATTATGTAGATTACGAATCTAAAATTATTTTCCTCTTTGGAAGTCATTTATTATTTTATTTGATATTTTTGTAAAAAATACACATCTTCTTTTCCAATTTGAATTAAATGAATTATTATTTATGTGAATAATGTGAAACTTGACTCCCAAGGTAATTGGGACCTAAGGAACACAAAGTTAAACTTAGATTTTACTTTTGGGATTTCTTTTTATGAGATATGTCACTTGGCCCACTAACGGCCCATTAACTCAAATACTTATTCAATTAAGTTCTTTATCATATTTCTATCACCAAACGAATTATGTCACATATTAGATTATATTTTCCATGCATTTGATTATTAGGAACCACTCTAAACTCAACCTTGTTTGGTCATACCTAAAAGGTCAAACTTCTAGGGTAGGGTTTAAGATCTGGTATGTTACAATGTGTCTCCTCCACGATTCCCAAAATTGATGACTTTCTTTGAAGAGATCTAAGAGATATGGATATATTGTGCTATGGCTACGAGTTGATAGATGAGTAACCTATCCACTATCTAGTTAATAGGTGAAAAACATTAATTGTAATGTAGTGCGAGATGTGGATAAGGGAAATCAAATATGTTATATAATTGTTCATCGCATGAGTGATAGGTGTTTAGGAACCAAATGAATTTGTTTTAATTGATCACTTAAAAGATAATGTGTAACAATATTAGTTCATTTAGGAATTATTCCACCAATCAAATCCTCATGTTTGAACTGCATGATTAATTGGGGCTATTTTGTGTCGAACTACATTAGCATCCTTTGAAGATGGCCTTAAGATATAATACATGTTGACCTATCCTGTTAAAACCCACCTGAGTGTAATTTAAGTTTTAATATTGATAGCATGCACACTTCCATCAGGTGACATCAATTTTTGTTTTCACTGATGGAAGGATAATTTCTTTTGCTAATTCAACCTTAACTTGTATCAGTTGATTGTATAATTTTATAGGATAATCTCTTACAATAGTTTAGTTATGGTGTTTCATACCAAATATTTTGAAACCTAAACCATTTTCCTTATGTTCATAAGGAACCATCCCATGGCTCACACTCATTCGATTGGGGTTCTTTTGAGAAAATCCTAGACAACCCTAAGTTTGTGTTAACTAGTAGGTTACTATGAGCAAGAAGGAAAAGGCAAAAAATCTATGTAGATGCCATCTCTACAACCTATGGAATCCTAGAAGGCATTTATTGACTACACCTCCCTCTTACTAATGAGGTGATGAGTTCAAAAATTGTTAGACCTATGAAATTATTTCCTCCACTAAAGACCTATGAAATCCTCAAGAAGATCTTCATTTGAAAATACGCCTACAAAAACACTAGTTGATGCTTGGGAAAGGTACAAAGAGCTTCTTCGACAGTGTTCACACCAAAATAAGCTAAAATGGACGTAGTTGGGCTCCTTTTATGGAGGTCTATCTTGTGGTACAACCTCAACAATTGATGCATTTGTGAGAGGAATTTTCTTAACTAAGAATGCAAGTCAAACCAATAAATTGATATAAATCAGATCAATGAACTGATTTGCTCATGGCATGGACCATGGAACCAACAATGACTCTGAGGTAATTGTATCTCTCAATGAAAATTTGAAAAAAAAAAATCACTAAGAAACTCATGCCATTTGTGTCAACCATGTGCATAAGGTAAGGTGTTGGGTTTTTAGAAGGTAAGGCAATAGAATAACAAAAACAACTTCCCTTCAGACCCATCTATTAAATCCATAGTAGCTATAACACGACAGTAAACAAATTACATAAGAAGGGATAAAGGTGATATCTTTATGCACACTAGTTGTCCAACAACTAGACACATCTTATGTCAATTAAGAACTTGATCTTCCAGATCTAAGATATGAATGACCACCAAGAAATCTGAATATATGAGAAGAAGAAGACTTAGATTGGCTACCATGATATTACATTTTTCCTTAAATAGTTTCTCCAAGCCTTTGCATGTGTGCCTCCGCCTATACTTTGTCCACATGGATGAGGGAGAACGTGGTGCATCACCTTGGTCACCCAGTCTAAGAGAAACAATAGTTGTCAATGTGCTAATTGTCTCCAAACTCCCTTTCATCTCTTATCTTGGGTAGCAACCTTAGGGTTTATTTTTGTCTCTCTAAGAGATATGTGATGGATAAATTGTCTCACAATTTGTGCCAAAAGATATATATATGTAAGGAGTGGGACCTGAGAGGGGATTGAGTCCCTACTAAATCAAATAAAAAGGTGACATCCCATATATCAAACACCACTATAAATTTTTCACAAAGGGGATGATGAACAATTTATTCAAAATGTATGTATCATAATACCAAAAGTAGTAGTGGAATACAAAATATCTAACTATTACAAAGGTTGTTATTATCACTATCCTTCACTACGCAGGGTGATACATGCAAAACTTACTAATCATAGGATCAACAGAGGATCGATAAACTACCTCAAGAAAATCTCCCAAAAGGTTCAGCTATACTTGGTGAGGTCCTGGTCCAACTTAGTTATCTTCTCCTCGACATACACCTGGGGTTGGAAGCATACTCCAGCAAGAGGAGAAAACAATATAAACATCAGCATAAATATTGGTATGAGCATATTAAATCAGGTATATAGCAACAACATGAAATAAAGGACGTCAAATAAGCAAGGCTTACCAAAGGAAAAGGAAAGGACTACCCAATTGGGTATAGAAGAATATGAATTTCAAAAGAAAATAAATAAGAGGAATACTTGTCATTAAACCAACATAAAGTTTTGCCACACTAGCACATATCAATGTTTGGGCTCAAAACTCATCACAATAATAAGAACTTGGATGAATGTGAGATAAGAATAGCACTAGAATATTATAAATAACAATGGTGGCCAAGGCTCACAACCTTGAAACATGATATAGTATGGCACACAACCATCTCCCCAACACACATACACACACACATTATATATATATATATATATATATATATATATATATATATATATATATATATATATATATATATATATATATATATATAAGTGGGCACAAAAGTAGGAGAGGGAATATGTAATTGACCGAGAATGGCGAGAGAGGACTCCTGACTCCTAAGAAAGAAGGAATCTTCCAGAAGAACCGAGCATGGTTTCTGGAAGCATCCTTGACTTTGTTGTTCACAGTAGCAGCTTGGGCACACCACCTCCATCCCAAAAATATAACATGGGTACACGACCCAAAAACCAACGTAATTGTACTACTCTAGGGCTACTAAATCACAAAATATGCATAATGTAGAAGCAAGTATAAAGTTCATTCTTTTACAAAACAATTAAAGTTGACATCACAAAAATAGACAATATGTTCACCCGCCATAAAAGTGGGAAAAATTAGGGTTTCATAAAAAAGAAAAGTAAGTCCAACAAAGTAGGATGATCCTAAGATAAGAATCAAGTAGAATATTTCACATGGAATAAATTCTCATAAGAGAGATATTGTGTAGGCTATCAAGAGAGATATAATTTAAGTTAACTACTCAATATAAAAAATAGGAAATGTAATCATACCTCGATTTGAGTGTTAAATGAGAGATTGATTCCTACCCTTTCAATACTAAAATCATCTCAAACCTATATGTATAATTAGATCCATCAATTAGGGTTTTAATGACATATTAGGTGAAACCTAGAAATTAAAACCTTTGGCAAAACCCTAGATTAACTCACAATTTTAGTCTAGAAAGTGGGTATTGGCTATTGATCATGGATTTGATCCAAGATCCAATTTGTACCCATTAAAATCTTTCTTCAATTATTATTAAGTGAATATGGACTACTAAACCCTAAAATCATGTTTTTAAAACTTTGAAATCGAGCAATGAAAATTGGAGCAAAAGATTGAGAAAAATCTCATGATTCCAAACACACACTTTTTTATAATTTTTGGAGCATCCAATAAAAGCTATGGATTTTTCAAGATTGACATTACTTACTAATTTATTCAAGAAATTAAATTTCCAAAGACCAAAATGCCCTAAGATAAAAAAAAATTGGAACTATATAAAGTGGCGGGGTATAATAGTCATGTGCATCGTCCTTGCATTGGCATGACACATAAAATCAAGTTTTGTGGAATGATGATAACACCCTTGTGATAAAACATCACTTGAAACTAAAATGGGGAGGGTAAAACCAGGATTTTACCACTGGCTCTTCCTTCTTCCACCTACTTGAGTGTTATGGACGCTACCCGAAAATGCTACGACAGTTGAAATTGAGGAAATGTGTAGGTGTCTATTCTTGCAAAAATAATTTGCCGCAAGCAAAGAGGAGACACAAGCAACCTTACCTTCAAAGGAATTGATCTAGAGCGAGAAGAAGAACTGGCGGTGACTGGTGGAAGTGTGAGTACAAGAAATGCTATATGGCGGAAAAGAGCATAAGCAAATAGAAATTGACTCTGAGATCGACTACTAGATGTGTGTCAGAACTAATAAGGGATTATCTATTTATTGGTTAGGACTATAAGGTGTGTGCGAGTAGTTTCTCTGGAAGCTTGAGGAGAAAGCTTAGATGTTACCAAAATTCTCCATTATAGGTCTTGACTAGGGTATATATGTGTGTCGAATCAAATAATGAATTCACGGGAGGAGAAAAGATTGACAAATGAGGGAGAAATCACGATGTAGAATCCCTATACCCAGAGGCTTATTTCCTTATCTGTCGCAAGGTTGAAGACAATATGTGGGCCACTTGATCGTGGTCTCGGGCTAGGAAATTGCGTGTATGTGGGATAAGTTTGCGGATGGTTGTGGCATTTAATGTGATTCCTAATTAAAGTTGACTAAAGTGATATATTTTTTATTTCTCTTTCTTTCCTATTCAAAGCGAGTGAGCAAACAAGGTCCAAATAAAGTGAAATTTGACATCTAGCCTAAGTAAGACATGTTGATTCTGATTTTAGCATTAGTTTTCACTTTTAGGGACTCCAAGTTTTTTATTTAATATTTTTAAATATTATCACTTATTTTATCCCTTTAATGAGTTAGAGACATCTAGAAACTCTCTAAAAATATGAAACATAGTCTACAAGCAAACTTGAAGATGAGGATTATGATTTTGTAATTAACTTTCCCTTTTGAGGTTATGTAATATGTTATTTAATGTTTTGATCTTTAATATGTAGTATGTTATAACCTGGTTTTCACATGTATTTATATAATTGAAATTCAATTATTTCAATAAAAAGGACCTATTATAAGTATGTTATGGTTTGTTTTAGAAGTATAGTTTCTTTTGCAAAATTCCCTTTGCTATGAATTTGTGGCTTCTATTGTTTTTTTTAATCCAATAATGGATATAATGGAAAAGGTAGAGAAGAAAATCCAATATTAAGAAAAAGGTAAAAGCTAATAGATAATAAGTAAAATACTTGTGAGAATTATGTAGAATTATATATAAAGTGGTATGGATGATCACTAATGGTTGGATTTTGGTTTCACATTATTTCTAATAAGAAGAGTAATTAAAACAAAGGATATGGAAAAGATAAGAAAGAGAAAAGAGTTGAATTAATGCTTAAAATGTGCCTTATAAGAGGAAGACGTGGATATTAAGAAAAGAATCTTCTCTTTTTGAGTTTTGGTCTCAAACTTTGCCTGTGCATAGTCATTATAGACTTTCCCTTAAAATTTGGGAGAAAAATGACTTTCTATGTGGTTTGGGTAATTAATTTAAGAACCGACTAAAGAAGCAAGTTTTGTCTATTTACTTTTTCCATTTAATCACAAAAATTAGATAAATGTTGGGAAAGATATTTATGAGTTTCCCTCCAAATTTGGTTGTAAAAAGAGGTTTTTGGAAGCATAGAAAATCCAATAAGAGAGAGGGTCAATGAGGCATTGATCATGAAGGCTACCTAGGACTTCACCACAGTGAGGAACATTGAATGGAGGAAACTCATGGAATGCAAATATGAGAATGTTGATGTGTACAAGAAGAGGAGTTCCACTCTGTGGAGATGTATTCATCATCAGATGCCTATAGTTAATTGTCACACTAAGAGAGAAGTAGTTAATGAAATGCACACTAATTTATGGGAGGACGCTGGGTTGAATTGATGGGCCAAGTCTGGCCTGCTGCCTGATAAAACCATACCATGCGAACTGAATGACATGAAGTT
Organism: Alisma plantago-aquatica; assembly: GCA_963693085.1. Taxonomy (NCBI): domain Eukaryota; kingdom Viridiplantae; phylum Streptophyta; class Magnoliopsida; order Alismatales; family Alismataceae; genus Alisma; species Alisma plantago-aquatica. The sequence goes on from OY856410.1 coordinate 644,498,231, forward strand.
GGTGACAGTTGTAAAAGATGATGATCTTTGGGATGAAGAGTTATTGAATAGTTGGTTTTATGAGAGAACTATTTTTGAGATTGTTAATATGCCACCTTCTCAATCCTCCTATGGGGAGGATGGATTTTGTTGTAGTTTGCAGAAGAATGGGAACTTCTCAACTAAGTCCACTTATCATAAGCTTATGGTGGGTAAAGTCTGTATCATAGAGGGGAAATGGGAGTGTGTTTGTCACAATGATCTTCCATAGAGAGTTAGATGTTTCCTATGGTGCCTTAAACATGATAGGATGATGACCAATTAGTTAAGGTGTGTGAGGCATATGACCGAAGATGCTAGGTGTCAAAGATGTAGAGAGGCTAACGTAACATGTCTACATTTCACCAGAGGATGTAAGTTTAGCCAAGATTTCTGGAGAGTACTAGATCAAATCATGTACCTCAATTTTTCATAGCTCAGAACATTAACTGTTGGATTGAATCCAGTCTCAAATGTTTTTTTGAGAAGGAAGATAGGCATATGGTCTTTTTAATCAAATGTTGGATTATGTGGAATAAAAGGAACAGAATGATATTTCAGGGAAAAAATTATCATTAATGCTTTAATTAGAATGAAAAACCCTACAAGAAGATATTGCAAGGTCAAACTTGACGAAACATAGACTAGGAAATATTCAAAAAAATCATCTTACTATCCAACGACAAGTCCCTCAAAACTTTGATACCCTAATCACAATGATTATGCCATGAATAGTAATTGGGAGGAGTATAGTTCAAGCTATGTGATAAGAGAACATATGGGTAGTTGGATACAAGGAGGGGTGAGGACGTTAGTAGGTACTAATCCTCATGAAGGTGTTACACCCACATCCCATGAATACCACTAATCATGAGATTAGGGCATAAGTTTAAGGACTTAAACATTATTTTGATCACCCTTATTTTTTCTTTTCTTTTTGACTTAAGACTCCTTGTTTATGCACATTCAATCTAATAATCTTATATTCAAGTCGATTTAAAACTTGACTATACTAATCTAATTTCAACAATAAAGCTACATATTAAATATTCATTTTATTTCTCACACTTCCATATACATACGACATGGTAATAAGATACATTCTCTCTTATTAAGGAAACAAAGATACACATCACCATTTACAACTCTCTCACTCCTATACAAGGACCTAGAGTGATAGGGACCAACTGAACTTAACTTTTCTCATACATAACTCCTATGGAAGATCTACTATGATGCATTGACATCTTCATTCCACACGTTATCCCTAAAAATTTGTGAGTATAGGGGTGTGATAACCTGGATTTCCACTTTCATTAATTTAATGCACATCTTGACTCATTCGACACTATACTATGGTTGAAAACCTCCCTCACACCCAATTATATGGTTTGGAATCACCTTATACTCAACTGATGAAATGGAATCAAATAAATGTCACACCATGCTTAATTGACTATAGTTGAATGCATAATTTCACTATTAAAAGTGTATTTTCAAAGTTGAGTATCCTAAATGTTATAATTCTAGATTCAAACTTTGTACATAAGAAGTGGAAGAAATTTATGAACCAACTACAAAATTTCATGTCAATCGGAGTTACGGTTTGAGAGATATGAGCTTCACAAGGTTGTCAAAGAAACATAATTTTGAGACAACTTAAACACCTCAGCAATCTGTGGCACTTGCTCTCGACCAATGCCACACTCCTAGCCATCAGATTGACTCGCGGTCCATGATGGACCCGGATTCAACGACCCTCGGTCATCTTCTACCTTGTGTCAGGCAAATATAGTAGTCCTACCTACTCCCTTTTTCTTGGCCAATCTGAGCTCATCTAGCCCCCTTTTTTGCCGATTTATATACCCCTAGCTTTGTTTCTCTCCGCTATTTCTTTTTCCCCTCTTGGCTTGTAATTTTGTGCCCTCCTTATCCTTCTTTCCTCCTTCTTTTCCTCCCTTTCAGCCATGGCGGCACCGGTTCTCAGCCCTTTTGGGCGTTCACTCCTCAAGCTGTCCCGCCACAAATCAGATAGTTGGTCGCCTTCATCTGCCTCACGGGACCCCAACTGACCACTCATATGGTGTTTTGGTGGCTTTTTACCCCACACTAAAGATGCTCTAGCAAGCACTTCCACAGCACGGTCGTGGAGGAGGCCACCTAGCATGGACGGGTGGGCAGTGAAGGGCAGCGATGAGCTACAATGGATGATGACTAGGAAATGATGTCGAATGCCCACAGACGATCAGCAAACGTCCCTAGTCACTAACCTAGAGCCCAGGAGGAAGTGGTCTATGGTGCCACATAATAAGGCCTACAAGGCCCAGTTGTAGCAGGCGCCAAGCAAGTTGTAAGGAGTGGGATCCCAAAGGGGAACCACTCCCTACTAGAAATAAAAAGGCAACATCCCTTGAACCACAAACACCACATTTTTTTTTGCCAAAGGGATGAAGACCAATTCATTCAACATGTATGTATCATTACACGATGAGTAGAAGCGGAAAAGAAATATATCCAACTATTACAAAGCTTGATATCTTTTACATCACTACACCACACATGGGCGAGTTACAAAAGAAACTATAAGGATCTAGTTGAGGATCATCTAACCACCTCTTTCAATCTCCCAAAAGCTCAGCTACAAAGGTTGTTGCCCAAGTCCACCTTGTTTATCCTCTCCTTGCTCTATCATGTGGTTGGAAGCATCACCCACAAAAGGAAAAGAAAAGAAAACATTAGCAAAGGCTGGTATGTGTACACTAAAAGAAAACTGAGAAATATATTGCAATAAGGACATCAAGTATAAATGCTTCCCATGTAAGAGATAAGGACTACCCACACATGCATAAAAGAAAAGAATCATCATCGCATGATAAGATAAGATACTTGCCATAAATAAAACAACAAGGTTGTGCCATATAAGCACATGTCAAGAATTTGGGCACATAACCCATCATCATCATTACCATTATTATTATCCTACATGTGTAAGATAAACATAACCTTAGAATATTATAAAGACAAAGGCGGCCAAGAATCATACATCTTGAACCTGATGAAACATGGGCCAAGAATCATACATCTTTCCTGGACATGGGGAATCATACATCCACCACCCAAATTTATATAACATGGGCCAAAAATCAAACATATTGCCTGGACATGGGGAATCATACATCCACCACCCAAATTTATATAACAAGGGCCAAGAATCATACATATTTCCTGGGTATGGGGAATCATACATCCTCCATCCCACAAATCCCGAGTATGGGGAATCATACATCCTCCATCCCACAAATATCACAATGTTGTCATCATTCACAATCAACAAAACTAATACAATTATACCACTCTAGTGCTACTGAATCACGCAACAGGTAAAATGTAGAGGCAAGTAGAAAGTATAGTTAGAAATTATACATTGTTGCCATATCATACAATGGACAACACATACATTCTCATGCAAGTGAAAACAATACACCATATATCATCAACACCCACAAGATAAGAGTTCAAGAGAATATCCAAGACCACAACAAGCAAGATAGTTCACATGAGCCATGAAATCAAGAGATAAGACATATTGTGTAGGCCAAATTCAAGATAATGAAAAGATAGGTGAATTGCTCAATATAGAGCAATAGGGGATACATCATACCTCAACTTCATAGTCCTAAGTCCAAAGCACTTCTAGATCCAAGTCTAGATCTCCAAGAGCCTATTACACACAAATGTAGATTTTATGTCAATTTCATGTACATTATCCAAACCCTAAAAACCACCTTTATATCATTATATGAATTAGGTTATGAAAACTATTCCACATTTTAGTTTATGTTCTTAGGAGTCTAAAACATATTTTATTATATTTTTTGACTTATATATATTTAGTTATGAATTTTACAAGTTATTATATATTTAGATTAATCCATTAAAATCATCTATTTTTAATATTATATTTAGGCAACAAAACCAACACCAAAAGATAGCTCTTATTTTTCTAAATCCAACGACTATTTTTCCATATTATTCTGATAAGTGAGTGAATTGTTATGAATTTTGCAAGATTCGGCAAATAATAAAATTCCATGTGGCAAATCCTTTGAGAAAGAGGAATAAAGAGAGGGAGTGGGCCGCACGGTCCAAGTTGGCCCAATCAGGGCTGGCCAACTTGGCTATCCACTCATCCACATCAGCGAGTCACATATTCGCAAACAAGAAAGAAAAATCATGCATAATTACTAAAATGCCCCTAACAGAGCAATGAACAAGAATGTAAAATGAAAGGACAATATAGTATGATCACCCTTGGATATGTTGTTCTTTGAGGGAAATAGGGAATGAAGAAACCAGGAGAATCAAGCTCCCAACCGAAGTTGATCTCAGTGAGAAATCCTTTGAAACCAAAGGCATCAGCGAGTGCCTGGGTACAACCCGAACTCAACGAGCCAACGCTCGAGTTTAGAGGGTTACAAACATGGAGATAGAAGCTCCGGAGATACCAGAGCCCAAGTGGAAATGAATGAAGTGAAAAGATAGAGAAAGTAAGAAATCATTTGACCAACCCCACAAATGACATCGGTGAAACACGATGTATGTACTGGAGATCCAAAGCAGTAGCCAACGGCCCAAAAACTCAAAGTAGAGAACTTCATTTGCTAGAGAAGTATACCAGAACACCGGCGGCTAGTCGAACAAAGAAAATATGAAATCGCACAACCAACAGAAGAGGCGAAAAGATAAAGGGTGGTCTCAGGATGCTCACCACTAGAACAATTGATTCTCAGTGACCAGAGATGTCGTGCAGATGACGAGTTACTCCGTGGAGAAGAAGGAACTCACGGAGGCAAGACATAAGACCATGGATGAAATTGGCATTGGAGGAGAGTCGTAGAACGGTCGAGGGTTGATCCAGGGCAACCATGTGCAGATGAGGTGATATAGAAGGTCTTCTATGCAAAATTGTGGAGAGAGGAGAATTGGGCATCTATTATATGTAGAGTGTTAGGGCTCGAGTAAAGGATCAACTAGACCGGAATCGCAAAAGGAAACCAATGGTGAAGAAATCTCGAGAAACCGATGCATGAGGAGAGAGAACGGTTGAAGAGAGGAGTTTTGGCACAGTTCACAGTTGGTTGAACTCCTACTAAAGATAGGAGATGACTCTAGAGCCATCGGATAAAAAATCAAATGGTCCAGATTGAGCGATAAATCGAGATAAAACCAAGGCGCGTGACAGCGTGACAAAATCGGATTTAATTTAATAAAGTGACATTGCATTAATTTCCTTTTTCTCTTTCTTCTTTTAAGGGTTCAAACATTATCCAAATTAGGTAAAGTTTTGCATAGAGGCCACACGTAGATTCCGATTATGCACTTAGTTTTGCCTTTTGGAAACTTTTAATGGGTTAAATAAATCAAATCTTATTTTCTCTTTCCTCCTTCATTAATGGCATTATGATTCTCCAAATTTCATGAAACTTCACCCACAAGTCATATTTAATATGTTGGATACAAATTTGCCATCAATTTTACATGTTGAACTTGTTTGTACAATTATTTAATATTTTGAAGGTTCTACACACTTTCTCTCTCCTGATTACACATTTTAAGCAAACTTTCTCCAAATTAGATGAAAATTCACATAAAGGCTATATTTATTATGTAAATTATGAATCTAAGATTATTTTTCTCTTTTGGAGTCATTTAATATTTTATTTGATATTTGGGGGAAAACACACATATCTTATTTTCCAATTTGAATTGAATTAATTATTATGTGAATGACGTGAAACTTGACTCCCAAGGTAATTGGGACCCAAGGAACACAATTTTTAACTTAGATTTTACTTTTGGGACTTATTTTTATGAGATATGTCATATGGCTCATTAGTGGCCCATTAGTTCATTATTCAACCAATTTTATTCTTATTATCTCCATACGTGTCATATATGATTATCAAGCATGATTTAGTATGTTACTCTTTATATAATACTTGTGACACATTTTATGTTATATTATTGGCCTAATTACATGCATTAGCTTATTAGGGTTATACTAAACCTTGTTTGGCTAAGTCCAAAAGATCAAACTTCTAGAGTAGGGTTCAAGATCGAGTATGTTACAACACACCACCCCTTAAAGGGATTTCGTCCTCAAAATCAAAGCATCCACATATAAGAAAACAACTTTTTCACCACCCCTTAAAAGATTTCTTATTAAGTCAAAACTATTCTTTAGGTACAAAAGGTTCAACTACACATTCCTTACATCCAACTACATCATGCAAAAAGGAAACATAACTTGTAAAGACTAACTATGAACTATGGGTTAACTTGCTCTTGTCCATCTTCATAAACTTCTTCACCTTCCAAGGCATAGACTCTTCCATCTTTCCTTTCCACATGCTTCTTACCATTATGTCCATTATTGTTGCCCTACTTTTGAGGAGGTGCTTGTTGTCGAACATATCCTGGTCCAAAACGAAGCTTAGGGCATTGAGGTCGGGCATGTCCATGTTGATTGCAATGATGTCATACCACATAGAAGTTAGGTTGATACATCTTTTATCTAGAACACTTTCCAGGAGGATGGTTACTACCACATCTAGCACACACTTCCTTCCTTTGCTCATCACCTTTCCTCTTCTTATCAAACTCTCTAGGTTGAAACCCTGGATATGATTCTACTGCCAAATATTTATCCACCATCTACTGAAAGGTCAAAGGAAGTTGTGGGATAAGGGCACGACCCACATTGTAGTTGAGTCCTTGCAGATATAGGTCAACTCTATGCTCTTCACTAAGTCCAGAAGCATATCTCTCAAGCAATAGGAATTTTTGCACATAAGCAGAAACAATCATGGGTCCTTGCTTCAAACCATAGAACTCAACTTCCTTCTTATTCAAAGCAGCAGTGCAGATGTACTTCCCACAGAATAGAGCCAAAAACTGTTGGTATGTATGCCCTGAGAGCCAATCATGGGATGATTGGTGGGATACATTAAGTTTGATTTGATAAACATCAAAGGCAAGATTCCAATTCTTTTTGGTTCAGTCATATGAGATAGTGATAGAACAGATTGAATGTCTAGAGAATGACAGTACTCAATGACGTATGCTTTCAGGTTAAGGACATGAACGATGAGATCATACGGATGCTAAGAGTTTGTACATTCTTGTTTTGTCCCTAGTCGGATGTCATTGTGGAAGGAAGATAGACATCAATGACACACAAGACTAGATTGTGGTGTTGGTTGATGACAGAATCACATTAGTCATGATATAGAGATATCAAACCAAACACATAGGTACTTGTTAGAGAACAAGTGTACCGGACAGACTCACCGTGAGTTTGACACATGGAACCATGACATGGTAGTCACAGTCAGTACTCACAATGATGGTGATGAGTGTGATTCTTTGACCTAAAATCACTACACTCAACACATGTCGTTGGGCACACTTTGACATCATCAAACGCATTCCTGAAACATGGGTTGTTATAAAGGTGATGATTGGGTGGCTTTGACACATGGGGCTTTTGAGGGGTGAGTGATAGATATGGGATTTGTCCCTCCTGAGGGAGTTTGATATCTAAGGCCACTTGATGAGTAGGATTGAGATAGGCATGCGCACGCATGTGTGAATCAATATGTGATATTGATGTCATACATATCTCGTTCAATCTACTCTGAGATCAAGAAAGTGAATGAACGTTGATAGGATGACTGTTCCATGCCTTGAGTTCATTCGGGATATCAGTGACAAAGGGATTATACATTCACTGTAACACCATTCACGGATTGTAGGATGAAAGTTGTTCTCCAACTTTCTACTTTCACTTGGGTGGCACTGATGTGTGACTAGGCACCGCTCTTTGCTTGTGAAGTCATAAGTGTTATGGACTTTCACTGCCAACGTGAAATGGACCTGCAGGGTCACACACATAGGATTTAACATGGAAGAGGAGTTTTTGTCCACAAAGCAATGTTTAGATTGATTACTAAAGGAGTTTAGTAGTTCAATTAAACACTCAATCAGTTGATATCTCAATATCATATGGTTCAAGGTGTTGGACGCATTGATTGGAGTATCGGATTGATTGAAATTGCAATTGACTGATTCTGCACAACCTGTGCTCCCAACCGATCGGCTCAAGTGTTGAACCGGTCGGCTGAGGTTGCTGAACCGGTCGACTCAAGTGTTGAACCGATCGGCTCATGTACAGAGTGAAACGAGCGGTTCAAGTGTTGAACCGATCGGTTTGACTGGTGCAACCGAGAAAGTTGGGAAAGTCAGGTCGGTGAGAATTTTCCTTGCGTTTCACTTGCCCAATTTGATTGGAACAAGGATTGGTATTCGATACCAATTAGAAATGAAAGAAGGAAAGTCAATCGGGAACCGACCAGGACCACAGACCGACCGGTTTAGAAGTGAACTGATCGGCTCATGGGTCCCAACTGATCGGTTGGTGCTCCAACCGACCGGTTCAGGTCCCCAACCAATCGGTTCACTTGTGAACCGATCGGTTCAGGTTGCAAGTTAGTTGCTTTTATGGAAAATCTCGAACCCTTCTACTCCTGTTTTAGTCCCGTATTGCCCGGGATAGAGAACCCTGTCCCATGACCCTCCTATATATATAGGGGTAGTGGGGGCTTCTAAAAGTACAACTCAGTGCAACCAGTTGCTCTGCAAGTTGTCGTTCTCTCTGGTTTTGGTAACCAAGAGAGAGCCCAACCAAGTGCTTCCTGCAAAGGGAGGTGCAACAAGGGAAGGACAACTGCAATTGCAACTGGAGGCAGGAGAGTATGTTGGTGACTAGTACGTCAACAGGAGGGTGCGACTCCTTCCACTTTGTTGTGGGACAAGGAGTGTGGAGTTCCAGGTGGTCTGTGTGGACTACTTCAGAGGCGGGAGGTTCCTGCCGCTTAGGAGGACAACTGTCATCTGACAGTCCGGTAAGAGGAGGAGTTGTCAGTCCCGGTGCGACCAGGAGCTGCACAGACACCGTCCAAGACCGGTGCTGAAGACCACGCTAAGCGCGAGGTATTTTTGCCGAGCAAGCCTCGGGACAAGGTATGATTCCACAAACCATCCTTTCCTATTGTATAGACGTTGACGCGTTTCCTCGATATGGGTTTGGGGAGAATTTTTTTTATTTCCGCTGCCTTCTCCGTCTCCCCTAAAACCCAACAAAAACTCCACCCAAGACATGGTTGAGATGTATATAGTCCTTGTAATTCCATTCCACCAAACTCTTATTGGTCCTTCCAAGACATATGAAGCAAACCTAACCTTCTGGTGTGGAGAACATGCCATACCATCAAAAGTCCTATCTATGGCTAACACCCAATCATCAACTTTTTCGACCATTTCTATCTCACCTTCACCCTTGAAGGAGTGTGGTTGCATCTTCATGAACTCCATGATTGAAAACTCCTTAGGCTTTTTAGGTACAAATGGGTCTTTCATCTTTCCTACCATAGTAATAGCAAAAAGTTGTCTAAACATGGCCAAATCTTGCTCTGGGGAGATGACTACATCTGTACTAGCTGAGGTTGGGGTCTCCTAGCCTACTGACGTTCCATCTTGAGTCACTGGTGTGGTGAAGGGAGGGTCAATCCTTGGCATCCCAAACATAGGGTTCTAGGGTATCTCATAGTCAGACATGTTGTCAAGAGTCGAGTTATCTCCCGCCATGAGAGTTTTTGCCTACACAAGGCAAGGACACTAGGTATAAGCAACCTATGGAAAAAGGTAAACATCCTAAGGGAGACAAGATTGAAATAGTTAGATAGCCGACTACTACTGGATCTGATACCATGCTGTAAGGAGTGGGATTCCAAAGGGGAACCACTCCCTACTAGAAATAAAAAGGCAACATCCCCTGAACCAAACTCCACATAATTTGTTTTCCAAAGGGATGAAGACCAATTCATTCAACATGTATGTATCATAACACAATGAGTAGCAACAAAAAAGAAATATATCCAACTATTATAAAGCTTGATATTGCTTACATCACTACACCACACATGGGCGAGTTACAAAAAAAACTATAAGGATCTAGCTGAGGATCATCTAACCACCTCTTTTAGTCTCCCAAAAGCTCAACTACGAAGGTTGTTGTCCAATTCCACTTTATTTATCCTCTCCTTTCTCTATCCTGGGCTTGGAGGCATACCCCACAAAAGGAAAAGAAAAGAAAACATCAGCAAAGGCCGGTATGTGTATATGAAAAGAAAACTGAGCAATATATGACAATCAGGACATCAAGTGTAAATGCTTCCCATGCAAGAGATAAGGACTACCCACATGGGCATAAAATAAAAAAATCATCATTGCATGATAAGATATGATACTTGCCATAAATAAAACAACAAGGTTGTGCCATATAAGCAAATGTCAAGAATTTGGGCACATAACCCATCATCATCATTACCATTATTACTATCCTTCATGTGTGAGATAAACATAACCCTAGAATATTATAAAGACAAAGGCAGCCAAGAATCATACATCTTGAACCTGATGAAACATGGGCCAAGAATCATACATCTTTCTTGGACATGGGGAATCATACATCCACCACCCAAATTTATATAACATGGGCCAAGAATCATACATCTTGCTTGGACATGGGGAATCATACATCCACCACCCAAATTTATATAACATGGGCCAAGAATCATACATCTTGCCAGGGTATGGGGAATCATACATCCTCCATCCCACAAATATCACAATGTTTCCATCATTCACAATCAACAAAACTAATGCAATTATACTACTCTAGTGCTATTGAATCACACAACATGTAAAATGTAGAGGTAAGTAGAATGTATAGTAAGAAATTATACATTGTTGCCATATCATACAATGGACAACACATACATTCTAATGCAAGTGGGAACAAGACACCATATATCATCAAAATCTACAAGATAAGAGTTCAAGAGAATATCCAAGACCACAACAAGCAAGATAGTTCACATGAGCCATGAAATCAAGAGATAAGACATATTGTGTAGGACAAATTCAAGAGAATGAAAAGATAGGTGAATTGCTTAATATAGAGGAATAGGGGATACATCATACCTCAACTTCAGAGTCCAAAGTCCAAATCACTTCTAGATCCAAGTCTAGGTCTCCAAGAGCCTATTACACACATATGTAGATTTTATGTCAATTTCATGTCATTATCCAAACCCTAAAAATCACCTTTTTTATCATTATGTGAATTAGGTTATGAAAACTATTCTACATTTTAGTTTATGTTATTAAGAGTCCAAACCATATTTTATTATACTTCTCTGACTTATATATATTTAGTTATGAATTTTACAAGTTATTATATATTTAGATTAATCCATTAAAATCATCTATTTTTAAGATTGAATTTAGGTGACAAAACTAACACCAAAAGATAGGTCTTATTTTTTTGAATCCAATGACTATTTTCCCATATATATTCTGATCAATGAGTGAATTATTATGAATTTTGCAAGATTCGACAAATCACAAAATTCCATGTGGCAAATCCTTTGAGAAAGAGGAAGAAAGAGAGGCAGTGGGCCACGCGGTCCAAGTTGGCCCAATCAGGGTTGGCCAACTTGACTGGCCACTCATCCACATCAGCGACTCACAGATACACAAATAAGAAAGAAAAATCCTGCATAATTACCGAAATGCCCCTAGAAGGGCAATGAATAAGAATGTAAAATGAGAAGACAATACAGTAAGATCACCCTTGGCTATGTTGTTCTTCATGGGAAATAGGGAACAAAGAAACCAGGAGAATCAAGCTCCCAACCAAAGCTAATCTCAGCGAGAAATCCTTTGAAACCAAAGGCGTCAGCGAGTGCCTGGGTATAACCCTAACTCAACGAGCCAACGCTCGAGTTCAGAGGGTTACAAACACAGAGACAGAAGCTCTGGCAATACCAGAGCCCAAGCGGAAATGAACGAAGTGAAAAGACAGAGAAAGTCAAAAATCATCTGACCAAACCCAAAAACGATATCGGTGAAACACGACGAAGGTATCGGATATCCAAAGCAGTAGTGAACGGCCCAAAAACTCAAAGCAGAGAACTTTCATTTGCTAGAGCAGTATACCAGAACACCGACAGCTAGTCGACTAGAGAAAATACAAAATTGCACAACCAACAGAAGAGGCGGAAAGAGAGAGGGTGGTCTTAGGATGCTCACCACCAGAACAATTGATTCCTGGTGACCGGAGATGCCGTGCAGATGATGAGTTACTCCGCGGAGAAGAAGGAACTCACAGAGGCAAGACACATGACCAGGGATGAAATTGGCGTTGGAGGAGAGTCGCAGAACGGTCGAGGGTTGATCCAGGGCAACCGCGTGCAGATGAGGCGCTATAGAAGGTCTTCTATGAAAAATTGTGGAGAGAGGAGAATTGGGCATCTACTATATATAGAGCGTTAGGGCTCGAGTAAAGGATCAACCAGACCAGAATCACAAAAGGAAACCAACGACAAAGAAATCTCGAGAAACGGATGCCAGAGGAGAGAGAACGGTTGAAGAGAGGATTTTGGGTACTATTCACTGGTCAAACTCCTACTCAAGGTAGGAGATGACTCTAGAGTCGTCGGATCAAAAATAAAAAAATCTAGATCGAGTGATAAATGGGAATAAAACCAAGGCGCGTGACAGCGTGACAAAATCAAATTTAATTTAATAAAGTGGCATTGCATTAGTTTTCTTTTTCTCTTTCTTCTTTTAAGGGTTCAAACATTATCCAAATTAGGTAAAATTTTGCACAAAGGCCAATTAAGGCATGTAGATTCCAATTATATACTTAGTTTTGCATATTTTGGAAACTTTTAATGGGTTAAATAAATCAAATCATGTTTTCTCTTTCCTCCTTCATTAATGGCATTAGGATTCTCCAAATTTTATGAAACTTCACTCACAAGTCATATTTAATGTGTTGGATACAAATTTTCCATTAATTTTATATGTTGTTGTTTATATAATTATTTAATATTTTGAAGGTTCTACACACTTTCTCTTTCCTGATTACACCTTTTAAGTAAACTTTCTCCAAATTGGATGAAAATTCACCCAAAGGCTATATTTATTATGTAAATTACGAATCTAAGATTATTTTCCTCTTTTGGAGTCATTTAATATTTTATTTGATATTTTGGGGAAAACACACATATCTCCTTTTCCAATTTGAATTAAATTAATTATTGTTATGTGAATGATGTGAAACTTGACTCCCAAGGTAATTGAAACCCAAGGAACATGATTAACTTAGATTTTACTTTTGGGACTTCTTTTTATGAGATATGTCATGTGGACCATCAGTGGCCCATTAGTTCATTATTCAACCAATTTAATTCTTATTATCTCCATATGTGTCATATATCATTATCAAGCATGATTTATTATGTTACTCTCTATTTAATACTTGTGACACATTTTATGTTATATTATTGGCCTAATTACATGCATTAGCTTATTAGGGTTATACTAAACCTTGTTTGGCTAAGTCCAAAAGATCAAACTTCTAGGGTAGGGTTCGAGATCGAGTATGTTACATAAGTCACCTAGCTTGACCCTTGGATCGAGATTCAAGGGTCTATAGCCTCTCAAATCAAGGTAAACTTTAAAGAATCATATCTTTACCATCTTATATCCAAACAGGAACTTCCAATATACCATTTTGATAAAAAAAAATGAGAACTTTGCAACAAAAATAGTTCTAGAATCTAAATTCATTTGTTTTTCTCCTGATATATTAAAATATATGTTTTCCATGTCTTGTTGAGGTGATTAATGCTATTTTATGCACAAACTTGCTCCTTTATGTCTCAAAATCTTGTCTTGGTCTATGATCAGTATATTGAATATCTTTGTCTAATAATTTTTGACCTTTTCTTACCATGTGAACCCTAATGTGATCTAAAATTACTTGAATGGCCTAAAATGGGCTTTAATGCTAAAGTATATTTCTTGAATGCTTAGCCTTGTTTAAAAGTACCCCAAATCCTTATGCTAGATCCAAATCAGTAGTTTTTGAGGTATCTCTAACTAAGATTCGAATTTTTTCATGCTAGTACCCTATTTTGACTTGATATTGTACATTGAACCTTGAAACATGCCTTATATGGATGCATGATGTTGAATTTCAAACTTATCTCACATGTGGGTCTTCTATGTCTAAAATTATTATGTGAACTCCTAAATCGGTAACTTATCATGCCTTCTGCACCCAAATACCTTGTGAATCATGCATGCGCCCTGAGGTGATTAAATGCCTAAATCTTGACTTGAAATATGACCTAGTCTGTATGTTGATAATTGAAGCTCTAGTCTCTTGAAAATCTATCCCTAATGATCACCCATGCTATATAATGATCTCAAATCCATATCTAGGTGTTTGTTATGACAGATAACTCAAGTAGACTTCATCTATACTCTAATGATGAAAATCTTGCATGATATTGACTAGTTTGGCTATGTTGATCCTTATGTTGACTAAGCTTGCTCTAGTTAAGATCTTGAAACCCTAATATTAGATCCCTAAATTGGTTGTGATGTGTCACCCTAAGCTCTAGATGAATCCATGATGTATGATGTAACTTGATAATGAACTCGCATGACTAGTTGAAATGTTGAAACTTATGGATCTAGGTGACACATCCAACCACCATAATTATGAACATTGATGCATATTCCTGTTGATATTAATACATTTACACTCATTTGTAATGTCATGATCTTATGATGACCTAAATTCCAAGACCTAGTCAAGCTTGCTACATATGGTTTTCTAAATCCAATGCTTAGTTTTATACTCTACTCATGAGGTACGTTTTCCTCTTGACCCTACTATGATATTGACATGCTTGTATGTACGCTTGTATGAATACTTGGCTAGTTAAGTACTTGGTTGAACTACCATTCCTATGACTACTACTTTCATGTTTAGTTATAATATGTTGATAAAAGCTCGAACATAATATATATTAATCTATTACACAACCTAGTGTTGATATGATGGATCAAGACACCTAAAACATGATTTGTATTAAGTGTTATCATTAAGTTTGCTCGAGTTGTTTCCATGTCTTCTTCATTATCATCTTTCCCAGCCAATCACATTTTGTATTAATCATAAATTGTTTACCTTCCTTTTCATAGAGTACTTAGTGCTTTAGCATTAATATGTTTTGTTTATTGAATTTTAGTTTCCAAATGAAGATTCACTACACTCAAGACTCACAAATCTGAAATCAAACATCAATGCGATGCTAGAAGTAGAAATGGGTACATACCTCTTATCTCCATGCTTAGTATTTGCTATCTCTTGTTGTTACTACTTTTACATATATATTGTCTGTGTGATATATTTGTGCCATTCTACGGTCGGGGGCCCAAGTTCACCCGACTTTTGGCTTTGTAGCCATTAGGAGTGTGAACTTCGGGTAACAAACAATTATGTGATAAGAGGTGAGCCTACTTGTTCAGTGAATGAGTACTTCAAAGAAATAGTTTAAAGCACTTAGATATTCAGAGATATGTTATTTGAGCAAGTGAATATAAATTAGAACAATAACAAGCTATGAAAGATATAATCTTTCACAAACATATAATTGGCAGGATTGCTCTATATAAGCAAAAGGAGTAAATCAATATTGCACATACTTGAATAATCTCAAAGGTAACTAGTAAATCAGAAACATACGAGGAATAATTGAATAAATGCACAGACTTGATTAGCCTCTCATTCATTTTATTATACTCTGAACCCACATGAGGTGTACCACAACATGTGAAAGAATTACATCAAGCAACAATCTCACTGTACAAGGCTTATAAGCATGCCCAGATTCCTAAGCGTATCTCTCGAGTAAGACCCCTTCTGCAGTGGGCCTCAACACGAATGCCTCTCGGGGGCTAATGAGAGTGGCCAGATATCTCAGACTCCACCTCTCAACTAGGGTACTCAGGCGGGGAGTCAAACCCTCAGGCTAGTTGTACACTAGTGGACTTACCAAAGATGTCCACTGATCGCCACAACTCATAACTTAGGTACCACTAGAAGCCCCGGTTGGTGTTGGATATTAATATATTTAAGGAGTCCACCCACACTGGTCTATACCCCCACACCCCATAACGATGCGCTCCAACTTACCACGACCTACACAAGACCTCCATTCAAGAAGCATGTTTCCTCCTCATAGTGCAGGCCTCCTGTGAAGGATTCTATAGTGTATAGGGAATCTAAATGTCTAATTCTCTCTTTAAAATCATAGTTCAATCATCACATCAACATTTCTTACTTTAGATTTGTAAATAGTTCATTTCATTGATTATCTGTAAAAAATATACAACAAACTGACTGAACATCACCACATCTCATACTGATAAACACTGATATCACAAATACTTAATTCACTCAATACCCTATCCTTAGGGTTTCATTTGTCTCATTCACATATCACATGGCTCACATAAGGATTTAATGTGTCATAAACATTCAGTGAATAAAAACTACTTTCAACAATTCATATACAATCAAGATATGTATGAATCCCTAGAATTGAGCTGAGTTTGGGTTTCCACGCCATTCACTGAGATATCATGCATCAAGAATAACATTGAATAAATAAATTATATGATATCAAGAGAAGCACTTCAAATGGATTTCACAATACCTATTTGCAAATTCCCAACTTTCCACTCATCGAGGGTTTCACCCTCTTTATTGAGATATAAAGAAAACACTGATGATATCACAAGAAATCCAAGATAGTATCTGACATATATGTACCACACATATAAATAAATAATCATTCATAAACAAGGAGATTCATATAGACAAATTTCTTTATTTAAATATTCAACAATTTCAGTCATAGCCGAAAACTATAAATTTTCAGTTTATTCTTATAACCTCTGCAATTACTTAGGGAATTCTCATTAGGATGGATTGTATCCATTTCTAATATGATTTTGTCATCTGAATTCATCACAATAGAGGAATAATCCATTTCATATCATTTTCAACAACTAAACCAAAAGACAATTTAGGGTTTGTAGTCACATACTAAGCAATTGGAGATTGTTGATTATTTCACTCATTTTTGTGCAATCTACTATTTAAATTAAGTACCCACTCACCCTAAGGTATTTTCACACTTTAAAAATACAACCCATCTCTAAAATCTCAAAACCATATCAAAGCCCTAGAAAATCACTGGTTTCTTCTTCCTTTCAACTCAGAAATCCTAGAAATGGAGATTTATGGAGAAAGAGTAAAGAAGGGGGAGATTTGATATCATTTTTAATCAAAATAGAGGAGGAGTGGAGTCTTGCCATGTGAGAGAAGATTCACCATGAACGGATATGCAAAGAGGCTAAACTTACTTGATTTCATTATATCTCGGATAGTGAAACCCTAGGTTAACATCTCCACAACTTTCTCCTCTCACAACCCTAGCTATCCTATCTCTCTATTTTTTTTCTCTAGAATGGATCACAAAAAATGAGAGCTACTTGGGTGATATCTTTCTCAAATAGAGCATTGAGGTTTTTGGGTAATTTACACATTGACCCCTCACTATACTTTCTCTTATTTTGGCAGATTTTTCTGTCATAAAAATGTTACTGTAATTCATTTATTTTAGAGGTCAAACATCCTCCAAAATTTATGAAAATTTATCATAATGTTTACCATTTAGTTTTAGATCTTCACTTCAATTTTGAGATCATTCCGAGCTACCAATAAATAATTACTATCAAACAATGCACTGCTATATTGCAAGTCTGTAGAATAGTCAGTTGAAGAGGAAATGCCCCGAAACGGTTGTGCAAGGTACCACGGCCGTGGTAAGATGGACACAGAATGCCCGTGATGCCTACCATGGTCGTGGTGTCTTGGTTCCATCAGATGTAAGTGCAAAGTGCTCAATACTTTTATTTCTTCCAAAACGGCTGTGTTGCCAAGATGCCCATGCCAACAACAACCCTACACGACCGTGATACACACCACAACCATTCTAACCAAGACCCAAATTCTAATTTTCACTATCCTTTACTCACCTCGCCCGTTCCAACCTAATACATGCATGTTGGGCAAAAACCCTAATTTCATCCGACTAAGGTTTATACTTGTCAAACCCTGGTTATTCAAAATGAAGACATGCTTAGAGTTCTCATTAGATATAACACATCATAATTGAGTTATCATCCTTAATCATGTTTAGGAAATGATCAACCTATCTAAGCATGTAATCATCTAGGTAAACCCTAGTTTGCCAATTAAGCTCATATGCGGTCACAACAGAAGGGGAGCTGAATGCTATTATCTTGGATGTAGGAAGAGCTTGGAAATGCAAGGAAGAAGACCATAGTCCAATCAGATTCTAGAGTTGTCGTGGACTACATCAATTAGAATCAACAATGCACTATTAGTTAGAAAACCTTGGTGGAATTTGTGAAAGACTATCTCATAAATTCTCTGGTATGAAGTTGGTGTTCAGGCAGAGGATCTCAAATGTACTTGAAGACAAAGTTGTCGAAGTTTATTCTAAAGGATCCCTCATGGAAGCATACTTCTCCATATGCCCAAGTTGGCTTATGAAATCATATCTTAATGAAAATGATGAAGATATAGTAGGAGATGTGGATTTGGATCTTTCTCCTACAGATGTAAGGTGTGTTCGAGTTGTTTAGGTGGGGTGTTTTAAAAAAATAATTTACACACAAGGACTAATTTGAAATTCCAAAAACATGAAAACTTTCTATTTAGATCCTTCCATGGGTTTTCTTACATAGTACTAAAAAGTAAGGAGAAACTTTTAGTGTAAAGATATGGACCAATTCGTAATTAAAAAAATAGAATAAATGCATTTAACCACCACTGTAGGTTCTCTTATAAAGTACATGCAACTTTATTAGAACATTAAAAGATCAATGTATAATTATAAAAACAAAAAATATTCTACACAATAGGGACTACATTTTAGTTAAAAATATTTAAAAAAGTTACACTTAGATCATTTCATGAGTCATCTTATACAATATATAATTTTAGAAAGTAAACTTAGAAGTGTAGTGTACATACATATGGATCGGTTTGTAATTCTAAAAAAAGTAATATTGAAAATTGAATTTAAAACCCCTACAAACTTTCTTATATAGTGTAGATGACTCTTTATATACAATATATAATTTTAAAAATTAAAGATAAATTACAATGTATACATAAGGAGACTACCTTGTAATTCTAAAAAACAGTGGAGGAAATTGTATTAAACTCCTTCCACAAACTTTCTTATATAGTATAGATAAGTCTTCTTATACAATATATAATTTTAAAAAGTAAAGATAAAAGTGTAGTGTACTCAGATGGACCAATTTTTAATCCTAAATGATAATGGAGAAAATTGCATTCAACACCCTCTAGATACTTTCTTGTATAGTATAAATGAGTCTTTTTATACAATTTATAATATAAAAAAGTAAGACTAAAAAAATATAATGTACACAGACAGTCCAATTTGTAATTTTTAAAAATAACGAAGAAAATTACATTCAACCCATACAATATAGATGAGTGTTCTATACAATATATAATTTTAAAAAGTAAATATAAAGGTGCAATGTACACATATTGACTCGTACATAATTCTAAAAATAATTTTTTTTACAATCAACCACTTATGTGAGTTTTCTTATATAGTAAAGATGACTATTTTCATAAAAAATATTTTTTTTCGTAATAACATATATCAAGGATTTTAAATAAAGTCAAAATTTTATTCTTGTAATCATGTACATACCTAAAGTCGCTAAATTGATCTTGCGGGAAACCAATCATAATAACTTGAAGAGAGTCTGGGTTCGAAACCAGCATCCTTCTCCGAAGTGATACTTATCGTTAGACCTGTCAAACTGGGTCAAAATTCACGGGCACCCATGGGTCGACCCGTGTAAGTCGGGTTTGGGTAATGAAATTTACATCCATAGGAAATTATCCAAACCCATACCCACCCATTTATTTAGTGGGTTCGCGGGTGGCCTGCAGACACCTAGAGGTGACCCGCTTAACTAACTTACTTATATAAAAATAGATATAATGGTACAATAATACTTAGAATAAATAAGATGGTCTACTACTAACTATTAATTGTTAAGGAGTTCTAATACATATGTCCGTGAACGGCTGCTCTCCCCGCTCTCACCCTAGCACTGGTAGGGTTTCTTCTTGCATAGGCGGCTGCCTGGGGGGAGGGGGTTTGGCCGCCGTAAAGCGGTGCCCCGCTCCCCCTTGGCCTGTTCTCGCCCGTCATCAGCAGGGTCTCTTCTTCGGGAGGTGTGTGGACGTGGTGTCTTTGGAGGCAACTGTCTTCTTCTTCCCTGTCGTTGAGCCCAGTTGTGACGAGTTTTCTATCCCTTTCTCTTTTATTGGCTTTCTGTTTTTTGTTCTCTTGTTTTGTCTATCTCGCTGTTAATCAGCGTTACTTTCTCTTCTCGTGGTAGATTTTTCTTTCTCGGTCAATTTTGTTGTGGAGTTTGTATGTACTCAGGTTGAAGGTATTCCTCATAGAAAGCTGCCTTAGCCAGCGAAGGAGAAGAGGAATCTATACATCATTGTCCTTATCAGATTCCGATATGAGTTTTTGTGGTGGTTTGTATCTGTTCTTGATCTTTGTGTGGTCTTTTAGTTTGTTTTTCTCCTCATGTAGATGCCGTATGGCCCCTCCATAATGAAAGTTGTCTGTTTAACTTAAAAAAAAAATTGTGAAGGAGTTCCTATCCAAACTCGAAATTGCCCAACAAAATTTCATATGAAAGAGATATCGGCAAAAATAAATTCTAACTCTACTTAATTATCTAGTTGTTCTATTAAACTTAATCTAGAATCATAGTACAAGTTACTAACTGCAATTTATTGACCATATCATACCAATATAAGATTTTCATTGTACTTTAGAGAACTTTATCTTAAGATATGTATGTGCTTGCATGGTTGTAACTATATAACATACTTTTTTATTTAATAGTGACAGTGTATAGTAGTTGGTTGTTCTTGTACTATATTTCATGTAAA
Source organism: Alisma plantago-aquatica (assembly GCA_963693085.1). Taxonomy (NCBI): domain Eukaryota; kingdom Viridiplantae; phylum Streptophyta; class Magnoliopsida; order Alismatales; family Alismataceae; genus Alisma; species Alisma plantago-aquatica. The sequence continues at coordinate 644,519,349 of OY856410.1, forward strand.
AATACTAGTGATGGTCTTCTTTTACCACAGTAGCAATGGACAAAATATTTGTCTATTAGACAATATTATATGGACACTCGTAGGTAACCCGCAATCCGTTCGACCGAGTTTGAATTTGTCTTTCTTCGGCCCATTTAGAATTACATCGACCCACACGAGCGACAGCGAGACGAGCAACAACCCAACCCAAATCCAACCTACCAACCACTTTGACAAGTCTATACGCTGTAACCGTTCTTAAAATACTAAGTTAGGGTATGATTTTGTTAGAAGTCAAGTAAGATTTTGCTAAAATCGCGCTTACTTTTAACCCCCAGAACCCTGCCCTCAGCCCCCGCGTAAAATGAGCCCTACAAAATCTACACGAATTCTCCTAAAGTAATCAATCTATTGCGATCGGATTTCCACACAGGGACGACTCGACGAGTTTCGAACTTCCCAGGTGTCGAGTCAAGAGATGTAAGATTTCTCCCTCGCAACCGTTTCATCCTCCACATTCGTTACCCTAATCCTGCCAAACGACGTCACCGCTGACATGCTTTGATCGATGCAGGAAGAGGGCTTCAATCAACAGGCCGCCAACGCCGGACGCGTCCGAGGAGCCGGAGGAGGTGAAGGAGCCAGACTTCGAGGATATCATCCATATCAAGGTGGGCAACCCATCAAATAGTTTCGGAAAGAGAGGGCTTATGTATTGTAGGTGTGCACGGTGTCAGACGTTTTGCAATAAGCTGTTGCTCTGTAACTGTATGACAGTATGTTTTTTCGAATTTTTCTCGTGCATTGTCCCTCAAAATCCCGATTCACGCTGCTACAAGTTTTATAACTACCCATATCTGTGCCCGACTTCTTTTGTCTTGGTTGATTTTATTAATGATTTTTTTATCCAATCTTCTTACCTGTCGATTATGCAGTTCATTCAGAGCGGTGAGAAAGAGAGGCTGAAGGAGCTCTTGAGAGAGCGGCTGATTGAATGCGGCTGGAGAGATGAAATGAAGAATCTTTGCAGGTCATGTCCTCTTCCCACATTTTCTTTATTTCGCCACAACAAAGTGTACCCCACTTGACTTTGGTGTACATCTGTGATGGTTGTGTCTCTAGAAGGTCTATCAACTGGTATAAGCCAAGAGTTAGATAGCGTGAAACTTCCCTCTTCACTGTTTATGCAAAATCATAAATGTCTGGATATAGCATTCTAACCATGAATACGATATTAACTATATATCTAACTTATGTTTCTGGGAAATATGAATTATATTTCAAATAAAGTTAATGAATGTTTCACGTGGATGTAAACTTGGTTCCCGCCCTAGTGATATAACTACATCGGTACTCAAATCAGCCTATTTGTTCAAGTAGCTGAAAATTTTGTGGGCTCGACAAATTGAGACAACCTTAAAGAGATGTTACTGGCATCTATTTGTATCCTTATACTTTTGTTGTTCATGTCTCGAGGGCATCCCACCATTCCTACCGCTCACTCTGTAGATTCTGTCTGTGGGAACAAAATTATCTGCTTTGATGCTTTCTAAATCACCGTGCCAATGTAAAAAATATTTGTTCAAAGATGCAATTGGTCATGAATTAAAATTAATTAGGAAGATATCCGCCATTAAATTTCTCTATATCAGTCAAAAGTATATTGAGGAATAACAGTAAGAGACCAGTAAATGGTTACATTAATTACCATGACTTAGTAGTTGGATTTTCTGCTTCACCTAATAGTCTGTCCTTAACTACATAGCAACACTTCCAACTTAAAATTGGCATCTTTTATACGTAAAAGCTCCTTAGCTGTCTGATAGTTTGAATTGAAGTAGGTCAGTTTTGTGCCTGTCTTGATTTTTTGACTAATGTTAACAATTTCACATAACATTTCCTGTTGTACAATTATATTTTTTATAGATCTCATGCAAGGAAGAAAGGTAGACATAATGTTACAGTGGATGACCTTGTGAATGTAATGACTCCCAAAGGAAGAGGTAACTTTCTTGGTCTGGCTTTCTTCTTGCATATTTTTCCCCGTCTGTATGCAATAAGTTCACCTGCTTGCCGGCCACAAAGCATGTTTCTGATCTATCTTTTGTTGCATTTTAATTAATCTGTTATTAAGATACATTTGCACTGCGAAGGGAAATACAAACCCATACCAGAGCATCTAAAGTTTCCCGTTTCCTTTTAGTTTTGTATTATTAGTAGGTTAAATTGCTAACTAATATGAGAGTGCAAACAAAACGTATTTCAGTCTGAAATATGCATTGTAATTCGTCTGAGGTATTGAGTTTCTGTTTTTCCTAGTCGCCGGATCAATTTCGTGTAGTTGGATCGTAGTCTGTTACCATGAAAATTGGGATATGTCAGTTTGGCTATTTTGATTGCAATCATGACATTAGATTAAAATTTTGCTTTGAGCAATCTGGGTCAACATGTTTGTACCTTTTGAATTCACTACGATCCTTGACTTAGAAAAAGTCAGCAATACCTAGTAATATAGTTTTGATTCCTTATATCATGGGTAGACGTCTAGCTTAATCTAAAAGACATTTTACAATACTAAAATGCATCATCATAGTCATCATCAACCCAGTTTCAATCCCACAGTGTTAAGGTCCACACGGATCCGTTTGTGGTATCTCCAATTTGAAACTGTGTTGTAATTTAATAAGTATCAAATAAATTTATCAGATTGTTCTATATCCTTTCATTTTCTATTAGAAGTAGCCTATATTCCCGAAACCTGTTATTACTAATAGTTCTTCACATATACACATCTCTGCATGTTTTAGAAAAACCTTTTGATACATCTAATGATTGCCAATTGTTGGTAATCACTAAGAAATAATTCATCCAATTGTTCTGTATTTATCCAATAAATATGGATGCTGCGAAACTGTTTTATGAAACATGTTCTTTTCTTACTGTCTGCCACAATTTATGGCCCTAAAGAGTGCAGAGGCGTGACACAATCCATAAGAATGTGGTAGCGTGCCAACACTAATACATAAGGAGAAGAAAATGAAATAACATGAGGGAGAATGAATCAGTAACAATTTACGATCCTTAAAACTGGAGCATAAATATTATGAATACCTAAGTTAGCATATAAGTCCTACATCCTCTTCTAGCGGAAGTTTTGGTGAAGATATAAACAAGGTACAAATCTTCTTGACCAACAGTCTTGAGTAAAATGAAAATTGACATTGACCTATTTCATACTCTCATGTAACATCACACTATTAGCAATGTTGAAACGTGGTTGTTACTTGTTACACTTCACAGGAATAAAAATAGTTACCAAATGGCTGAACTTAGCAAGGAGGGTTTGACCAATAGGCATGGATCATAGCTATATATTATGCTTGGATGCCTCATTCAAATGCCACACTTTATTTCTTTCTTCTTCAGGAGTAACTAAATTGCTACTATACAATAACCTGTAGTGGATCACATATTTATTTGACTACTTGCAAAGTCACAATACGGTATCTAGTAAGATTAATAATTACTTTCTTTTTGACTTATGAGGGAATTTCTAAAGGTAGTACTAAATTTGGCATGTGGGAAATCTTATGTTTGCCTATGAATTAATTTACCTTGTTGATATTATGCTTGATAATGGAAAATAAATTTAATTACCAACAAATATCTCTTAAATCTTGTTCTCTAATTGTTAATTATCATCTCCCTGAACGCTCCAAGGGAGAATTTGCTGGTTTGATCCCACAATACTTTTCAATTCAGAACATCTAAAGTGTATACTTTCTTTGAGAAAAAGATGTCAAACGTTTTTTCTAAGTAGTCACCTCAGTGCCAAGAAAGCACCACGACCTAGGAAGCATGAACACAGACACAAACACAGATTTCGACACGAACATGAACGCATGACAATTTTAAAAAATATAGGACCCAGACACGGAGCCAGACACGACAAGAAAATAACATATACATGTATATGTATATTAATTTCATGTACAAGCACAAAAAAGAACAATCACAGTCAAACACAAAGATCATCTCATCCACGCTATATTCAATTTCAAATGTGCATTCAAACACACATTGATACATCATGCAATCAAGTGATGAAAGACATACTATCAAACAAACCCACATTGTAATCATAATAGTCATAATAATAGACAATTTATCTACAAATAACAATACGAGTAAGACACCACAAGAATGAAATCACAGTACTGTGCACATTTAAATTTTGGACGATAAAAAATAGCTATGGTGGTGGCAACAAAGAAAGAACAGGAGGTATGCTGTTACTTATAGAAGAGGAGTGAAAAGTGATGGATGTGGAGGATGAGGAAGAAGAAAGGGAGGCCTAAGAGGAGACTCTTGGTGGTAGTGGCGGTGGAGGAATAGAATATATGTATTGGAGATGGAGGAAAAAGAGGCGACGGGGAGGAGATATACTGTCACGTGTTGAAAGAAGAGGAAAAGAGAAAAATAGTATTTGCAATGGAGGAGGAAGAGGAGGAGAACGTTTCTAGTGGCATATATAGCGCACTTCCAAAAGGGGAGGAAGAAGAGGATGGGGAGGAGTTTACAAGCCAAAGGGGAAAGAGAAAGAGGAAGAGAAGAAATGGGTAGGACAAAGGGGGAGAAGAGGAAGGGGAGGGGGAGTAAGAGTTGCGTCGTGTTGTGTCTCTGTCTCTTGGTGCAATGGTGGAATGCAACACTATTGAGTAATATTCCTACAATCATTGGTGAGAAATAGGGCATTTCCCCTTAATTAGTGTTGGGTTGTATATAGAATGTGTCCAACTCCTAAGACTTGGATACGCTTGGCCCGTGTCCACAACATGTCTGCTTTGGACATGTGTTGGACACAGACACGATAGCCTCCAGGAAGTTTTCATGCTTCTAGACCACGACTTGTAGATTGTTAGCTACAAAGTGCTTCTTAGTAACGTTTTTGTCTAATAGCACAATATCACCCACTCACACAATAAGTACCACAAATCCTACAACTAAATTTACGTAAAGAAAATTGATTGCAGTGGAAACTCATAAACAATGAATCAAAATGTAATCACCCCTTCCAAAACAACTAAATTGGTGGTTGATTCATGTAAATAATTTCTTTTGGGTCTCCATTGCTAAGGGATTTGTTTATAGTAATATGGACAATTTTTATTCAGAACTAAGCCTATACAGATACATACTGAGTTCAAATGTTCCATTAGGGAAATTAACAAAGGAGACCACCATATAGTTGCATGTATCAATTGGCAACAAGGTCATTTCAAGTTTTCAGACCCGACTTGGAGGTTGACCTGACAAAGCTTCTCGGACCTAGGTCTCTGGTTTAACTGTCGGTTTAACCCAATTGACTCGCTGACGTTAGTATGCACTACATACATAATATACTATATAATACACACATGCATATGATATATGTAGGTGTGTATGTACCTATAATATATATGTATATATATGTGCATATATATAACTATATAAGTGTGTATATGTTATATAATATTATAATATACTGTAGGAAAGCATGAGATGATGAATCATGAAACATCAAACATACAAAACCAAACATCTAATTGTAATGAAGCAAACAAATGGTTTTACAATGCTCAAACAAGTTATAAAAAATTACATAATAAGTGAATATGATCAATGTATGAAATAGTTGGGGTTGCTTTAGAGGACATTAAATTTAGTCACACGTGTTGGATCCTAGATGGGTGATTAGATGCTTTAGAGGGGGGTGAATAGAGCTGAATGCACTTAAAACAAAATTCATTAGACCTTCAAGTTATATCACAAGATAAGGTTGCTAAATAGGAAGTTTGAGTGCAACTAAAACATACATAGCAAGGGAGAGAGAGATTGAACAAGCACCAAGTGGCAAGCTATGTAGAGTGGTTCCACACTCCAAACTAGGAGTATGTCAGTCCACTACCTAGAGAGGTCAACCTCTAGGATTTCTTAACCATTACACTCTTATATTCATTCATAAGATTTACAATACATGACCCACCAAAGGACTTACCTATCCGATACAAAGAGTCTTCAACCTTACCAAGGACTTACCCACTTTGCAACGAGTCTTCGGCCTTCTCTAAGGACTTACCCACTCTTGCACAAGTCTTTAGCCTTCTAGGAATTACCCACTCTTCTTGGATCGTCAGCCTTTGACTTCACCTTCACTCAGAGAAGCTTCCACCAAGGACTTACCCACTTGAGCAAGGAGTCTTCTGCCTTCACCAAGGTCTTACCCACTCTTGCTCCAAGTCTTCAACCTTGGTCTTCACCAAGGGACTCCTTCCCTTGTTCTTCTTCACCTCTCTTAGTCAAGAGAGAGAAACCTTCATCTTCATGGTTGAAAAGAGAGATAGGGAGGTGGTGAAAGTGAGAGCCTCACAAGATATACATGTAGGACTAGCTCTCTTATAGATCTCCTACCCAGTCTAATGGATGTAACAAGTGATTAAGCTTAGAGAGAGAGGAGGCTATAGAATCACTCAACTATAGAATAGGGACCTTCATAGTGCTTGGCTTGAATGCTCAATCTTGGAATGAAGCTCAAGGGGTCCTATTTATAGCTGGAGATGCCTCTTAGCTTTTGTGAACACTTAAGAACAAAAACTAGCCGTTTTGTGGCTTGCAACATATATATTTTTACTTGTTGCAATTCCACAATGGCTAGAAACACTTTTCTGCACTTTTTCATACAGTGCTATCGGTCGAGTTTCTATAAAGGTAACTCGACCGAATGCACTATGCGACAAAGTTAATTTGACCAATCGGTCGAATTTATCTTGGATGAAACTCGACCAATCACTTAAATCAGTTTTGTTCCAGTGCATGAATCGGTTAAGTTCTGTGAAGTGGCAACTCGACCGAACTATGACATTCTCAAAATCCATCAAGGATCAGTCGAGATTGTAACTCGACCGATAAAGTGCCTGTAATGAATTTTGAAAAATGTCATTAAAGTGCTTAAATATTTGTTTTAAGTGCTCCTGATTTTTTCTAAGCTTAATTACAAGTCATACAATCATTACAAGTGATTTACAACATGATTCTAATGGATTTATATCATATTCCAAAAACATACACTTGTATTGACTTTGACTCGTCTTTTCTCCAAGTTGAGATGCGCAAATTAGGGCATTTGGAGTGTGTCTATACCTAATATGAAATCACTCAAGTAGAAACATTAGACACAAATAAGTGGAATGGTTAGTCATTATCAAAACAAGGGTTTGGTCAATTTAGACCTAGAGTCAACAACAAGGACATTTAGGGGAGGAAAAACAAAATCAACAATTTCCCGCTGGGTCATTGGGTAGGCAGTTTGAACCAGTTGGGTCATTGGTTAACTTCGAGTCTTGGCCAAAAATGGGTTTCAAACCTACCCAACTCGCTAGACCTGTTGGTTGGCAGTTTAACCGATTAGGTCGGGTCAGGTCTGAAAATATTGGGCCATTCCACTACCAGATTAGGTTGATTTTAACATAGGAAACCCTTTGCACTACCTGGCTACCTCTCTTCTTTATCAGATTGGGGTAAGAACAGTATCCCAAGGGCATTCATTTCATTGTTCACTGTCTCTTGCTAACTCATATAGTCACAAATTTAGTATTCGAGTACGTTTGGCCAAGGTGAAAATTATAAAATTCTGGAATAGTGTGGCAAGATCAGGTAAAAAGGAAGCATGATCGTGTTTATGAAAAAAAAAGTCGAGAAAAACGGATGATATGCATATTACATTCATGTTCACAAAGTATGAACTGACATGTACGTTTAACTTAGTCGTACCAGCCTTCACATGCCAATTTCATAACTCTTAACTAAATCCAACAATATGGGTTGGAAAAACATAGTGTAGCCTGATGTCTTTAAAATTTACAATATCATTTCTCTTGTATATCATGAGATCTAAGTACAAAGCATCGAATGTCTTTCAGAACTTACCTTTCACTTAGAATATAAATTCTCTCTTGTCCGATGTTCCAAAAATGTTCAATTCGAAGACATGTAATTAATGCGGTATACATCAAATGTATACGGTTGATTTACACACACCCCTAAACTACATATGCATGAATGTATGCACACACATGTATCTATACACACACATGCATGCCAACACACACATATATACATACGCATGCATGCCAACACACACATATATACATACGCATGCATGCCAACACACACATATATACACAAGTATGTGTTTATGTATATACTGAATATTAGTTTATAGATAATTCATATGATGAAGAATAAGATCCTACAATTTGATTTTACATTCAGCATGATTGAGTGCATAACCGGCTTTGCTATAACCGATTTATGCTAGTCTGACTCACTCTATACACACAAATGCACATATATAAGCACAAACACATGTATATATGTATATATACATACACATACGACCGGAAAAAAACCACATTGTAAATATGACGTAAAAGTCAACCATTATTGTGACATTGCTAGCCATGATAGGAAAATACTTCTACAAGACATTTAGGAGAATGAATAGATTATCACATAATAACAAAGAGATTTGAGTTTTTGACGAGTGCTGGATATTGCTATCCTAAATAAGAGTATGAACAGATGACACATCAAGAAAGAGATTTTGAGGTATTTGATGAGAGCTAGAAATAAAGTGACCAACGTGCGTTTGGTAGAAGTGGACAATTGTTTGTCCGAAGAAATAGACATATCCGAATTACTAGGAGGCACATGACAAAAACACAAGTTCTTGTGTGTGTGTCTGTATATACATATATATATTAATGTATATATACACATATATATGAATACATTTATATATATTAATGTAGATATACATATACACATGTATATATATTGATGACTGTATGTGTACATATTTGTAAATATGAATATCTATAAATCTCTCTGTACATGTATATTTATTTACATATATGTTACTCATTCATGCATGTGTAAATATGTATATGTATTAATTTATGTACATATCTATGTGTATACATTTATACGCACACATATACATACGCGTGTGCATCATCATCACCATCATCTAAGCCTCAATCCCAACCATGTTGGGGTTGGCTACATAGATCCTTCTTTTTCAATCAGCTCTGTTATGTGTCATACTCTGATCAAAATGTAAAGATTCGAAATCTCTCTTCCTAAGTTTTTCCTAAGTTAAATTTAGGTTTGCCTCTACTTCTTTTAGTTGTGCTCGACTCAATAACCTTGATTCGAATAGGTGCATCTGTCAGTCTGCGATTCATATGTCTATATCATCTTAGACGGCCCTCACACAACTTGTTCTCGATGCTCGCCACCCCCACTTTATTACTGATATAGTCATTCCTCAGGCTTCTTTTAATTGTGTGTGTATATACATACATACACGTACACATGCACACACACACATACACACACATACATACACACACAGAATGTTCAGGATGATATTCCTTGGTGTATGTTATTTGCTGATGATATTGTTTTGATTGACGAAACAAAAGATGGATTGAATGATAAAGTTGAATGTTGGAGAAAGGCATTGGAATCAAATGGATTGATGATTAGCAGGAGCAAAACTGAGTATATGCATTGCAATTTCAGCCAATCTCGCAGTGTGAATGATGGAGCCAAGTTGGACGGAGTAGATATACCAAAATGTGACAAATTTCGTTACTTAGGTTCTATTATTCAAATAGACGGGGATGTCCAAAATGATGTTTGTCACCGGATCACTACAGTATGGTTGAAATGGAGGAGTGCAACTGGAGTTTTATGCGATCAGAAGATCCCTCTTAGGTTAAAAAGTAAGTTTTATAGAACAACTATACGACCAACCATGCTCTATGGGAGTGAATGTTGGGCGGTGAAGAAACAAGGTCTCAACAAGATGAACGTGGCTGAAATGCGTATGTTGAGATGGATGTGTGGGAAGACAAGAAAAGATCGTTTGAGAAATGACTATATCAGGAATAAAGTGGGGGTGGCGAGCATTGAGGACAAGTTGCGTGAGGGCCGACTCAGATGGTACGGACATGTGCAACGCAGACCTACGAGTGCGCCTATACGAAGCAATGCTATTGAGCCAAACACTATAAATAGAAGAAGAGGAAGGCCTAAATTAACATGGGATGAGCTTATAAAGAGAGATTTTGAATCTCTACATCTCAATCAGAATATGACCCATGATAGAGCTGAATGGAAACGAAGGATCCATGTAGCCGACCCCAACATAGTTGGGATTGAGGCTTAGATGATGATGATGATTTATATAAGCCTACCTCAAAGTCACATATCCCACCGAATGGTATCAAGCCAAGTTTGGGGAGGTTGGGTATATGCTTGATCATTCTCGTAATCTTAAAAAGTAGATATGAGCCTGTCCTCGGTGGGGATTCGCCAAGGTCTGAGGCCTCCTTGTCGCAATGTAGCCCAACTTGCACTTGTGTTAGTGTTGGAAAGGGCTTGAGGGTTTTGTTGGCTAAGTTTAGTTGTTGACAAACCGCTTAGTGATCCCTTGGTTGATGATTCTTGTCTTTCATTCATAAAACATTTGAGTTTATCATATTCATTCTCCTTTAGTAAATGCCTAAGTTTGAGGCCTCCTTGTCGTAGTGGTTTAACTATTTACAGACCACTAGGAATCATTCTACTACAAGAAGAATAGGATATTCTCTAAAAATCCTTGTCTGTATTAAGATGCTCTTAACTTTTTTGGGAAAATTCTCTCTCTTTCTCGAATTAACTTTAGCTCCTTTGTTACAATAGTCTAACCTTCTAGGAAATTAAGAGTTACCTTAATAAAAGATGGAAATGATGTTGAGTAAGGTAGTTAAACACTCAAAAGGTGTCGAAGAATGATACCTTTAGAACTATAAAAAGACATATTTCAACAGAAAATGAAAACAATTTCATCATTGATAAAGATAATTGAAGATAAGACTCTTTATCAACTAAAAGTTAATCTAATGCAAAATAATTTTGGAAAAACTTTAATAAAAAGGAAAGAGTTTAGATAAGAGAAAATGATATTCACAAATGCGACATCATAGAAAGAATATATATTTCATTGAGTGGTATGAGAACTATTACATCAAAGTCTTAAAGAAAAGATTGACAGAGTCGTTCCACATGGTATAAGCATGATTAGTCTAATAGTGAAACAAGAGAATTGATTGCCGCATATCTCCCCAAGAATTTATCAGTTCAAAATACTAGAGATAAGAGTAATCTACTATGAAAAGATAAAATCACTCACACAGTCACACTAACAATAACAGAGACATGCTTGATAAAGATATTAGTCCCTGTGAAACTGAATCCAAAGAAAGTACTAGCGATCCTCTAATATTGTTCAAATCACAACCATGTTATGATATGTTAGAAAACCTCATCAACTTGTGATATGAGAAACAAACTGCTAAATTTTTCAATACAACTTTATCTATACACATAAGTAGAAGTTTTATGATCATATGTTCTTTATATAAGTAAATATTACTCTCGGAAGATATTATACCCTTATATTATAAATGTATAACGACAAAAATGAAACTATCAAATAAAGAACTTGAAAGCGAAGAGTACTCCATAATAGTATTTTAGTACGAAACAATACTTCATTCTTGAAACTGTTGATTCTATCAAAGATGATCGAGAAAAACTAAAATACTAAGGAATTAATAGAAAACAACCCACCCGAAAAGAGTTTAAGAGAGAATATAACCATCAAGAATGAAATCAAGGACCTAAAAGAAACTAAAATAAATTATAAAAATTCAATAAAATAAAATAGTAACATTTAGAGTAAACCTGAAGACAAATCTCTAAACAACATTCAACAATATATCAAAAGAAAATGGAAGGGAGATGTTATCATAAAAATCAACCCGGTTTTCGCTCTTAGAAAAATAGCTTTATTTGATTCTGGGCAGACATAAACTGCATAAGAGAAGGCCTAATACCAACTAAATATTTTGAAAAAGCAACACAATTTTAGTTCACGCACCAATGACTAATTACAAATCAACTATAAAATACTTGAAGTACATGTTTGTGTCAAAGACATGCATTAAAATAACTTTCATGCTTGTCAAAAATATGATTTTGAACATGGAACTAAACTTCGGCGAAGTTGGGTGAAGTTTCGCCGAAACTTCGAACTTCGAGCCTAGGCGAAGTTGAATCCTCAATACTTCGGCTTCGTCTAAACTTCGGGGCAAAGTTTCCCTGATTTCGTCGAAGTTGGTTATTTTGTATGTATTTTCGTCTCAACTTCTCCGAAGTTGTGGAAGTTTCCTCGAAGTTGGCGAAGTTGGGGCGAAATTTAGACGACCCAAAACATTAATTCTAACTAGTGCACTAACGGTCATATAATACATAAGTGTCGCCTCCAACCTTCTTTACAACTTCTAATATCAACTCCTATGTTTGTTGCTGCCACTCTTTCCTAGAGAGGGTCTTGTAACTACTATTTGGTTGTATATTTGTATATAATACATATGTTCAACACTTGAACTGTATTAGTATGTGTATTGCATGTTTGACCATTGCAGGTGCACATCATATTATCAACCTACTTAGGGCTAAAGACTCAAGAATCATGTATTTTTATTAAATTAGCAATTATAAGAGAGAGGTATAACATAATTAGAAGTTTTCAATCGAAGTTTCCTTCAAATTCACATCATTTTCTTCAAAAACCGACATCGAAGTTTGTGTCTAAACTTCCTCGAAGTTTCCACAAACTTCCACTTCCACATCTGGCGAAGTCGACACGAAGTTGAAGTCCTACACCATGATTTTGAATATAATCATAGGGACACCATTTTTGAATAAAAAATTACCCATTCGAGTAAGTACAAAAGGAGTACATGCTAATTTAAATGAAAAAATGTTACTTTTAAGTTTAAAAAGAAGATTGAAATATCATTTTTACAACAAATCAATACTCCGATTAAGAAAACTTCATCAACAAACTTAGCACAAAAGTTGGGAGGTAGTAGAATTTATAATAAAATTAAATTAGTAGTTATTAGAAACTAATAAGGAAATTTCAAGAGAAAATTGGTAAAGAAATTTGCTCCACTCTACCTTCAGCATTCTGGCATAGAAAGAAACATGAAGTTATTCTACTATATATTAGTAATTTTGATAAAATCAAAATTCCGACGAAAGCCAAACCTATTCACATGAACCAAATGCTCATAGAGATACGTAAAAATAAATTTAAAGAACTTAAGATAAAAGGATTAACTAGATGTAGCTCTTCTCCATGGAGTTGTGCTGCTTCTATTTTGAAAATGCATCCGAACTTGAAAGAGGAGCTCCTACACTTGTCATTAATTACAAACCTCTAAACAAAGTTCTTCAATAGATCAGATACCCTATCCCAAATAAACACGACCTCATACAAAGAATACATGGTGCTAATATCTTCTCGAAATTTGACATGTAATCTAAATTCTGACAGATACAAATATGAGAAAAGGACCGATATAAAACTACTTTCACAATACCTTTTGGTCACTATGAATGAAATGTTATGCCTTTTTGGGCTATAAATGCTCCATCTAAATTTAAAAAAAATAATGAATGAGATATTCAATCCATATTCTTCTTTTGGAATTGTTTATATTGATGATGTATGTTTTCTATAAGACTATCTAAATACTTTCTTTCAAGTAGTCAAACATAACGGGTTTGTAATTTTTGCAAAAAAGATGAAACTATTTCAAATAAAGTATCTAGTCTCTAGGGTACGAAATAAAAAAGGAAACTATATCACCTATAATAAGAGCTACATATTTTTCCAACAAGTTCTCAGATGAAATTCTAGAGAAAAAACAACTTCAAAGATTTTTGAAATGCTTAAACTATATATATGACTTCTTTGAAAATCTTGCACTAGACAAAGTTCCTTACTCATAGGCTCAAAATGGTCCCACCTAGTTGGGCTAATGAATCACACCGAGGATATTTGAAGAATAAAATCAAAAGTTAAACAAAAACCATGTTTAAACATTCTTGACCTAGAGGCCTTTAAAATAGTAGAAACAGACGCATGAGATACAAGATATGGAGGATCCTCAAGAAAAAAATTGATAATAAAGAACTACTAGTTCGATACACCTCAGGAGTTTTGAACGAAACTAGAAAGAATTATTGACTGTTAAGAAAGAAATATTAACTATAGTTCTCATGGTGAGTGTATATAGTTACATACATACATGCTTCTCTCTCTCTATATATATATATAGAGAGAGAGAGATGTATGTATGTATGTATGTATGTATATAGTCAGGCTAGAATGCACTCGTCATACACACAACTGTTGTTTATAGACGATACACATTTTTTGTAAAATTCAAAACATACATATATACATACATATATGTCTATGTAAATATATGTAGTCTGGCTATATATATATATATATATATATATATATATATATATATATATATATATATATATATATATAGTCAGGCTAGTGTACACTCGAGTGTACCGGAGCCACCGTACACCTCAGTCATTTTTAAAGATGAAGTAACTTTTCAAAAATTCTAAACCGTTGATCTTCTTAAATATCTTAAGAACATACTATATAATAAATTTTAGCTCATTTGGATACTTATAGGTCGTGAATCTGAAGGAGGTAAGAATCATGCATTTCAAATTAGTTTTGTGCGTCGATTTTGTTGTCCTTGGATGAGTGATTTACACTCATCCAAACGAGCTCAAATTTTGTATGTGGCCTATTATTATTGTAACCATCAAGGTTTAGATAGGCAAAGTCCATTGAGGTGTACGGCGTAATCTGTACAGTCGAGTGTATTCTAGCCTGACTCTCTCTCTCTCTCTCTCTCTCTCTATATATATATATATATATATATATATATATATAGTCAGGTTAGAATGCACTCGTCATACACACAACTGTTGTTTATAGACGATACACATTTTTTGTAAAATTCAAAACATACATATATACATACATATATGTCTATGTAAATATATGTAGTCTGGATATATATATATATATATATATATATATATATATATATATATATATATATATATATATATATATATATATATATATATATATATATATAGAGTCAGGCTAGAATACACTCGAGTGTATCCGGAGCGGAATACACTCAAGTAGTTTTTGATGATGCAATATTTTTTTTGAAAATCTAATCCGTTGATCTTATTAAACATCTCGTGAACAACTCATACGCAAAATTTGAGCACATTTGGATATGTTTAGCTCATGCAAAATTTGAGCACATTTGGATATGTTTAGCTCATGTTATGAAGACCGCAAAAATTATGCATTTCAAATTAGTTTCACGCGTCGATTTTGTTGCCCTTGGATGAGTGACTTACACTCATCCAAATGGGCTCAAAATTTGTATGTAGCCTAGTTATAATATGACTGTGAAGATCAATGGTTTACATTTTGCAAAAAATAGTCTTGAGTGTATTCGTGCGATCCGTACACTCGAGTGTATTCTAGCCTGACTCTCTCTGTATATATATAGTCAGGCTAGAATGCGTACACACATATATTAACACACACATACATAGCCGACAAGGACCGGCTCAAGTGATCAAGCACGATGTCTCATAATAAAGGGATCTGGGTTCGAATCCCAGCTGCTGCCTTGGTTTACCACCCTCCCAAACGTTCGGCCTCCGTCACAGACATGGGAGAGGGGGAGAGAATGCCTTTCTTATCCCCCCCCCATATATATATATATATATTATATATATATATATATATATATATATATATATATATATATATATATATATATATAGAATTTGAGCTTTTTTGGATGATTGTAAGGCACTTAACCAAGAAGAGAAAAATTAACGTGCATAAATTTTTATCAAGTGCATTATTTTTGTTGTTTTAGATGCGTGACCAATGCGTTTCCAAAGAGCTTAAATTTTATGTAGGCTATTTATTAATATGATATCTAGGAAGATGAATGGTTTGGATTTTTAAAACGAAGATTGGATGCTTCAACACAACTCGAGTGTATTGTGTCCTCCGCTACACTCGATTGTATTTTAGCATGACTCTCTCTGGATATAACATTTATACATATTTGTGTATGTAAATTTATTTGTTAATTTACATGCATTTATGTGTGTGTATGTGTGTGAGTACACAAACATATACTACATACATATTTACATATGTGTGTGTATATTTGCACACATAAACTAAGTCAACGACTCGAATACTCTAAAAAATTCAACAACTTAAACAATAAAATGGGATAGACTCTAAAAAATAGAGCATGAATACGACAAGACTAAAATGTATTATCTGGGTAGTGGGACTTATTCTGCCATCACATATGATTGTGAAAAAAAATCACATTTTAAATGTGATAAAAGGTCAATGATAATTGTGACACTTGCTAACCTGGATAGGAAAAGACCTCGACAAGGCATTTAGTATGAATAGATGGTGACTTAGTAACAAAGAGATTTGAGGTTTTGATGAGAGCTAGAAAGAAAGTGAGCAATGTGAGTTTGGTAGAACTGTGCGATTGAATGCTCAAAGCAATTGGCAAATCTAAATTACTAGTAGGCACCTGAAAAAAATGCAAGTTCATGCTGGATGGAGTAGCTGAGTTTGCAGGAGAAGAAGGCAACTTAATGGGGAAACTCCAAGTGCTATGTGTGGTCTTTGGTGCTCATAGACCTTCTTAAACAATAGAGGGTTCAGTAATAACTTACATGAAGGGAAACTTGGAACATGAAGAACACTCGTAGGTCAAAGAAAATTGTAGAGCACATGAAGAATAGAATGTATATTACTAGGTAAAGTGACATCCCACTAAATTTCTTCTCGAACCATAAGATAAAGTAAGAATACCCTGGAGTCCTTTTGATCTTGTTGTAGTATAGGTAGTCCTTATGATGTCTTCCTATGATAGTGGTGGCCACCATTTTTTTTTATGGCTTGCAAGGATGGAGCGGGATGGATAATACATCCTCCTGGCTAATCCAAACAAAAGTAAATATACCTTTTCTATATGTTGGAATTTCCAAGAATATGGGTGAGAGTATCCAAGAAAGTTGAGCTTGTAATCTCACTAAAAATTCTTAAAATTGACTCATCTTCTGCTCAGTTTATTCTTCAGACATTAATTTGACTCTTCAGGTAAAAAAGTTTAAAAACAACAATCTTTCTACTCTAGTTTCTTCCTCAATCAACCCTTCTAGAATTATATTATCTTTCTTACTCCTCTCTTTTTCTAATCACTTTCATCTCCCTCTACTAACTATTCTCTCACTAGCAACAATGTTGTTGCTTGCTATGTGCAGGAGGTAGTGGGAGGGAACACCGACAAAATAAAAGTCTTTCTTCTTTCTTTTATACATTTTTTTCAGAACGATTGAAGTTCTTAAAAAGTGAAGAAACCTTACGCAAAGAAGAAGTGTAAAATACTTGTACCATTACGAGTTTATCACATGGGAGAAGGTAAGATGAGAACTGTTACATCCCAAAATCTAAGGCCTCCGATAATTTGATCTTAGACTAAATGATTGGACTACCAAAGTAAAAAAGGTGTACCTCCTTTTTCAGAGAGCTCATAACTAGAAACTCGAGTGCTTATCTAGGAGTAGTCATGGAATGAAATTTCGATTCAAATTCTGAAATTTCAATTGAAATGTCCATTTATGTCCAATTGGACATTGAAAGATATAAATACATCAAAAGCACAAACATAGGGGATGGGTTATAATTTCATACCTAGATGGAAATTTGCAAAACAATTGAGAATTTTACATTAAAAAGTCCAGTTTGGGCTGTAATTTCATGAAATGACATAACACTACAACTTGCGTTTTGAAAAATGTTGTTTGTAGGGTTGGCATTGGGTATTTTGACGATCTTCTTTGAATCTCTTACTTATAGAGGTTATTTTTCTTGATTCTAAGGTATGTTTCCCGTATCCCTAACCATCTACACCTTCTATTCCTATACTCTCCAATAGAAATATAAAGAAATATTAAAAAAATATCAAAGTTGTGCTAGATCTTTTGAAGATTACATGATCTACAAACAAAACTTGAATACTTAATACTCGTCGTGTGAAATACGATGAGTGGAGAATCCCCACGTGTAGGTTTTTTTATTGATACGAGCCAACCACCCTTTCCTATAAATAGGATAACGGGGAAGCATACATATAGATGACAAATCCTAATGGGCCAATACACATTTGGGCCCATATTACAAATAGACTAAAACAACTTAAGTAAATAGACTAAACCACTTAAGTAAATAGACTCTCTAGCACTCCCCCTCAAGTTGGATCTTGGGAGAATCCCAAGTCAGCTTGCAAACAGACAGACATGCTAACAATAATAAAAGGATAACCAAGCCCATACAAGAATTTCTCCCCCTTAATGTTACAATAAGTCACTCAAGCACTCAAATACTCAAAAGACTCCCCCTCAAGTAGATACTCCAAAACAACAAATATTTAGGCAGGCATAGAGGCTTCTTGATCATCATAGTGGAATTTGGAGCAAAAGAAAGAATAGCGGATAAGCACCAAGATCTTCATCACAGTTGTCAAGCGTAGTAGCCAGAGAGTGCTGGATCACAACTCCTACAGAGTGAGGTCACAGGAAGCAGCAATAGTCAACATGCAAACAAAGAACATACAAATCGGAGAGTGTTGGATCACAATAGCAAAAAGTCAACATGCGCACAAAGAATGGACAAGTAGAGAGTCAACGTGCACAAAGCACGGACAAGCCAGAGAGTGCTGGTACACAGAAGTAAAAGTCGACAACGTAGGCAGATAGAAGACTAGTGTGCAAAGTAGAAAACAAATAAATAACTCCAATATGCAATGCAGATGAAGCTCCATGTAAAGTCAGCAACAAAAGTCTTCATCATTTTCCCTCTTCATAAAGTATCCATCACAGTAGCAAACGTCAAAATCTAGAGAGTGCTGCTTCACAATAGAAAGTCAACGTGTAAACAGAGCACGGACATCAGATAGTGTAAAAGCACAAGACAATAAGTAAAATGTCTAATCATAGCACAAGTAGCAAGAATGACGTCCTAATATGTAACTTCATAGCAACAGTCGAGGTAGATGATGAATAAGCAATAATAGAAGTAGAAAGCTCCACATAGCATAAACAAGCATGAATAGTCCACATAACAATATAAGGATCCACATAGAAGCAAAATGAACACTACATAGTAGCAAAATGATCCATATATCGGCAGTAAAAGTGGCATGAAGATCCATGTAGCAGTATAACTAAATTCTACTTATTCTTGTTTCTTTATCTCTCCTCCATCTCATCTCTTCTTTGTACTCTTCATCATCTATTCTCCCCCTCACGCCAACCACGAAAAGAGTGAACAGTGGTTCGAGTGGAGAGTTAAAAACAATGGCAGAGATAGGGTTGTGTAGGCAAATATGTAGAGGAGGTAACGGATAATGCAAGTCAAAGTGCAATATTACCCGATTACAAAGAGCCGAATAGAAAATTGAATGGATCTTTTTACGACCCAGAAAGGGATTTGTCCGACCCTTAGATTAGGCCAAAAAATAATATGGGGGGTAGGACAAGTATTGAGGTGGTAGGAAAAAAATGTACGTAGGGTTGGAAGACTGGGGGGTGGTATTTTATATAAAAAATGTTGAAAAGGGAAGATAATTGTTGCTGGTAAGAGAAGGATAGAAGCACGCCATATAGAACCTTCTGCCATGAGTAGATGATGTTGCACACTAAGATGTAGCAACAGGAAGCAGCGGACAGGTCGTGTCAGTTGACATAGTAAGCAGCAATAGCAGGCGACATGCCGTGTCGATGAAGTGACACGCTGTGTTTGATATCATAGTAGCAACAATCAGCGCCGACATAAAGCAGGTGACACGCCGTGTCAGTTGACAGAGCTCGGGGTAGTAAGGCATCAACACGTCGTGTCGTATATTGACATGCCATGTAGGTTGCACGGCAGAAAATGTCAGCGAAGCAGTAACACACTGTGTCAAAATTTTGACATGCCATGTCTCGCATTGTGACGACAGAATTGTCGAAGCAGATGCACACCGACGTGGCATGTTTCAAGGCAACACGCCATGTTGTAGCGGTGAATCATCAACAACAAGTCCGACCAACAACAAAAATGATGGAGAAATCCTTTCAAAACTCCACCAAAGCAATATAGAGGATGGAGTATCCCCAATATAGAAGAAATAGTTCTTTTCTTTGATTTATGATTAGATCTCAACAGGGGTGGATGCATGGATGATGAATAAAGATGAAGAGTAGAGAATAGGTGGGTAGCAGTGTAGATGACAGTGGCTATTAGGGTAGTGGCGGTAGCATATAAGAAGGCAATGACGACTCCTCCAAGTGAGCAATAATGACGACAACAACATGGAAGGCGGCGACTACAACATCAATGATGGAGGCAAAAAAGGTCGTGGCAGCGACATCATAGCAAGAAACAACTTCAAGATGATTTTGTTGTTGTTGAAGATGGAGACAGCTTCATGGAGACACTCCTAAAAGATGCAGAGGTAGAGCATCCCCGCGGGCAGCCAAACAACGCCTAGCAGCGGGGCGGCAACCCGCAAGTGGAGGCTTCTCTCCTTTGTTCTCTCTCTCTCAGGGTTAGGGGCGACACAAGATCAACTGCTTTGATACTATGTGAAATACAATATGAGTGGAGAAATTCTCTCGTGTAGGTTTTTCTTATTGATTGCAGGCAACCACCCTTTCCTATAAATACGATAAGGGGGAAGCATGCAGACGCATGGCAAACCCTAATGGGCCAATACACAATTGGGTCCATATTACAAATAGACTAAAAACAACTTAAGTAAATGGGCTAAACCAATTAAGTAAATAGAGTCTGTAACAATTATTACTTGTTACTTATTACTTATTAAACTAGTTAATACTACTTAGTGCTTACTAATTACTTCTCAATTGAATTAGTGGTTAGTATTTAGTAACATATGCCATACAAGTTGTAATTTGTAAGTTTGTAACTTGTAAATGTAAGTTTTTATTTTTAAGTTCTAAGTTGTAATCTGTGGGTTTGTAAGCTTGTAACAATCTAACAAACTTGACAATTCGTTCATATGTGAAACTCACTCATCAAGACATGGATCCCACCTCAACCTCTCAACATATGAATTTATCATATAATCTAGTGTGTTTATGTCTAAACATTTTGTTTGCAAAATTTATAAATTCCTTCATGTTACCATCGAAATTGTCGTCAAAATGACTGTCAAAATAGTTCAGCTTCCTTCCCTTACAAATGTGGGAGTCCCCCCATATCCAATATGAAATATTGTTGCATATTTTGCTGTATCTTGGTGCTTAGATCGTCATGGTAAATTTTCATTATTATTTTGCTCATTTTGGCGTCATCTTTGAAACTTACTCATTAAGACATGGATCTCGCCCCCAGGGGAATTTAGGACAACTCTTTTAATGAGCACAACCCACAACGTCGAGACAGTCCCGACAAGACGGTTGTCTCTCTGAGAAAGGGTAAAGAAAGAAGGCCCAAGCCTACGCCTCGACCTCTCAACATATGAATTTATCATGTAATTTAGTATGTTTATGTCTAAACATTGTTTTTGCAAAATTTCATAATTTAATTCCCTCATGTTACTATTGAAGTTGTTGAAATGACCGTCGAAATAGTCTAGCTTCCTTCCCTTACAAATGTGGGGGTCCCTCCATATCCAATATGAAAATTGTTGCATATTTGATTGTATCTTGGTGTTTTGATAGTTCTTAGCTAATTGAATCGGGCAGGGTCTAGACTGTCGTCGGGTATATGCTCGTTCGTACCAAACAACCCTGTGACTGCAAATGGAATCACATGTTGTGTAGGTAAAAAAATGCTAGCAAAGACAAGGGAAGTTGCTTTGGAGGGAGATCACCAATATGGAGTTCATCGCAGATAACATGCATGATGTCATGCATTGCAATTGGAAGCACAGGCTGCTTCAGAGACTCGTCATTGAGATCATGACGATGCCATGCCAAGTTGTATGTAGGAGGAAAGAGAGCAACACGACCAAATACTGCCGCAACTGCTACCAAGTTGCTCTGCTACCAAGTTGGATGCGCTCGAGGACAGGACATGGAAGAAGAGAAAGATCAGGACGATTAGAGAATCCGCCACGGCTCCCTTGGTCGGATTAGGAGGATTAAAGAATTCTCTCAGGGCCGCCTTCTAGGTTAGCTGATCAAGATGGCATCGAGGGGTTTTCTAGCTAGGCCACTATGTTCTGTCTCCATTATTGGTGTTCTGTGTAGGGGAGAATCAAGCAATCGATATCCCGCCAAGGATTCCACCTTCGCAAACACATATACATAGCTCACTTTTGCCAAAAATTCCACCTCGATGCGAAGCTAGGGGACAAATCGGGGGCACTAGTGGGTGGTCTGGGACCTATTATGGGTTTTCTTCACGATAATAGAGGGATCTGGGGCTTGAGGTTGGAGAGCCACTTTCCATGCTTGCGCTCGAGAGATGTGAAAACTAGGGGTGAGCAGAATATGGTTAATGACTGATTAACTGAATGGTTAATTTATTTTGGACAATTTGGTTAATTTAATTCGGTTAATTGGTTAAAAGGTTAATTTGACAGTTTAAAATATTTTTTATATGGTTAACCAAACAGAACAACTAAATATATTTATTTAAAATATTCTACACATATATATACCTACATAGTTGTAATTTTATTAAATACAACCTCTACATTTACATACTTATCATGTTTTCATTAACTATGTACCTCTAAAGTTATATGAAATACTACTATAATATAACAACTGTTCAAAATTTTATGAGTAATTTCATGCAATATTATTACAAGAGTGTTATTTGGTTAACCAAATTAATCGACCGAATTAACCACCGAATAAACGTTAACCCGTTAACCATAACCAAATTAATCGACACTAATTTGGTTAGGTTAATGGTTAAAATCTCAAATCACAAATTAACCATTTAATTGAACCGAATTAACCATAACTGACCAAATTAACAGAATGCTCACCCCTAATGAAAACTGTCGGATCATGTATACACGTCGGAGAACGTCTCATGCGCATGCCATGAGAAGAACCGGAGATCGTCCACCGTGGGCAACTACTTCGACATGGTAGGCTACTTCTCTGATGACGTTGCAGAGGTTCATGGTCTGGGCATGGATGTTCTAGGTGGAGTGGGTGGTATGGTACGACGATGCTGTGCCATGACGTCGCAAGCTTGTTGATGTTCTGGTCGTGAGCGTGGTATCGTGCAACGGTCTCGCTGTAGACAACGTCGAAGGGGGGACGAGTACATGTAGGGTTAGGTATAGGTAGGGTTAGGTTGGATACACTCGGGTAGAGTTGGCGTGGGTTTGCGAAGAAGTGCACTCGGGTCTGGGTCTGGGTCTGGTCGGGTCCAAGTAATCATGGGTCGTATCGGACTTGGGTCTGTTTTCAAAAACCCAACCCACTGCTAGGCCTATATAACATATACATATATACTATGTTTGTTAGTGTGTATATTAATACACATGTATATACTTTGATCTATATGTGTGTGTGTGCGTGTGTATGTCTTGTTAAATATATATATAGTATGCTTCTATGTATCCTAAAACAATATTCATTTTCATATGTGATGTGAATATAACTGCCATGTTATGTATTTACAGTAATAGAGCGGCCCGTGCGGCCGCTTATGCGATTCAAACACTATACACACCACATATCTGCAAGGGCCCATTATGCGGCCACTAGGCGTATATGCAACCTTGCGCGTGGTATACACAGGGCATATGCAATCGCATTTTGAACGTGAGTTGTGTACAATTTTTTTATTAGTTTTTCATTTACTTCAAACTATATACACACCCATACACCCACATGTACACATGTATATGCATATATGTATGTATATATATAGGGCGTTCATTCAATACTCGGCGGGTAGCCTAGATTTTCACTACCTGTCAGTCCGGAAAGTAATTATATGGTCAGAAAAATAACTCGCTGGACAAAAAAGTAACCATGTTGATAAAAAAATAACTATACGACAAAACGTAAATCTGGGTAGAATACACAACAAATATATATGTAATTGTATATTTGTTATAGCTGTTGCAAATGTAACTATCTATACATGAAAAGTAACAGTTTGCAAGGTAAAGTAACCCTGTACATGTCAAAAATAAGAAACTCCGAAAAAAATAACCAAAATAGGGGGTGGGTAGCTATCCGCAAGGTATTAAATATGGGCCTATATATATATATATATATATATATATATTGGAAGCATCTATATTTATTATCTATAATAATATATCTTGAATAATGCAAACTCTTCAAATTTATAATTATGCATTTTGATATATATGTACATGCATATATGATATATATTGACATTTACATACACACATTTCCACATCAATCTTCATGCAATTATGGTTTTACATTTCAATATGTATATTTCTACATATATACACACATTCCAAATGTGTTGCAGACATGCATACCTATATATATCTCAATATGTCATATCTCTATATTTCTATAGACACTTGTAAATATCCATAATTGTAGATTTTACAATTTTAAAATATAGTTTCCATGGTTAATATATCTTTAATGCTCATAAATAATTTATAAAACAAGTATCCAAAACTGTATATACTCCCGCATACCGCACATGCTCTATTCTATACCCTCTTATGCTCGTACGCTGCATACTGCTTTTCAAACTATTAATCAAATATAGATCACATCATTGATAATATTTGATTATACATTTATCGATATATTTCAATGTGCCCATCCACCTGCCCACACACATATATATACACAATTACAGGCTAAATGCAAAATTTGAGCTCATTTGAAATTTTCTAAGTCACTCTTTCATGACCAACAATACCGACGTACAAAACTAATTTGAATTGTATAATTTTTGTCGCTTTAGTTGCATGACCTATAAGTGTCCAAATGAGCTCAAATTTTCTGTGTAGTATGTTCATATGATATGTAAGTATGGTTTAGATTTTCAAAATAAGCATTGCATGATGGAAAACGACTTAGTGTATTTGGTCTTTGATACGAGTGTATTCTAGCCTGACTCTCTCTCTCTCCCTATATGTGTGTGTGTCTCTAAGAGTTGTGTACTAGTAAATGTAGCTTATATGCACGCATCTAAATTTAACATAATCACAAAATACTGTGTTGCCAACACAATATATAGAAAATCTCATTGTTAAAATCAACCTAATGATGTATAGTAACTGAAAAGAGATTAACATATATTGGAAGTGAGCTGATTTAACTATCCCGTCTTAAATAGTTTTGAACTTTTATTTTATGTATTACCAATGTATAATATAGCAACAAATGTATAATATATGAATGATTACAAGAGGGGGTGACTCCCGTGCCGTCCATTGTCCAACTAACCACCCAAACCCCGGGATGAGTGGCGGGAGATAAATCGTAGTTGGTTCCAGGAATCAAACTTGGGTCCGCCGGCCTATTATCTGTTCCACTTGACCAACTCTGCCCGGTTAAATGTATTATATATGGGCGCTACCTTATTTGTTTGAGATAATAGGCTATCGGTGCAATGGTTTAGTGCTTGCTATAGTTCAGAAGAATTTAGGTTCAGGCCTCTCTTAACATATTTATATGTACTTTTGAGCGGTGGGGAAGTGGTTGAACCAGTTTGTTGGCCCGGTTCGACCAGTTCAACTGGTCATATTGCGGCTCCCACTAGCCCAACATAAAAAAGGTAACGCCAGCTATTATACCTTCCGGTCCGGTTAGGTAACTGTTTACCGGTGAAGCAGGCCAGTTTCCTCCAGCAGCTCCGAAAATCTGGGGAGAGCTAATAAAGAGGAGTCTTGGGAAAGAATAATCTATGTAGGTTGACCCTTCAACGTTGTTGGTATTGAGGCTTATATATGGATGCTGTCTCATAAGCGATGTTAACATGATTTTTATGGTTATTGCTGTAGCAAATTTTCCTTGAGATGTGATTCTTTTCCATCCTAGCTGAAATTTTCAATGTGATTTTGGATCGGTAGTACACTAGATCACCTAATAGTTGAATTACTGACTAATATGAAAATCTCAAACCAGCAAGTCTGGCTGTGATCAGTTTGGAATATGTCTGGGAATTGTCATTTTTATTGCCTTTTCTTAATACTGTGCATGTAGAGCTGTGGAATGGTAATATTCCTGAGAAAAAAGGGAACTCGCTAGTTGATTATATGAGTTTTCTGCGATTGTTAATTGTGGATTTGCTCTAATATGCACTTCATTCTCTTGACGACAGCTTCTGTTCCTGATTCAATCAAGGCAGAGTTACTGCAACGCATTCGATCCTTTCTAGTGTCAGCAACGATGTAAGCTATGTATTCTGCTTGAACAAGGTGCTGACGAGTTAAATGCCAGGTTTGCTGTGGTCATCCTGAGAAGTTCTCACCTTTTCTTAGCCTAACACCGAGTGAAGAAGATTCACGGAAATGTCAAAATGTACCTGGCAGCACTGCTTTGTTGCTGTTAGCTTGTAATGCACTGGCAGTATGAAATTCATGTGGTGAATCTGCATTGCCCACTGATATAAGCTCTGTAATACTAATGTCTATAGTAGTGATTATCAATGTGCCACCCCTTATGTGGAATTGTGTTGAATATTTAAGCTATGATTATACAAAGGCGTATAAGTTGCAACAATATCTAGGCTTTTCTAATCGTAAGATTTCTTGCCACTTCCTTGGTATGTTGTTTCTGCTTGTTTCCTTTTCTTTTTTTGAGTGATAGCGAAGAGAAGGTTAATGATTTTTACCACATCCATTTAGTTAATTATGATATTATGTTTTTGGTGATTATCACTCCCCCACATGATTAGTAGAGCTTAACCTTCTATTTAAGCTCCGTTTGCCAGCACTGTCTGCGAATGCCTGTGCGGTGACTCTATGCGATGTATAATCACAAGCAAGGGGCAGACACTGGTGGGTATTGAATCGTTTATTTTGTAGACTTAATTTAGGAGACGTTAAGGAAGGGAAACGTGCCTCGAACGCACTGCAAACTACCTGTCTCACCTCTCCAAAATCACCCACCGTCTGTCCCCCCTCCCTGCCCTCCTACACGTTGCTCCCTGTCACCCTATTTTCTCTCTCTTTCTCTCTCTCTCCCTCTCTCCTGTTGCATCCCTACCCTCTCACACTCTCTCTCACATCTACCTTCCACCTATCGTCTCTCTCGTTCTCTCTCTTTTTCTCACCAACATGTCAACCATCTTGTTTTCTCTCGTTCTCTCTCACAAAATGCACTCAATGTTTAAGTAAAATTAGGCGCAATGAAGTGAGAAGTGGACACATTTGATTAAAAACTAATTAAATGTGCCTTTTATTATGAAATACACTTACTTATTTGTATGATGGGCCTAATTTCTAATGAAATGTGCCTTTTTTTTTTATCAAACGTGCCTATTTATATAAATGCATGTGTGACATTTTTTATGGAATGCGCCTACTTATTTGATGAAATGTGTTTTCATTTTTATGAGTGTGCCTATATATTTGCATGAATGCACCTAATTTCTAATAAAATGTACATCTTTTTTATGAAATGCACATACTTATTTGTGTGATGTGTCCAATTTCTAATGAAATGCGTCTCTTTTTTATCAAATGTGTCTACTTATTTACATAAATGTGCTTTATTTTTTATGAATGTGCCTACTTATTTGCATGAATGCGCTTAATTTTATTATGCACATCTTTTTTATTAAACACACATACTTATTTGTATGACACACCTAATTTTTAATGAAATGTGCTTCTTTTTTTTATCAAATGCGCCTACTTATTTGCATGAATGTGACTCATTTTTTATGAAATGCATATACTTATATGATAAAATGTGCTTCTTTTTTATGAATGTGCCTAATTTCTAATGAAATGCACATCTTTTTTATGAAATACACCACTTATTTGTATGATGCGCCTTATTTTTAATGAAATGTGCCTTTTTTTTATCAAATGCGCCTACTTATTTGCATGAATGTGACTCATTTTTGATGGGATGCTGTACTTATTTGATGAAATGTGCTTCTTTTTTGATGAATGAGTCTACTTATTTGTATGAATGCACATGATTTCTAATGAAATGCATATTTTTTAATGAGATGCGTCTACTTATTTATATGATGCGTTTGATTTCTAATGAAATGCGCCTCTTTTTATCAAACACACCTATTTATTTACATGAATGTAACTCATTTTTATGGAATATGCCTACTTATTTGATAAAATGTACTTCCTTTTTGATGAATGTGCCTACTTATTTGCATGAATGCGCCTGATTTCTAATGAAACACCTCTTTTTTTATGAAATGCACCTACTTATCTGTATGATGTGTCAAGTTTCTAAATAAATTCTTTTTTGATCAAATGACCTACTTATTTGAATGAATGTCTCATTTTGATGGAATGCACCTACTTATTTGATGAAATGTGCTTCCTATTTCATGAATACCCCTACTTTTTTGCATGAATGCGTCTAATTTCTATTGAAATGCACCTCTTTTTTTATGAAATGCGCCTACTTATTTGTATGATACACCTAATTTTTTGTGAAATGTGCCTCTTTTTTCAACAAATACGCCAACTCATTTTTTATGTAATGTGCATACTTATTTGATGAAATGTGCTTCTTTTTTGATGAATGCGCTACTTATTTGCATGAATGCACTTACTTTTTAATGAAATGCACATTTTTTTATAAAATGCGCCTACTTATTTGTATGATGCACCTAATTTCTAATGAAATGCCCTTCTTTTTTAATCAAATGTGCATATTTCTTTGCATGAATGTGATTCATTTTTTATGGAATGCGCCTACTTATTTGATGAAATGTGCTCCTTTTTTGACGAATGCACCTACTTATTTGCATGAATGTGTCTAATGTCTAATGCACCTCTTATTTTGTGAAATGCGCATACTTATTTGTATGACACACCTAATTTCTAATGAAATGTGCATCTTTTTTTATCAAATGCGCATTCTTATTTGCATGAATGCGACTCATTTTTGATGAAATGCGCCTACTTATTTGATGAAATGTGTTTCATTTTTGATGAAATGCACCCACCTTGTGATGAATTGCGTCAGCTTTTTGACGAAATGTGCCAACTTATATGCATGAATGCGCCCAATATTTATAGAAAAGTACACATTTATGGTGCTACTGTACCCAATTATGGTGTTAATGCACCTACTTCTTAGAGTACATGCATAAATAATAAATTAGCACAAATCTTAACATAATGCTCCCAATCTTTGTAGAAAAGTGCCCAATTATGGTGCTAACACGCCCAATTATGATTCTAACGTGCCCAATTATGATGTGAATACACTTAATTCTCAGAGTATATGCATAAACAGTAAATTAGCACAAATCTTAGCATAATGTGCCTAATATTTATAGAAAAATACCCAATTATAGTACTAATGCGTCCAATTATGGTGTGAATGCGCCTACTTCGCACAAAATCTAACATAATGCGACTAATATTTGTAAACGTTTAGTTATGATACTAATGTGTCCAATTATGATTTGAATCTGTCTACTTCTTAGAGCATGTCAATATTAGTCTTGTTGAATTTCATTTTTAATAAAGAATCAATTTTTTTTGTTTGGTCAAAAATATATCATGGATTAAAAGTTATAAGCACAATAAATTTTCTCTCCTCTAATTTTGTTATATGCTCATTTTTGTCTTCCATATCATTTTCCTCAAATATATCAATATTAGTCTCATTGGATTGTATTTTTTGTGATGAGTCTAACACTTTTTATTTCATCAATAAAAATATTGCGGATCAAAAGTTATAAACAAAATAATTTTCTCTCTCTTTTTCCCATATATTCTCTCTCCACACATCACTCCAATCAACCCACATCACCCACTATTAGCCACCAATAAATGCTCTGCCACCTCATCTATTTTTTCTTCCCAAACCACCTTTCCTCCTTCAGAATCCGCTCCAGCAGTCGCTTTAAGGACGCGTCAACCTGCTGGACGCGTCAAGGTACTATTTTCATTATTTTGTTATTTTTTTGAGTTAAATTTCCATTACACTCACTCGCAGCGACGCGCTGGGGAAACCACTCCAGGGCCCACCTTCCATCCATCTGCCACCCTGCGCATGCCACCAAAAAGTTTTTTTTGCTTTTTTGTTTGTTTTGCTTGTAACTTTTAAACCAGAAGGAATTTTTTGATGAAATAAATTGCATTACAATCCTTATAAAAAGTACATTCTTACAAGATCAATATTGACATATTTAAAAAAAGAGTAAAATATTGAGGGAATAAAGGAGAGAGGAGGGAAGTAAAAAAGCAATAAAAAGAGACAAAATAGACGAATATAAAAAAGAAAAGAGGGAAGTAAGGAAGAATGTAAATGAAGAAGAGGAGAGAAGTAATGGTTTTTTGCTTGAATGCGCTCATTATAGACCTCAATACACATATTTTTTATTGAATGTTCCTACTATTTGCTTCAATGCACCCACTTTTACTTGAATGCGCCTACTATTTCCTGGATGCGCCCACTATTGTGTCAATACACCCACTTTAATTTGAATGTGTCCACCTTTGCTTGAACGTGTCCACTATTGCTTCAATTGCACCCAATTTTACAAAATTCACCCACTATTGTTTTGAATGCGCCTACTTTTACTTGAATGCAGTCACTACAACTCAATGCTCCCACTTTTATGTGAATGCGCCTGTTATTGGCTTGAATGCGCCTACTTTTATCTAAATGCGCTTACTACAGCCTCAGTGCACCCAATTTTGCGTGAATGCGCCCATATTGTGTTGAATGCGCCTACTTTTGCTTGAATGCGCCCACTGTAACTCTCAATGCACCCTTATTGCTTGAATGTGCCCACTGCTTGCACCCTTATTGTTTGAACGCGTCCACTGCTTTAATGCCCCACTATTGCTTGAATGCGCCCACTGCTTCAATGCCCCACTTTTACTTAAATGCAGCTACTTTTACTTGAATGCGCCCACTTTGTACTGAATGCGCCACTATTACTTGAATGCACCCTCTTTTACTTGAATGCACCCATTATTGTCCAGAATGCGTCCACTATTGCTTAAATGAGCCCACTTTTGCTTGAATGCGCCCACTATTGTCCAGAATGCGCCTATTATTTCTTGAATACACCTAATTTTACTTGAATGCGCCCACTATTATCCAGAATGCGTGAACTATTGCTTGAATGCACCCACTTTTGCTTGAATACCCCCACTATTATCCATAATGCACCTAATATTTCTTAAATGTACCCACTTTTTCTTGAATGCATCCACTATTGTCCAGAATGCACCCACTTTTACTTGCATGCGCCCACTTTTACTTGAATGCACCCACTACAACCCTCATGTGCACATTAGTGTCCTTAATGCGCCCACCTTTGCTTGAATGCGCCTACTACAGTCCTCAATGCATCCAGTTTTGCTAGCATGCGACCACTATTCTTTGAATGCACTCAATATTGCTTGAAAGCACCCACTATTGCTTCAATATGCCAAAATTTACTTGAATGCTCCCACTATTGTCCTCAATGCTCCCACTTTTAATAGAATGCACCCGCTATTATCTTCAATGCACCTGCTATTATCCTTAATACGACCACTTTTAATGGAATTATCCCACTACATCATTGAATGCACCCACTACTTCCCTCCTCACTTCTTTCCTCTCCTCTCTCCACTTCCTTCCTCTTTTTACTTCTCACATGTCTTTTTTTTCATTTGTTTTCTCACTTCTCTTACTTTCCTCCTCATACCGATGTGTATTATTTTCCAAAAAATATGATAATATTGGTTTTGTTGGAATGTAATTTTTATAACAAATCCAACAATTTTTATTTCGTCAAAAAATTCATTACGGATCAAATGTTATGCACAAAATAAATTTTACTTTCTATTTCATCTTAATATACATGTTTGTTATTTTCTAAAAATATGATAATATTGGTATTGTTTGAATGTATTTTTTATAACAAATCCAACAAATTTTATTTCGTCAAAAAATTCATTATAGACTAAAAGTTATACACAAAATATTTTTTTTACATTTCTCTCCACGGATCTATCAAATCAGGATACTTGTCACCCTTAACTACCTTATCCACCTCAACCCCAAAACCACTCACCCCCATCAAAACAAACCCACCCTCGGTCCCGTGCTGAAAAACAGCCGTAGGTAATGTTTTGGGCAATCGACCATCGCTTCAGATCTCATCGCAACAAAAGGTTGTGATAGTCAGAGATCAAAAGTACAGCGTCAGGAGCTAATGCTTTATCGAATAGAGCATTACTGGCAACGTTTTTAGTAGCACGGGTAGTTTAGTTCTTCAAAATGACAAAGTATGAATGCTCATAGCGTAAACAAGGTTACACTGGAAATGCTTTTTTTTTTTGAGGAAAGGTAATGTGATATATTAAAAATAACACATCAAGCAAGCGAAAACCTGCTTATGTGGAACACCTACAGAAAGTTTGAAAAAAAAAACTGCAGCGGAAAGAAAAAGCTGAAAAGAAAATAAGCGTAAGAAAGACATTGTTCAGCTAACTAGGGGGAGGCACCCCTTAAACAAGCCCCTAACGAAAAAGTTTTGCATCCTAGAAATTTTCCTGATTTGAGCTGCCCTTGAATCATAAATATTTGTCACAGTTGTTGCTGTACTAAGCTGACTCCAGCCTCATCGTCCACCATAGCTTTAAGATCACAGAGAAAAGCAACTTCTGAATCTCCTTCCTCTGATTCATCCAACCTCCCTTCTGCTAATTTTCCTGCAGTTTAGTAAGGATGTGAAGATCGGCATCTATTTGAGTTATAACATTTCTAGCCAAATTTTTGTTGTTGTTGAAAGTTCTATTGTTCCTTTCTTTCCAAAGGTTCCAACAGATTGTGGTGAAAAGATCACTACTTTTGAAATGCCTGTAATGTCTTAAAGGTGTTATTTGGATGGGGAAAGTGACTTCCTGGAGATCAGGAAGGCAATTTCGCATGAAATGTGAAAAGATTGTTCGAGAGAATGAGCATATAAAGAAGATGTGGATGACCGAGTCACTATTATTTTCACAGAGGGCACATCTGAATGGACCAATGAAACCCTTTTTAGTGATGTTTTTCACCTGTAAGAAGTTTATTTTGTAAAAGAAGCCATAAGAAAGTTTTATATTTTTGTGGCCATTTTTGTTTCCAAATCTTTGATGATGTAGGGGAGATACCTCTAAAAGAGAGAAAATTGTAAGCAAGTTTGATCGAATACTCTTTCCCCCATTTCCAAGTGATGTTATTTGAGGTGTTATTTTCCATAAAACTTGAGAGATGTCTGAATTCATTTTGACTTACCTGGGAAAGGATACATCTTTTAAAGGAGTTTGATCTGTTACTGGTGATTAGCAAATGGCTTTATCAATCCTTAGGTTGAGGAGATTAATTGGGATAGACAATGATGGTTTGAGCAATGCTGTGTGTAACAAAAGCAATGGGGTTAAAATAAGAGGTCAGAATGCCTTTCAAAAACTGTCCTATCATGAGGAACCAAGGATTTTATCTTTGGAGCGGGCTTATACCCTGGTGAGGAAAATTTTGATACTTTCTACACCCCATGTAAACCACTTACGAGAGATTTGATCGTTAACTCCTTTTAACCCTCACTTCCACATTGTTAATGCCCTCTAAGCCTTGAACAAAATCTTCCATAGTGCTAGGGACATGCCCTTCTGCTAATGTTCACTAAAAATGAGGAGAATTTTGTTCTTGTTTTTTAAATATGGAGGCACCACTCCAGCAAAAACATAGGTAGGTTCGAAGTACTTTTAGAGCGCAAAGACAAAGATCCTATGGTCTAAGGAAAATCTTCAAGCTTCGTACTTCACTCCTAATGACCACTGCGTCGACAATGTAATTAGTCTTAATTAGCTAATGGTAAAAACCTTAAGAATCAAATAAGCCTTTTCTTAATGATTTTTCTATTTTCCCTTTCAGTTAATTGAGGCTTAGTGACTACCAACCATACCTATAACCCTATAAGGTCTACTTGAATGACCCTATTCCAAGATGTCACGTTTAACTAACCCCCTTCATCATTTGAGGACATTCCCCGGGCCTTGCATGGAGTTATATCATGAAGCCAATTAAGCTCACACATGCCACACAAGTTTTACGATGAGAGCCCCAATCATGTTATAAGTGTCTAGAAGGATGCAAGAACCATCTCGATGGATTTTCCCAATTGGTGCCATATCTGCATCAAATAATTTTTCCAAAAGATTTACAATGGGCTTGCTGCATATTTATCCTTTGTCTCCTAGTCCCATGTTGAGAAGTCAGTAGCAAAAACCCACTTTTGTAATAACCCACTAATACCTTCCAAATAGGCAACACATCAATTATCCATTCTCTTCACACATATGGATGTACCCCTTGGTAATATCCACCATTGTAATAACCCACTTTTACATATATACAATAACTGAGCGGAAACATTTAACTTCGAATGGGATGTCACATCATGATACCCATTACAAATAAATAAATAAACCATCATACATTGTTTTAAAAAGATACATACAATGTTCATTGAATATGAAACCTACAACTGACTTCTTTATCAAATCTTAGATCAAGCATCTAAAATAGAATAGTTAAAATATAAAGAGAACATTTTAAATATTATGATCAAATAAGGTAGATGCCACCCCCAAGTTGCATTTGAAGGTCTTCTAATACTTTACATGCTCTTCTTTAGTCATAATTTGCTCCAATATCTAGGGACATCACGTCCCCAACCATGCAAAGAAAAAAATCACATCAGTAAAGGTACTGACACTTTATATCATAAGCAAAATAATAATATATGACATGAAAGAAAAATTTCTTTGAACATTCACTTAAGGATTCCTGAAATAAATTCTTGACATAGATAAGAATGAAATAAATAAAATATGCATCTCTCTATGATTTGCCCACTTAAGAGCACATAATGCTAGGAAAGCCCATGGTTGGCTATGGAGCCCATAACGACCACCTGAGGTCCATAATTTTGACAACATATATAACTTAATCAAATTCTTATAACATAAATCTTAATATGAACATTAGCATGATCTTTGAATTAGAATATTTAACAAATTGAGATTCC
Source organism: Alisma plantago-aquatica (assembly GCA_963693085.1). NCBI lineage: Eukaryota > Viridiplantae > Streptophyta > Magnoliopsida > Alismatales > Alismataceae > Alisma > Alisma plantago-aquatica. The sequence continues at coordinate 644,554,642 of OY856410.1, forward strand.
CCCCTCTTGAAACTTGAGATTTAAATTCAATAATCCTTAATCATAGTTTCCAATCTTAGTGATTATGGTAACCATAAAACATAATATATATCAATCACTAAGAAATTGATATAATGAACATGATTTAGAACATTGAATTTGAATTCATATTTTCTACTTTATACATAACATTCAAACAACCACGAATAATTATGCACAACAACATGACACATTTACTTGGAGCAAAGTATATTCTAATTTAGTTTCTATGATCTTGAGTGAATCCTAAGTCTCTTGAAATTAACATGTTTCATTTAATTATCATCTTATTAGCATGTTAAACTCTAATCTTAAGTCATTAATAAAATATGATATGAAAATATTAGATTAGACTTTGAAGACCTTAAAACAGACTCCTCTTTGGAATGCCTTTCCAAAACCTATTTTGCCATAATTTTGTGATTAACCATTAATTTATTATGAATTTCTAAAGAATCCAGTAATAGGAAAACACCAAAAAGCCACGTGGGCGCTATTATCCAAATCATTGGATAACTAGAACCATATCTAAGATGGCCTAATAGATGTCGTTCGCCTGGAAGTGGGTCCCTCCTATCCAGCACACGTGATAGAGCGGAAAGACGGTGCAAAAATTTGAAATTGGCCTTGCGATATGAATCATTCAATTAAAATTTTGTGGGCATCATGGTACTTCTACCCTTGCCTTTCTTCTTCCTTTCTCTCACATCCATAGAGTTTCACTAAGGCTTGAGATCTCCAATCAACATTGAGGAACCAATTCCTTCTCGAGATATCAAGGCTACTTCCAAGTTCCCCATATTCCAATGAATCCATTGAGCCACAATTTGGGCTCTGGCATGCACTAGAGCACCAAGCCCATGGTACAACCATGGCTTCCGAAAACAAAGATGAGCTAGATAATGGAACACATGGAAGTCACAAGGGAAGAAGAGGTAAATACACTTGTGATGAGCAGAGAGGCCAAAGAAGCATTCATGATGATAGGAGAACAACCATGACGTTCACATCCCTCACAAGAGAATGTGAAACAAGGGATAACACATGGAATCATGTTTGAAAAAATGATGTGTAAACCATGAAACAAAGGAACATATATCCTTCATGGAGGGAAGGCATACTCAACACATGTGTTTATGTGATTGTAGAACCATTGAATGGCTTGGAAATGAATGCCGATGAGAAACTAAATTGCAGCTATAGGGTACATCAAATGGGGCAGACCCGAGAAGATAAAATGGTCGAAAAATGTTGAAGGGATGTGAAAGAAGCTTACAAATCTCTTAATTGTTTATGAGGCGGTATAGAGAGTCAAGGATAGAATATGATTGTTGGAGAATAAGACCCAGTAGGCAGTGGTAGCTTGGGGCACCTAAGTATAAATTGGCTGTGGAGAAGGAAGGTGTGTGGGGTGGACATGCTTTTGGAACCCTTAAATAGGGTGTAGAAGTCGGGCAGATCCCCCGTGAACTCACAATGTTGAGGAGAGTCTAGCCCTAAAAAGGCATTTCTTCTTCAGTGATGGAAGTCTTAACAAACTAGGGATGGTTAGGTTTGAATGGTGATGAGGATTGTAGGGGCAAAGAAATTTTGGCAAGAGGGACCCTATGTAGGGAGTTCAAGGTTCGAGAACAGATGTGGACTGTAAGGAGTCATGGTGTCCACAGACTCGGGGATGAAGATGGTATAGTGACCTTCAGATCCACATCCGAGGGTTGCCAAAGAAGCCTGATATAGAAAGAACGCGTGAATTAGGACTATAGGAGAGATTGCAAAAATTAGATGCATGACAGATCTACTAAAATCGGAAGAATCAGGCTAATGATATCTAAGTATAGACTATATAGATTATTATCTTAAAATACTATACAACCAACCATGCTATATGAGAGTGAATGCTGGTCGATGATGGACCAAGGTCTCAAAAAGATGAAGTTGTCATAATGCATGTGTTGGAATGAATCTACATGAAGACTAGGAAAGATCACGTTAGAAATGACTATATAAGGAATCAAATGTGGGTGACGTGTACTGACGACAAGTTACACAAGGTTCACTGGAGATGATGTGAATGTGTAAGGTAGACTGACAAATGCAACAATCCAAAATTATTCTATTGAGTTGAGCACGGTCAAAATAAGAAGTGGCAACAATAAGCTAGTTTAGGTAGATCTTATAATGAGATGTTTGGGACCTCTAGATCCTTAAGAGAGTGTAACCCATAATAAACCTGATTGGAGAAGAATGATCTATGCAACCGACTATAACATAGTTGGGATTGAGGCTTTGATGATTGTAGTGATGCTACAATATGTTCATACATCCCAATATATGCCACAATAAGGATGAACTTCAACCACACCTCAATCACCAGAAAATATGAGATCAGAAGGCAAGAAAGTAGTAGGATATGGAACCTCAAACATTATAATGAGGGCATCAAACGTTCACTGAGAAAAGTAGCCAACAAAGGCAAGCAAAACCTTGTTTTTTTGATTTTTTTGTTATTTACCTTAATCACGTGCATACTGCCTATGCATAAGTGTTTTCTTTATTAGATATTTTTTTTGAATGGAACAGAATATTTCATTGCTTCTTTTAATTTAACAAAGCCAACTGTTGGCATAAGTTAGTGATCCCCAATAGAGGTGTATAACATAATAGCAAAAAGTGGAACGGCAGTATTCAGCTAAAAGAACTCAACAGACCTGACACCTAGAGATCTGAGAGTACCAGAAAACAAATAACATTTTTTTCGTTCAGACATGAACCTCTCCCTTGTACAAGGTTCCTCTTCTAGTTGTATTGCGAATTTCTTTCTACCTCGACTTTATATTCAACAACCTTTCCCTTTGCCTTGTTCTTCTTCGGAGGGTGTTCAAACTCACCCGTTTTGCTAAAACCTCCTTCTTCCTGGCGGTCTCTCTTCCTTTTTTCTACTTACGATCCCTGCTTCCTGGATCTTCAGCCTTATCATCGTCCTCTGCTCCATTGACCATTTGCATAGCGTCAAACTTCCACCAAGCAACTCCCTCCGGCGTTCCCAATTCAACTTCATGCTCTCTTTGCTTCCTCTTTTTCTTCTTCGTTCGCTTTCATGCTTGACCTCCACGTGACCGTTGCTTACAGAGCATGACGAACGCAGGGCCGTCTCGTCTTGCCCACTCCGCTTCTCCACATGCTAATGGTACTCTACTAGGCTAGGGCTGTGAATGGGTACGGATAGACCGTAGACCCGCAAATCAAGATCTTTAAAAAACTCGTCATGGATATAATTTTTTATATCCGCATACCCTTAGACCCGTATACCTTTGGACCCGCATATAAGCGAGTCCAATAATGGGTATGTTTAGATCCAGACCCGCTAGACCCGTGTACCCGCTATACATAACTACTTAAATAATATGTTATATATATCATACTTTACAGTCTAACTAATATAATTTTTGAGATTATATTCTACCGTAACCACAACAAAGTTGAGACTAGTCATATAATTAAGAATTAACTATTTTAGTTACAATAATAAGCATCATATGTAAACTTAAAATTAAAATATTTACTAATTTACATTAGTTAAACGTTATCACGATGACTGTAAATATGTAAATAATTAAATCAATTAATAATGTATAAAATTAGCATTATCTAATAACCATTGCACATTAATATAGTATATAATAACAATATCTTGATGTATTAAAACATGTAGAACATAGTCATTTTTCTTACATAAATAATATGATGTTTTATGGAACCGCTTACCCGCACACCCGCACCGCATACTCACTATTATTGCGGGTACGGGTATGGTGCGAATCTAAGTTTTGTATTATGTGGGTCTAGAACTGGAACCAGACCCGCTAGAATCTAAGTTTTGTATTATGTGGGTCTAGAACTGGAACCAGACCCGCTAAATTAGATGTGTATGGATATAGGTATGGCCAAACCTGCACCGTACCCGCGCCGTTTACACCCCTACCACTAGCTCGTCAAAGGCGGCAAGGTAGGCCGACACCTCCCTTGTGGCGCCGGTCCCTTTGGAGATGAATGCAGACAGAATCGAGGCCGCCTCCGCGAGCGACACTGACTTTGTGGACACCTTGTCGCCGTTGATCAGCTTCATCGAACTTCCTCTTACAAGCTGCTGTAGGAGATATGTTTTCCTGAGCATCTGCAACCGTAGCTGTCCGAACAAAAAAATTACACAAAGAGGGGTTGAAATCATATATGTGTGCATTACCGACAAGGAGTGGCTGAAGTGGTCAAGCACGGTGTCCCCTAACAAAGGGACCCGTGTTCGAATCCCAGTTGCCGCCTTGATTTACCACCCTCTCGGGCGTTCGGCCTCCGCCACGGACGTGGGAGGGGGGGGGGAATCTCTCTTAATCCTATATATGTGTGCATTTTAGCACATAGATGGGGCTGAGTCGAAAAAATATCAACATGGAGAATGGAACCCAAACTACTTGTTCCAAGAAACTAACTTTCTACCACTCCAACTAGCCCCTTGTTTTGTACATTAGTACAAAATTAATGTATTTATTTATACGTTAATCTATATTTGATATTAAAAAGGCCACTACTTGTGTTTTTTTTTTGGGAGGGCGGGGCGCTAAAGCCCCGAAAGCCTCCCCTCGGCTTCACCCTGTACTGAACCAAATAATAATACTCAACCGGATGGCAATACTCGACTAGATGGAATCATACCGGATGGCAATACTCGACTAGATGGAATCATATGATTACATGGGAGACCAAATAATTGCCATATTCGGTTGACTATATGAACACCATAATCGACCTGGTAGTTTTTATCATATTTATTGGATAGCATATGCATATACGACTGGATTTATGACCGAGTAGAGCAATCAATTCATTTCTCATTTTCTTGTGCACTGAGAAGCCAAAGATAATTGGCGAAGCCCGAGCTAATGATATAGTACCTACATCCAACACTCTCTCCATGCTAAGGATTGATCTTGGTTTTCTCGACATCATTTTGAGACAGCCCGAAGGGTCGAAAATTGGGCAGGAGGCTTGAAGGGACCGCAGGATGTGTTGTCAACATACTGGCGACTTAATTGGCTCGCGGAGATGTGATGGGAGCGGGTCCTGTCGTTGTAGGCGGGTTTAGGTGAAGCGTATTCAGGAGCCGTAGGGACCCACGAGACGAGGAAAAGCATGCAATAACTTACATCAGCTAGTTACTTGATCTTGACACTGCGTCCCACCGGTCGAGATAAGCAACTAATTTTCATGAACCATTACACCTTTCATTGGGTCACTGTAATCTGCTAGCAGCGACTGCTGATTTGCCTTTCTTTCACCATCATTTGAATGATTCTTTGCCCGACAACCAAACAGGGCCAATCAGGATGTCTCGATTCTTCTTATTATTTATTGGGATTGGATATACAGACCCGAAACCAGACGAACCACCGGACGACCGTCTCCCGTGCACACAGCCCGAGAACGGAGGGTCCGTGTCCGTTCTCGGGCTGTGTGCACGGGAGAGGGTCGTCCGGTGATTCGTCTGATTTAGGAGGTCTGTATATCATTTTCCTTATTTATTTACATAAAATTCTGCTTACTTTGAGGTTGACACGCTTACGTTCCAAGCAGCCGGTAAAGGTGATGTTATGTGCATGCATTATCATTACAAGATTCTAGTTTCGTAGAAGTCACCTATATGTTTCATGAAGGCATTGGTTGGCTTCATTTCCCTTTGTCTTTATGGTTGTGTAGTCCATTCGGCATTGATTTTGTCTCAATCAGCTATTTGCATAAGATAAAAACAACGGTTGGCTTATGTGAAGCTGATACTGTATATTTGAGGAAAAGATAAATCTTAATGAGAATTTATAAGACCGTGTATATCTCAACCACGCTTTGTCCTGACATTGTTCATATAAGGGTAATAAGTATACAGATATGAAATATTCACTAGTATGTCCTGTGCCCAATGCATGTGGCATTGTGTATAATAAATTGGATAAACCAAATAGAGAAAGGCGTTAATATGAAAAATTCCATGACAAAATCATGAAAATTTTGTACAATGAAACTAACATGAGTTTTGAAAAGAGAGAAAATACACTACGACCAAAGATCATATGATATGTAAATTTTTTTTGTTGGTCTTCATATCTTACAATAGTCTTCCGTTTTTTCTCTTCACAGTTTGGATTCTTGAGAGATAGCTTAATTGAAAAGTAAAATCAAATCTCCCTCAAATAAGTCTTTCCCTTAACAAGCCCATCATGGCAAAGTTTAGTATGCCCCTTACAAATCTCGATGCACTTGAAGCTTCTAGGAGAAGTTCATCACTTCCTGTATTTCGAGACAATGTTGCTTGCCAATGATTTTTTATTATTATCAAAGTTGTTTCCTTTCATTTCCCAATGAGTTTTCCACTCCAACTTTCGAGGAAGATGATGGACTTTTTCCTTAAATCGGGTGATATGAGGTCTTTCAAATCAGTGTTTTGAATGCGATTCAATAAGCCCATCGCACATCATAATCCTTTTTGACCAATCTTTCATCGTCTTTCATACCATCATGTCTAGGATATGGGGATGTTAAGGGGTCAATACTTTGTGTTTGACCTCATACATGCCAAAATGAGGGAAAATATTTTTTTGGAACAATCTAACTAGTTGTTTGACATCATAGGATATTGTTGGTACAACTTTGACCCATTTGCACAAATAACCAACAACAAAAAGAATGTACCCAATTTTAGATGATAAATGGAAAAGAACACCTAATTCACTAAACATAAAAAATTCCACTTCTTTCCATAGGATAAGAGACATTTGTCACTTTTTGAAATATTGCTAGTCAGCTGACACTTATTACATGATTTGGCAAAAGTGTAGTGCACTAGAATACAATCATCCAATAGAAAAAAATTGTAAAATTGTAGTAGCAATTTTAGAGACATCAAAATGTTCTTCGTAAGAAGATGAGTGGAAACTATATATAATTTTAATACATTCTCTGTGTGGAAAACTTCTTCTTAAGAGTCCAATATGATCTCTTTACAAAGATAGGGATCTTCACAATAGTGATGCTGACCTTCATTCAAAAAATCTTTTCACATTGGTGAGGGAATGTAATGTGGCAAGAGATTAAAAGAGAGGAAATTTCTATATCAACAAACTATGGAGTTTATATTTGATAATGGACAATAGGTTCACACTCGGGAAGGAATCAAATACGATCAATTAGTGTATGCATCAAGGATATCTGTTGGTATGGGGTTGGTTATGTTATTATGGAATCCCTTTCTTGTTGACTCAAGGTCTAAATTTGACTAACTCCTTATTTTGATGATGACTAACCATTCCACTTATTTGTGTCTAATTCTTCCACTTGAGTGATTTCAGATTAGGTATAGACACACTCCAAATGCCCTAACTTGCGCATCTTATTGATGATGACTAACCATTCCACTTATTTGTGTCTAATTCTTCCACTTGAGTGATTTTAGATTAGGTATAGACACACTCCAAATGCCCTAACTTGCGCATCCTAACTTGAGAAAAGACAAGTCAAAATCAATGCAAGTGTACTTTTGTGGAATATGATGTATCTCCATTAGAATCATGTTGTAAATCAATTCTAACAATTTTATGACTTATAATTAAGCTTAGAAAAAATTAGGAGCACTTAAATTGAATATTTAAGCACTCCAATGATATTTTCCAAAATACATCACAGAGTGCCTATTCGATCGAGTTTCTCTTGTGACAAACTCGACCGACACCCTTGATGCATTTTGAGAATGTCTAGGTTTGGTCAAGTTTCCAAAACATAGAACTCGATCTACACCCTGCACTGGAAAGCCAGATTTAAGTGATCGGTCAAGTTTCATCCAGGATAAACTCGACCGATGCTTCAAATTTTCTTTATCGCATAGTACAATCGGTCAAATTTCCCAAAAGTAAACTCGACCAATCACACTATACAGAAAGCAATAGAAAAAGTGGTTCTAGCCGTTGGAGAGTTGCAAAACTAAAAAAAATATGTTGTAACACCCCAAATGGCCAGTATTCATCCTTAAGTGTTTCTACTGACTATGGGGTATCTCCAACTATAAATAGGACCCCTTGGGCTTCATCCCATGGTTAGCCAAGTACTATGAAGGTCCCTATATATAGTTGAGTGCCTCTAAGAGCCTCCCCCTCTCTCTAAGCTTAATCACCTACCACATCCATTAGAGTGAGTAGGAGATTTGTAAGAGAGCTAGTCCTACATGTATATCTTATGAGGTTCTCACTTCCTCCACCTCCCAATCTCTCATTTCTACCATGAAGATGAAGATGATAATTCTCTCTCTTGGCTAAGAGATGTGAAGAAGAAGAAGAAGAAGGGAAAGTGTCCCTTGGTGAAAGATTCTCCTTAGAGAAGGTGAAGTGAAAGGCAGAAGATCCAAGAAGAATGGGTAATTCCTCAAAGGCGGATGACTTATGAAAGAGTGGCTAAGTTCTTGGTGAAGGCAGAAGACTCATTGCAAAGCGGGTAAGTCCTTGGTGAGGTTGAAGACCTAGTCTTGGATAGGTAAGTCCTTTGGTAGGTTTTCGTCTCCCTTCTCCTGAATGGGAAGGATGGGTATCCTTGGCCTGGAAAAGGAAGGTCATATATTGTATGTCTTATAATAGAATACAAGTATGCAATGGTTGCAAAATCTTAGAGCTTGACCTCTCTAGGCAGTGGACTGACTTACTCCTAGTTTGGAGTGTGGAATCACTCTACATAGCTAATGTTCTTGTGTTTGTTCAATCTCTCTCTCCCTTGTTATGTATATTTTAGTTGCACTCAAAGTTCATACTTGACATATTATCTTAGAAATATGTGAAGGTATAATGATTTTTTTAAGTGCATTTAGCTCTATTCACCCCTTCTAGAGCCCATCCTAGATCCATCAAATGGAATCAGAGCAGGTCTTCTCCAAGAATACTTCCACAAGTAGGAGAAGATGGGTAATTATCAAGGAGGGAGATACCTCATCAACATTCCAATCTTTGATGGGAACAATTTCCTATATTGGAAGAGAAGGATCCAATACTACATCCAATGATCAAGCTTGAGCTATGGAGAACGGTGGACGTTCCATACAAGCTACTAGAGACAAAGATAGAAGAATGAAATGAACCTACTTTGAAAAAAGCAACCTTGAATGCAAGAGCTATCAAAATTCTCTATACCTCCATGTCCCCCATCGAGTTCAACTAGATTTCCTCTTGTGAAATACTATGAGATGTGGATAAAGCTATGTGTCACTTATGAGGGGACAACTAAAGTGAAGGAAACCAAAGTCTACATGCTCAAATGCCTCCTTAAAAACTTCAAGATGGAAATGGAGGAAAGGATAATCGAGATGTACTCAAGGCTCACCACCATTATGAATATACTTGCCGTTCTAGGTCATACTAGGGATATATAAGAGATCAACTCAAAGATCCTTAGAATTGTTCCCAAGACGTGGGAGTCCAAGGTGACCTCCATTGAAGAAACAAAATCTCCTGGTGATATACCTATTGAAGAGCTCATAGGAAATCTACAAGCCCATGAAGTCAATATGACAAGTAAGATGAAGAAGAAAGAGAAGAAGAGAAAGAGCTAAAGAGAATGAAGAAGGTTGAAATCAAAGAAAAAATTGAGTCTATTTTTGGTCAAGCTTCTCCATCCTCTCAAGTTGAAGAAGATGCTATGTACTCCAAGGGCAGACTCTATAGAGGCAAGCCATCCTCCTTCACCTGATGCTTTAAATGTGGAAAGAAGGGTCACTTCAAGGAAGATTGTCCACAAGGCAAAAAGACCCATCATCACAAGAGAAGAGAAGAGAAGTACAAGAAGAAGGAGAAATGACATAAAAGCTCAAGAGACTCCTCCAACTCAAGATCTAACTACTCCTCCAACTCAAACTTAAGTGAAAAATCAAGTGGAGGATCTAGCTCAAGCTCTAGTGAAGATGGAGAATGCCACCTTGCTCTCATGGCCTCAACAATTGAAGACTCAAATGAGGTAAATCTAAACTTTTTAGATAAAGAATCTTTAATTGCTATTATATATGCTACTTGTGCCTATCTTATGTATTCTAAAAGGAAAAAAGAAAAAATCTTGCTATAATTGTTGATAACTTGCATGTAGAAAAAGATGATCTTGAACATGCTATTATATGCTTGGTTGATGAAAACAATGCTTATCTTAGTCAAGTAGATTCTCTTAAAATTAAAATTGCTAATTTGCTTGATAAGATTATATTCTTAGAAGCTCAACCTCTTATGTCTAGTTCTAATGAAAAGCATACTAATATTGTTGATTCTCTCATGCTTTATATTGATGTTTTTAGAAATAAAAATGAGGATAAAGATTTTGTTATGCAAGGAATAGAATATGAAAATAGTATATATCTTTCCAAAATTGCTTTGTTTGAAAAAGAAAATATTTCTTTGCTTGATAAAATCAATGTTCTTGAATTTTATTCTAGTTCTACTAGTAGAGAGAATAATGTTGTTTCTCTCCATATTGATAAAGATTATTATATAGCCACCGCTCTTTGCTTAGAAACTGATCTTTTGCATGCTACAGATAATATCAATCAATTGTCTTCTACTATTACTTCTCTTATGCATGATAGTCATAGTTTGAGATATTCTATTCAAAGATTCTTAGATGATAAAAGGAATTTTTATCAAATCCTAGATCATACTACCAAACAAATGGGTAGAGATGATTTTGGATTTGATAGTAGCCAAATGAACAAAAAATTTAAATGATATTCAATTTTCAATGAAGAATCCTCTAGTTCCAAGGCTAGGGGATCATGTAATCATTGTAATGAAATTGGTCATTATTCCACATATTGTCCTTTTAGGAAAGTACCTAAGAGAAATAGGACTTGGGTTGCTAAGATAACCCCTTCGGACCCAAAAATATGATTGGGGACCATTTCATCTCTCTTCTTGTAGGTCAAGTGCAATTGGATTGACATAAGCTATTGATTTGTGAATTGGTTCTCAATCCACATAAAAGAAGAAAGGTGAGATGTATATGGGGTGGAAACAATTGGAAAATAAATGGTAATAATAGATGTAATGCTATTATTGCTCATATCTAATCATATCTTGTTCTTTGCAAGCTTGTATGCACTTCACATATGGTTTCTGAGTCAAATTTGGAATATTGTGATTCTCATCATTTTGTTGCTCAAAAGATGTGCCTAACACTTTCATAGTGCGTTACTAACTTGCTTACACATGTTTGTATATGGTTTATATTTTTTTATCTAACCTATTAATTATCCTATTCAATGAAAGTTCTAAGATTTACATCGAGATGGAAGGTAGACAGACAACAAACTATGCTGACAGTCCTTTCTGTATAGCAAATCCTATCCTTCGAAATACAACACCCATTGACTTGGGGGCCATAACGTTATTATGCATAACTTTTTGGACCCTCTTAAGAAGATCCACAACATCTAGTGCTAAAAATCTAAAAGTATCAAAATTGAATGGAATAAAAACATATTGATTCTCAGTGCATGCTTTCTCGTGCTTGAATACTTTGGCTGAGGCGGATTTGAGAGCATCTTATCCTGTAGTAAAGGTCCTACTTCCCAGACCCACAAGTGGGGATACCCAATTCAGATCCACATATGTATGTATTCCTCCAACCCAGACAAAAATTAAGACATCATCCGGTCTAAGCGTCGAACTCCCTTCATATCTAACCTCTATATATGTTTTTTCTAAAAAAGATATGTTTTGACAACAACTATTGTCATACAAGTTTTTCTTGATTGAAAATTGACCGACAAGCACCAACGGGTGTTTCCAAATCCGTCATCAGTCGAGAAGTTCATCCCAGAAATGACAACACTGTGCACAAAATGTACAGTTGGATTTTTAAATGAGAATTTCCCTCTCAAGTAGATTTTCTCAAATATAGGCATTATTCTATGGAACTCCCTTTGGTAAATATGCATATTGGAACAATTTAAATTTCCTATCTTGCATATAAATCTATCTCTCTAATTGCTTTCTTTTTGATATCTATATATCTTGTAATTACTTGTCTTGAGTTGTTATGTAGGTATTCATGATGATCTCTTTGGATCTCTTGGTTGTATCTTAAATTGCTTCTGTTGTGCTATAACTTGCTACATATATCTAGTAGGATATCTTTTGATACAACTTGAGGCTCTTAGTGGTAATAATCTTTTGGAAATGATTCATTTTTCTAGTGAGCTATATCCTTTCTAGTTTCTGAAACTACATATCTTTTTATTTGGATATATCTCTACATCTTCTCATAGCTTGCTCTTTAACTTGTTCATCTTCTTCAATGATCTAAATCCTACTACTAGTCCTATGTTGTGATATCATCTACTAGTAGTTCATATACATGTAGTTCTAGCCTTGTTCATCTTTTAATCAAGTGGTATTCAACTATATGCTATGCTTGTATCTTGTTTTGCACTGGCTCAAAGCTTTTCCCTTGAATTGCATATCTACCATCTTGAGTTACTTTCTTACATAGACTTATCTTGGTTGTTTGCTAGAAATGCATCCACGGTTTTTCTAATGCATGTCTTGATTTTCTTTATATACATTGCTTGGACAAGCCCTTAGTTTTTGATCTTCTACTCTCCTTTCTAACATTTGGAATCTCCTTATTCTAACGTGTTTCATTTTAGCTCTTTAAACCCTCACTTTTTGAAATGACAAAGGGGGAGAAGTATATCTTATATAAGATGGGGAGAAGGCATGTGTAGGGACAAGGCATGTCTTATATTAAAGGAAGATGACATATATGTAGAATATATATGAGTAGAAGACATAGTTTCTGTGAATGTTGTGAAAGCTAACCATGCAGGAGAAATAACATCAATTGAGGGAATAAGGCATGTGTGATGGACTGGATCTTTCTCTCTTCTCCAAGATGTAATTCTAAACCCTGGTTTGCCTAATGTTCTTATGTTACCTCCAAATTTATAATTGAATATGATTCGATCAATATTTGATGGCTCCTGAGTTCAATTGATACCTTGGTGACACTCAATTTGACCCTACAACAATTTTCAAATCACATCATACATCATCACCTTTCCCTCGAATTTTGTTCATATCCTTGTGGAATTTATGACTTTTTCTTGTCCTCATGTTTTATAGATTCAAGTTACCTTTCTGACACACCTTTTTCACCTAAATCGGAGCTCAGATGAAGGAGTTGCGCCCTTTTGAAAATCTCTCTTTAATAATACTTTTTGCCCCCTTTTTCCTTAAGTTGGGCTAGCTTTAGCCACCCTGGGCCCAACGAGGGTGCGGACCAGGCACCCTCCTTTCTCTTGAGGCCTATCCATAGCTCATCTCTTTGGCCAATCATGGACACAGATTGCTCCCCTTCTATTCCCGATTATTTGATCTTTTCCCTTTGGATCCGACCTCGATTCAAAGGCTTGGGAATCATCTTCCTCACCCATACAGTGCTAGAGCCAATGGCACAATGACAACCTCACCTACTCCTGTTGGCGCCAACCAAGGCCCCTTTTTGCACCTTTTTCCCCTAATAGGCACCTCCTATGCCTATAAAACACCTTCCCGTTCCTTTTACATTTTTCCCTTGCCTCTCATGATACCTGTCTCCCTCCCTCGATCTTTCTCATTGCCATGGAGGTGTTGCCGCTCATGGAGTTTGGGGTTTTCTTGCCCAACAACCTTCATCCAGAGGTGAGGTTAGGGATGGATTCATGAGCCTCCTTGAGCACAAATGGCCCCTTCCCGTGTGCATCATGCCTCACCCCCTACTTTTGTTCGGCTTTGATGACCCAAACCACTACAGGCGGAGGTCTATGTGAGGTTGGAAAGGGGAATGAGAAGCTCCAATGCCATTCTATCCAGGCTGGGACCATGAGGGTCCAACGATCCAACAACCACTGTACCCGACCTCGTGCCAGACACCCACCATCGCCCACTCAACTCAGTGGTCAGCGGCGATAAGCGACATCCCAGATTAGCAGTGGCGAGTGACCAAGTGTCTCCAGTAGATGCATGTGGTAGTTGACGGCGGTTGGGACCTCCAGGCCCACTCCAGTAGCAACTAAGCGGCCCAGATGTGGCCTATTTAGGGTAAAACCCTCCCAAAACCCTAATGTAATGATGTAAATTTCTAGACTTTGGATCTCCTAAGTTCCTAATCCAAACAGTATGATGTTATATATCATTTTGACCAGAAAACTGTCATCTTTCTAATGGTGTTGTTATCTCTTACTAATTTTCCCAACTCATCCCTTATTTCGTAAATATGCTTGAAAAACCACTAGAGGGGGGTGAATAGGGTTTTATGATTATTTTAAAGTAATTTAACTCAAACAACCACAATTGAAATAATAAGAAGGAGATAAGGTGTTTAGACTGGTTCCAACCTTAGCAAATACTAAGGCAGTCAATCCAATACTTGGTTGCTTACCCAACTGGGATTTTAAAAGTATTAAATTTTATTACCTCTCAAGGAATTTACATAAAATTACAATACTTTCTACACCCTTTGGACAACCTTCACCTTGAAGTAGTTGCACCAACCTTGAAGCAGCCTTCTTGAAGTAACTTCAAGATCCCCCTTGAAGTAGCCTTCCTCTTGAAGTAGCTTCCCGTTACAACAACCTTCTAGAAGTAGTCCAAAGACCTCCTTCTTCACCAAGAAGATCAAACCCTCTCCAATCTACAACCTCCAACCCTAGAAGTAGCAAGGAGAGTACAAGCAATAAGAAAGAACAAGAAAGGAAATGGAAATTACAATTACCACTTTGAAGCACAAGGCTTGATTTTCCTATATCAAGCGTATAGATCTCCTAACCAATGAATATTGAAGTGTAGGTTTAGTGTATAGGAGATGCTAGCCTATAGGAAACGAATTTAGAGCAAGGGAAGTGAGTAGCCAATGCTAGTGTTACTCAATAGCTCAAAACAGATTGCCAATTGCAAGTATGTAAGCTCAAGTATTGCACAAGTGCACTTTGGGTGTCCTATGGTTTGTCCTATTTATAGGAATGGCCTATGGATGCTTAAGGACGTTCTAGACACTTTCTAGGGGGTTCTAAGTGCTCAACATGCCGTTAGGTATCCATTAGTTGCACTAACGACTAGTTAATTAATTCTGAAAAGTGCAGTCAGAGACATTCTCAGTCGAGGAATTGTCGACCGAGATCCCATTCGGTCGAACTTTTTTCGACCGAGGGACTGTCTGAAGTTAAGTGTATATAACGTTCTGATTCAACTCCCAACTACTTTGTCTGCTGTGTCTAACGGCTACCTGGGTCTTTCTCGATCAAAGAGTTTGTCGACCGAGAGTGTCTCGATCGAGAAGTTTGTCGACCGAGAATGACCATATTTCAACATTTTAAACTAAGTACTAAGTGTGTGTATGAGTGTGCAGATGTGACACTATTTTAGGGGATGACCTATCTAAGTGTTGTGATTGGCTAGGGAAGATCTAACGCTTGATTTACATGATGTCTAAGTACTTGTACATTATATATCTTGTACAAGTTTTTTTACATTTGATTACAATCATGAATTAAAGCAATTTGAGCATATAGATCTTCCAAGTAGTTTGTCATCCACCTAATTCATGCAACACTCAAGTAGCATGTTAGATCCATAAGAATGAAATGTTTGTCATTATCAAAACAAAGGGATTATACTAATGTCAATTTAGCCAACAATCTCCCCCTTTTTGAAGATGACAAACATTTCCTAAATATAAAATAATGAAATATAAATCATATGAGTTTCATACCTGAAGTTTACCTTTTGTAGCCATTCTTGTTTTGCAAGTGTGTGCTGGTCGATATTTTATGAAACTCATTTTATTTTATGTTTTTGATTTTATATTATTTCTCCCCCTTTGTCATTTCAAAATGATATCCAAGATAATCATTATTTCTTCCCCTTAATTTTATGCTATGCCCCCCTTAAAGAGATATTCAAGTTAAAATCAAGGGATTAATGCAAACCAATTAATGTTAAATTTAGCCACAATTTATTTCTCAATCATTTGCAAAGGATGTATTCTTTAAGCTTAGAGTACATGAATGTATCTCTACACAGGATGTTAGGCCCAGATTTGTTTAGAGAATTCCATTAAGAACCATATGTATGTCATATTCATGAATATTGTAGATTTCTTTGTTTTAATAACCAAGACTACTTTTAAGGATACTAAGGTCATAAAAAGCTTCAAATGATGTTTACAAAGTTTTGTAAGCTTCTTAATCTTATAATCAAGATAGTTTGTGTGAGCTCCCCCTTAATCTTATAGTCAAGATAATTTAAGGATTCTAAGGTCACAATCAATATTAGATCATAATAGGTTGACCTTTTATGTTTTTAATATGATAAACACATTTTGAATCAAGATACTAAGATTAAGTGCAATAGAATGATGTACAAATAAGCATTTTGTCAAGCTTATTTTAGGTCGACCTTGACTTCGACCATAGCGCCCCTTGGTCAAATTTGATTTCAACCAAGAGGCAATTTCCTGCATATTTACGATTTAAACACTCATATGTGAAGTATAATGTCTGCATGTAATTTGATTAAGTAAATATCAATTTGAAGCATTTTGAGTGATACCTAGTATGAAGATGTTTGTCCTTGATTTTCCTAGAATGTATGTTTTATATTCATATAAGCTTTTCTATGGGTACATAAATATCAAATCCCATTTCTTCTTGTACCCTTGTTTTTAGATAAGATCCTTTAGGAGCATATTTCCTTGAAAGCAATGTCTTAAAATCAAGATTTTGCTTTTGATTTCTTAAAACAAATAAAAACATTAATATTTTTGTTCTAAGAAACACAATAATAATTATCTATTTTGTCAAGATACATATATGCCATAGAGTTTTACTGTTTTGCAAATTTTCACTTTCAATGATAGCATCAATGATCATCTATTTATGGTTTGTATATATACGGATCAAAGATTATTTTAGACAAACCAATGAAGTATATGGCACAATAATTATGATGGAATAGTAGAAACATATCCACAATACAATGATCAAGATGTAATTTCATGAAATACAATGATTATGACCACATGGTTCCTATATAGATAGATCAAGAAGTACTTAGGATGAACTATGTAGATTATGATAAAACAATAATTTCCATGGTTTATAATTTTCATAAGCTAAACCATTGTAAATGAACGTGCTTAATGGACTTTTTCAATTAATGAAGAAAGTATGTTCAATATCAGTCTTCATATAATACTTTTGCAATATGTTTAAAGATTTCTTATACATAATGCTATACCTTAAAAGATTACTATGTCATGTTTCAAAGATGGTCTCCATTTATTCTTGATTTACGAGTGAAATCAATCATTAATAACAATTTGATAGAATATTAGATTAATTGAAAGCAGGTTCAACATATTTGTTGCAGATTTGAAAATAGTAACCTGCTCGGTCGACTATTTCTCGAGCGACAGTGTTCTCGGTCGAAAAGTTTCTCGACCGAGAATGTTTCTGTACTGTTTCAGAATTATTTTTAGTAATTGTTTCCAAGTAAAATAAGAATATGAAAGTTAAAGCTCGATTTAGTTGAGATATTTAAATATCAAAGCAACATTTAGGTTAAATCTCAACTAATCATATACATTTTGAGAATCCAAACTAAAACAAGTAGTTTAAGATGTATATTTGGAAACTTGGTGTCCTATTATGTTAAGTTGAGATAGACATAGAGATATACAACTTAGAGTCTTTGGTCATATCTCAACTTAATTTTATCCATTTAGTTTGGGGATTTTAGAACCCATACTAACTCAACATCCTTTTTCTTGTAGGGACATGAGAAAGAGTAATGTCCAAGACGTAAACAATAATGACAACATATGGAATCAACCTCATATCTCTTTCTATGATTTTGTTCTAGGTTGTTCTTGGGTACATATGTATGTTTGCCTTTAGGTACATACATAGATTGATTTTCTAGTACTTGTGTCTTTCTCCAACTAGGTTTTTGATAAGATTTTCCTTTAGGATTATAACCTAGTCCTCTCCTTCCAATTTGATGATAAGAATTATTTAAATTTTTATCAAGGGTATCATTGTTATTCAAACTACTAATCTTTTGTTGCAGCTTGACAATCTCATCCATTCTCTTATTGATGTCTAGCTTTGCTTGATCTAGATTAGAAGATAAAGAGTCTCTTTCTTTCACAATAATATCATAATCTAGATGTGTACACAAAACATGTTGTTTTTGAAGATCATATAACTTTGCAAGTAATCCAACCTTTTCTTGAGATAGAAGATCGTAATTTGTTTCTAGAGTAAAAATCTTCACATTACAATCACTTAGAGATGATTTCAAAGTATGATTTTTAGAAATAATGCTATCTTTTTCAAATCCAAGATCATTTAATTTAGCATACAAATCTTCATTTTCAGATGTGAGAGCAAGAAGTTTAGCATGTAACTCATCATTTGCTTTATTAGACTTCTTTAATTTCTTCTTGCACTCAATATACTTATTATGTGTTTCTTCAAGACTAGCAATTAGCTCTTCTTTTGATAAATCAAGAAGGCTTACCTCTTCTTCTTCTTCATTGGTTGTAGCAATGAGGCAATTTTTGTGCACCTCTTCCTTCTTTTCTCTCCATGGACAACTAAGTGTTGTGTGTCTTGTTCCTAAGCACCAACTGCAACTTGTTGAAGATTGGTCCATACTTTTCCTTTGCTTGCGGTTGTAGACACCACCACCCTTCATTCTTCAAGACTCGATTAGAGCTCCTTGAAGCCTGCTCTGATACCAATTGAAAAACCATTAGAGGGGGGTGAATAGGGTTTTATGATTATTTTAAAGTAATTTAACTCAAACAACCACAATTGAAATAATAAGAAGGAGACAAGGTGTTTAGAGTGGTTCCAACCTTAGCAAATACTAAGGCAGTCAATCCACTACCCGGTTGCTTACCCAACTGGGATTTTGAAAGTATTAAATTTTATTACCTCTCAAGGAATTTACATAAAATTATAATACTTTCTACAACCTTTGGAAAACCTTCACCTTGAAGTAGTTGCACCAACCTTGAAGCAGCCTTCTTGAAGTAACTTCAAGCTCCCCCCTGAAGTAGCCTTCCTCTTGAAGTAGCTTCCCATTGCAAAAGCCTTCTAGAAGTATTACAAAGACCTCCTTCTTCACCAAGAAGATCAAACCCTCTCCAATCCACAACCTCCAACCCTAGGAGTAGCAAGGAGAGTACAAGCAATAAGAAAGAACAAGAAAGGAAATGGAAATTACAATTACCACTTTGAAGCACAAGGCTTGATTTGCCTATATCAAGTGTATAGATCTCCTAACCAATGAATATTGAAGTGTAGGTTTAGTGGATAGGAGATGCTAGCCTATAGGACACGAATTTAGAGCAAGGGAAGTGAGTAGCCAATGCTAGTGTTACTCAATAGCTCAAAACAGATTGCCAATTGCAAGTATGTAAGCTCAAGTATTGCACAAGTGTACTTTGGTTGTCCTATGGCTTGTCCTATTTATAGGAATGGCCTATGGATTCATAAGGACGTTCTAGACACTTTCTAGGGGGTTCTAAGTGCTCAACTAGCTGTTAGGTATCCATTAGTTGCACTAACAATGACTAGTTAATTAATTCTGAAAAGTGCAGACAGAGACATTCTCGGTCGAGGAATTGTCGATCGAGATCCCATTCGGTCGAACTTTTGTCGACCGAGGGACTGTCTGAAGTTAAGTGTATATAACGTTCTGATTCAACTCCCAACTACTTTGTCTGCTGTGTCTAACGGCTACCTGGGTCTTTCTCGGTCGAAGAGTTTGTCGACCGAGAGTGTCTTGGTCGAGAAGTTTTTCGACCGAGAATGACCCTATTTCAACATTTTAAACTAAGTAGTAAGTGTGTGTATGAGTGTGCAGATGTGACACTATTTTAGGGGATGACCTATCTAAGTGTTGTGATTGGCTAGGGAAGATCTAACGCTTGATTTACATGATGCCTAAGTACTTGTACATTATATATCTTGTACAAGTTTTTTACATTTGATTACAATCATGAATTAAAGCAATTTGAGCATATAGATCTTCCAAGTAGTTTGTCATCCACCTAATTCCTGCAACACTCAAGTAGCATGTTAGATCCATAAGAATGAAATGTTTGTCATTATCGAAACAAAGGGATTATACTAATGTCAATTTAGCCAACAATGCTTCCTTTATGATCATTGCATTTTTTAAAGTAACCTCAATTAGGTTATACATGTGTTCTTAATGATCCCTAGCTACACTAATCACTCAAATAAGTAATGTTAGACCACCTATTGCTGTGATATTGTCTTGGACCATGTTTATGCACCCTAATGCCCTTTTGACCTATCATGACTTGAAGATGGCCCTTTTATATACTTATATGATGTAATTTGCTCTCATATGCAACTTTGGTCCAATCTATCATTATGGAATGTTTCAACTTCAAAATTTAGTAGCTATAATTGTGCCTTGTTCCCTCGTTAGCCTATGTCTTGAACTAAATGCCATTCTCACCATGCTAAATCTCAAAGTACCTACTTTGTGTACTAGATGACTAAATTCACCTAGTTGATTCTATATGATGGAATATGATGTTTATGCAATTATCTTGCCCTATCTTGTTCAAATCAATAGTTTAATCATGCTTGAAGTACTAGATACCAACTTCATCTAACTATGCTCTTAATGCTTCTATGCCTTGACAATGTAACCACTTATTGCATGTGATTGATCTAATATGAATAGTTGTGAACTTGCATGATTAAACCATGATGATGACCTAGACCTCATGCTTTCCCTAAATCAGAAATTAGATCTTAGACTTATCTTATAACACTAATAAGGTGGATGGTCCACTTAAACCTACAAATATAATGATGATAATTGTATTGTGATGAATATTTGCATACATGTTTGGAACCTTGGATCTATGAATAAACTATTTGTTACCTAGGTCTAAAGGAACTTCTACATGACTTATAAGATGCTTATACTATCAAACCTAGTGATCGAAGAATGTATCTTGTATCTTTTGCATCTTAGGCCCACTTGGACTGGACCATCTCTAATGAATTCATAACTTGTACTCTACTTGCAAGGTACCCTTGGTTTGGATAATCTCTAGGATCTGACTCATGAATCATAACTTGAAAGGTACACTTACTCCCTTGATCCTACTATGATATTGGCTTGTTTGTATGTATGCTCGTATAAATGCTTGACTAGTTAATTACGTGTTTGAGCTACTTGTTCCCTAAGATTAATATGTTCGTGCTTGAAATATGTTGAACAAACCTTGAACATGATTGAACTTGTCCATTATACAAACCTAATGTATCTTCCTATATTCTCAGGGTAAGGGCACAAGGTTGGGCGCCTTACTTGAGATGTTAAGATAAGGCAGACCATGTCGATAAAAGGGTTGGCTAATCTTAAGCAGCCTTACATACCCTTCCAGTAGGAAGCTGGTCAATGGCCATATTATGTTGTTGAGTATAATGAAAATACACTTAAAATGCATTCATTAGGAGTGTGGACCTAGGGTAACAAATAGTTCCATGACAACATGTCTTATATAAGACATGGAGAAGGCATGTGTAGGGAGAAGGCACATATTATGTTAAAGGAAGAAGAAATATATGTACAACATATATGAGTAGAAGATATAGTTTCTATGAATGTTATGAAAGCTAACCATGTAAGAGAAATAACATCAATTGAGGGGGAGTATGAGAAGCCCATGAGAATCAATTGAGGGGGATCAATGCTATTGAAACCCCTAGGTTTCTCTAAAAGAGAAATAACATCAATTGAAGGGGAGCATGACAACTCCATGAGCATCAATAGAGGGGGGGCATATGAATTCAATTCCGTTCAAACCCCTAGGTTTATTCAAAGGTATGATTTACTGAAAATATTTCAATACATTTATGGAATGGTTTGTCATCTTCAAAAAGGGGGAGAATGTTGAGTCAAGGTCAATATTAACTCAAAGTTTAAATTGACTAAATCCTTGTTTTGAAGATGACTAACCAATCCACTTATTTGTGTCTAATGCTTCTACTTCAGTGATTTTAGATTAGGTATAGACACACTCCAAATGCCCTAACTTGCGCATCCCAACTTGGAGAAAAGAAAAGTCAAAATCAATATAAGTGTACTTTTGTAGAATATGATGTATCTATATTAGAATCATGTTATAAATCACTTGTAATGATTGTATGACTTATAATTAAGCTTAGAAAAAACCAGGACCACTTAAATCAAATATTTAAGCACTCTAATAACATTTTCCAAAATACATCACAGAGTGCCTATTCGGTCGAGTTTCTCTTGTGACAAACTTGACCGAAACCCTTGATGCATTTTGAGAATGTCCAGGTTTGGTCAAGTTTCCAAAACATAGAACTCGACTGACACCCTGCACTAGAAAATCATATTTAAGTGATTGGTCGAGTTTCATCGAGGATAAACTTGACTGATGCTTCAAATTTTCTTTGTCGCATAGTACAATCGGTCGAATTTCCTAAAAGTAAACTTGACCGATCACACTGTACAGGAAGTACATAAAAAGTGTTTATAGCTGTTGGAGTGTTGCAAAACTCAAAAAAATATCTGTTGCAACACCCCAAATGGCTAGTATTCGCCTTAAGTGTTTCTAATGGCTATGAGGCATCCACAACTATAAATAGGACCCCTTGGGCTTCATCCCATGGTTAGACAAACACTATGAAGGTCCCTATTTATAGTTGAGTGCCTCCCTCTCTCTCTAAGATTACTCACTTGCTACATCCATTAGAGTGAGTAGGATACTTTTAAGAGATCTAGTCCTACATGTATATTTTGTGAGGATCTCACTTCCTCCACTCCCAATCTCTCATTTCTACTGTGAAGATGAAGATGAAGGTGAAGATTCTCTGTCTTAGCTAAGAGAGGTGAAGAAGAAGAAGGGAAGGTGTCCCTTGGTGAAACCTCTCCTTGGTGAAGGTGAAGTAAAAGGCAGAAGCTAAGAAGAGTGGGTAATTACTCAAAGGCGGAAGACTTGTGCAAGAGTGGGTAAGTCCTTGGTGAAGGGAGAAGACTCATTGCAAACTGGGTAAGTCCTTGGTGAGGTTGAAGACTCAGTCTTGGATAGGTAAGCCCTTTGGTAGGTTGTTGGTTTCCTTCTCCTGAAAGGGAAAGCTCGATATCCTTGGCCCAGAAAAGGAAGGTCATATAGTGTACGTCTTATAATTGAATATAAGTATGCAATGGTTGCAAAACCCTAGTGCTTGACCTCTCTAGGTAGTTGACTGACTTACTCCTAGATTGGAGTATGGAACCATTCTACATTGATTGTGTTCGTGTGATTGTTCAATCTCTCTCTCCCTTGCTATTTATATTTTAGTTGCACTCAAAGTTCATACTTGCCATATTATCTTAGAAATTCTTAAAAGTCTCAAGAATTTTGTTTACGTGCATTTAGCTCTATTCACCCCCTCTTGAGCCCATCCTAGATCAAACATTTCTATATTTAGTTTCTTGGTCAGGTTATTAGAGAAGGAGGACACATTAGATAAATTTGGGTTTTCCATCCTTTTAAGTCAATAAATACTTATGGTTTGAGTGGTCTACACCAATAATTACTTTAAAACAGATAAAATATGACCAGAGTATCTATGTTAAATAAACCAATATTAGTAATTTCTTTTCAGTGGTGGACCTTTTTTATTAGAACAATAAATAAAATTAGGTATTAATCTTTCATTTATCCTATGATAGACCATAAAAAAATCTTGCATAAAACATGATTATATACGTTAATTACCAATAAATGCATGGATAATGGTTGTGGAGATTAGTATTTCTCCAAGTTCTGAAGGTCATAATACAAGAGGAATCGAATTTAACTTTACATTAGTTTGGGAATTTGTAAGAAAAAAGTGAGAAAATCCAACATGTCCCAGGAAGATTCATCTTTGTTTAACATAATCAACCTGAGGAGGTTTATCTATGAATCAAAATTTTCCCGTGTCTACTCTTATACCTCCTTGAGAAATCATGATTAAAGGGACTAAATATGCAATGACAAAAAAATGGCACTTTATCTAATTAAGAATAATTTTGTTTCCTCATATTGTTTAAAGATAATGAAAAAGTATGAGAAAATTTATCAAAGTCAGTAATTAACCAGAACTACCATATATGCTTCAGCTATATTTTTGATACGTTGCATAGGCCTAAATACATTTGTCAGCAAGCATGCATTCCATATTGACATGTAAAGACTCTCCTTCCTTGATGATACAATTGAATTGGTATTTGAATCCCTTTAATTATCCATCAAATGACAATAGTATTGATGATTAGGTAGTCATTCAACAACTTGATCCATAAAATATAGAGAAGAGTGATGTTATGTGGTGAATGTTTTTAGTAGTGGCAGTTAATGCATATCCTCAAAAAATTATGAATGTAATATAAAGATTTGATTACTAGAATTACGAATCACCGTGGTACCTCCACTCTTTAGGATAACCTACATAGGACTAAATCAAACATTGATATTGGAAATGAGATAAATCACACTCACATCTGGGAGTTAAATGAATTCCTTTCTTACAACCTCCTTTTGTGTAGGTTTTACCCTTTTCTAGTATTCCATTGAATATGCATGATAATATATCATAGGGATTGTGTGCACACATACTTTATGTGTGGAAAATGTTACATTTTGAACAAATAAATGACGCGTGTCATTATACCAAATTACTAGGGGAGAAATCCTAGAATTTAACATTTTTAATGGTAAATAACTCGATGCAAGCAACAAGAAATACAATATAGGACAGTATCATCCAAAGGATGACGTTATCAAGTGTTGATTCCAAACTAATTGCAATGAACAGAAAGTAAACCCTAGATTGATAGTGGTTAATTAAAACTAAAATGGAAATGAAAACTGCAGAAATAAAACTAGTTGATCAAATGATAAAAGATACTAGGGGTCCGGGGTTCACCACCGTAAACCATATTCCTTACATTGACCAATTCAACTCATCAATTTTAATGATTGGATTAGGACCATGCAGATTTGATCCTTTCAGAGTTAGATCCCATGGATCAAACTATCCCTATACCTGAGGTCTTGACATGTTGTAGGTCCTGGTTCAATCGTCCAACAAGTCCTTCTCTAAGGTCTCATCAAGGAACACACTATTTCCATTCCGGTGTCTGAGCTCATGGGTTCGGGGTATCATCACCATAATCTATAACAAATGAGATAAACTAGATAGAGAGATCATAACCCCGATCTGGGGTCTCATCATGATATTATGGGTTCATTCTTGTAAGGAACTACTCATGCCACATGTTGCAATAGGAGAACTAGTCAGACATAATGAGCCTAGAGTATGAAAAAATGGGGTCCCTTGACTTTGAAGTCTCCCCTCCTTTTATAGGGGGAAAGGAGGGGGAAAACCCTAGAAAGAAGGCTAATGAAGGTAGATGGTGGCTCAACATGGGATTCCAGTTGATCGACTGGGAATCTAGTCGGTCGACTGATATTAATTTGCCACTTCAGCCCAAAGTTAAGTTGGTCAAACTTTGTTTGCATTGATGACTTTCTCATTTTTGAAGTTTGACTAGTTCTTGATAGCGATTCGATCGACTAGGATGGTGATTCAATCAAATGGTCTATAAATGTTTGCTTTGACCCGACCATTTTGTCTAAAGTAATGATCTTTCTCAAATCTTAGGTTGATTGGCCTTTACTGGAGAGCCGATCGACTGGGGATGGTGAGTCAATTGTCTAGAGTTTTGGGAAGTCGAGATCTAGTGCATAGTCGATTGACTGGTTGAGTCAGTTAATCGATTGGGAGGCTGAAAATGGGATTTGAAGCCTCTCATTCTTGGGCCTTTTGTGATTTCCATAAATTGGCTATTTTTCAACAAAAGCCATAATAAACAAAGTAAAAACTTCAATTAAGGGAGGAAAATCTATATTAATGCAATTAACTATGAAACTAGAAAATAATCATGAAATGATCCTAAAGAGAGATCTAAAACATGTGAATAACATGGGTAAATATGCATTTATCAACTACCCCAAACTTGAACGTTTCTCGTCCTTGAGAAACATAGAATAAAAAACAATGCCCAATAATACTCTTATCTAGTCCTCCTCTCTTGTCTAGTGCTACATGAATCCTTACCACCTTACATGGTCAAGCGACCCTAAATCCTAGAATCATGAAACACAATTTTCTAGTTCCCTAATAGAAATAGATCACGACTTGCTTCCATTTCAAGATCCCCAAAGAAATAGATTTCTTATCCTTTTTACCTTTTGTACTCCCATGAATTCTCACGGGTTCTATACAAGAACATGGTTCATGGTTTTGGTGGTTTGGGGTTATGCATATTCCCTTGGTTATAAAAGTGGAGTGAAGGGAGGTATGGAAGTAAGTGGTCTCTCCTCTATTCGACTTATGACCTTTTTACTTCTTTGTTTGCAATTACATTGATTGCATTTGTTTGTGTGCACTTGGCATCTTTTCTTGATGGTACACTCCTATGAAATTTATAAGGGGTATGGAAGAAGTGCTAGAGGGGGAAGGGGTACCACCCGAAGTTGGAGTTTGACATATAATTTTTGTAGACTTTTGATTATTTTTGGAGAGGTAAGAAGGAGGTGGAAGAAGTGTAGAAAAAGGTTGGACTTGTGCAACTTGTGTTTTGGAATTCAACACATTTAGAGTAGCGTGGCATCAATTCAAATCTCTCTCCAACTTGCAGAAATTAGGAAACTTCACAAGCTATTACAAAATTTTAAGTAGGGACAAATTGTGTTTGATTCCTAACTATCCATAACAGCTTGTCAACTTTCCCAAGGGTAGTTCTATTAGAGGTCATAGGGAAGCATATGATTTTTAGTAAGGGAATTTTGTTATGAAAATGTTGCAAGAAATTCACTAGTTCAAGGGGTTTCTTGGTTAACATGCACAAATGGCCGACTAGATAAATGCCAAAAGTAAAAAAAGAAAGAGATATTTTTGAAAATTTATGTCTAAACTACATAACATAATAAGAAATGCTAGAAAAAGAATATTAAGTGGGTGGAATGAGAATGTACCATCCACCTCCACCCCAAACTTAAAATTTTTCTCATCTCAAGAAAAATTGGAATTCAAGATGGAGAGAAGAATTTTTTTGAGATTACTAGGTGGCCCTGGTAGCTCAAAAAATGGAAAGACCTGTATAAAATGACCGAGGCCTATGCCCTCCAACTAAAGGGGATATTGACAAGAACTAGAGCTTTGAAAAAAGGTGCTTCATGACACACCCAATGATTGGGTGGTAAAGGAAGCTCAAAGGGGCTTTTTGGTTGATTAAAATGATGTTGCTTTTCACCTCATAATCCCTCCATTATGATCCACATATATTCCTTAATTAGTGGAGGAAGTGTTGCGGATGTGTGTGGATCGGGGACATGATAATATTCATTTGGTGTCTTTAGGATTAACACTTCCCTAAATATCCATGGTGGATCA
The DNA here is from genome assembly GCA_963693085.1 of Alisma plantago-aquatica. Taxonomy (NCBI): domain Eukaryota; kingdom Viridiplantae; phylum Streptophyta; class Magnoliopsida; order Alismatales; family Alismataceae; genus Alisma; species Alisma plantago-aquatica. The sequence goes on from OY856410.1 coordinate 644,582,276, forward strand.
CATTTTCCAAAGGAGAAGGTGGTATGCGATGAGTTCACTACGTGTAGTGCCAAAAGTGGTAGATCAGGTGAAGGATCTGACTCGAGCTTCTCCTCATCACATGGATCTATATGTACGAGACATGGTGCCAACATGGGAGGAATTATCTTATCATCTTGATGTAACTTTGTATGTGGCTGTGCATCCTCCACATCTAACACTCCATTAACGTGATGGTTAATGGAGGCACTAAGGTCCTTTACTATGTTGAAAGTTATATATGATTCCTTTGAGTGACATGTGCCCAACTCAATGGGCTCAGAAGGGATCACCCAACAATATAAAAAAGGCATGTAAAGTTCTTACAAAGGTGGAATCACCTCATCGAGTTCAACCTAATATGGAACAGAGGATGGTTGAGGTGGAGTGTAAAGTTCTTGATGAGGAAGCCTTTCTTCAAAAGAATCCAATGACTCATAATGGGAGAGTGATGTCATATTATCCAGAACACGCTCAACCAAGGATGCTTGATCATTGTAAACATCTAGATCTAGGCCTACAATAGGGAAGGCTGACAGAGTTGGAGTTGTTTCTACTGGATCTAGTGTAGATGAAATGATGATGATATCATTGTTGCAGTCATCAATTAAAATCATCCTCGGATGCTCTAACCTATTCAGAGGGCTTTCTGATTTATTCTGGTTGAATTGTATTACCATCATCTCTAGGGCATCAAGTTTCTCCTTTCCGTATCGAGCCTTCTATGCAGTGACCATGGCTACTCTTACTTTGGCCATTATTTCCTCTCTCTATATGGCGAGAGCTGGGTCTATTCGCCGGTTGACTTCTTCCTCACTAATAAGGTGCCACACCTTATAGCTTGCAAGGTTTTTGCCAACAAAAATCTACTTCATATTTCTCTTGGGGGTCTAATATTATGGGTTAGGTAGAGGATTCACATATTTATTACATGTGGAGACATATTGGGGCACTTCAATATGTCATTGATATGGTGGGGGAGGCACATCTCACACATCGCACATTATGTGGTGCCAGCCATTCCATTTTTTTGGAATAGCAAAAACAAAGGTTAGTAAAATCTAACAAAAAATAATATCGGGAATAAAATAAAGTTACAAAACAAAACTAAAAATTATTGCAATAAATTAATAAATTATGAAAAAAAATCTGCAAATTATAAAATCAACTAAATCTATAAAAATAAGCTAGAAACAAAAAATCAAGAAAAGAAATTTGATTGAAATCAACACCACTGTCCCCCACAACGATGCCAAATTTGATGCGTGTTATTACACACCAAATCACTAGGGGGAAATCTATAGTTTGACCTTTTTAATGGTAATTAACTCGATATATTCAATGAGAAATTGAATATAGAAAATGTATTAGTCCTAAAGGATGATGCTATTAAGCATTGATTAGAAACCAATTATGATGAATTGAAAGTAAATTCAAAATTAAGATTGGTTGATCAAAAATAAAATAGAAATGAAAAGTGCAAAAATAAAAGGAAGATACTAGGGGTCTGGGTTATCACCATCATAGACCACATCCTTACATTAACAAATTCAACTCCTCAACTTTAATGATTAAATTAGGACCATGTAGATCTTCCCCTTTTGGAGATCCTAGGGATCGAACTATCCACAAACCTGAGGTCTTGGTATTCTGTGGGTCCTAGCTCAATCGTCCAACGAGTTCCTGTCTGGGGTATCATCATGGAACATATGATTTCCATTTCAATGCTCGTGATCATGGGTCTGAGGTCTCATCACATTAAGCTACAAAAAACTAGATAAACTGGATAGAAAGAACATAACCTCGATCTGAGGTCTCATCACAAATTATGGGGTTCATTCTTGTGAGGATCCAAGGTCTCATCACCCCACAAGAACATAATCTTACTAAATAAAAAACAAGTGTGAGATCGAATGGATAAAAATATCATAACCACCATCTGAGGTCTCATCAAGGGATTATGGGTTCGTGGTCTCATCACCCACATGATCATAATTTAATTAACCAAAGATTGACTGCAAAATTGGTTGGAAAACATACATTCACTAAAAAATGGAGTCAAAATACAATTAAGATAATGAATAGGCTATGGGGTCACTCCCCATGCCCCAATAGGGGAACTACTCAGACATAATGAACAATAAGAACAAGCCTAGAGTATGAAAAAATGGGATCCCTTTGTCTTTGGAGTCTCCCCTCCTTTTATAGGGGAAACCAGGGGGAAAACCTAGAAAGAAGGCTCCTGGCGGTGGGTGGTGTCCTGATCTGGGACACCAATCAATCGACTGGGAATCCAATTGGTTGACTGGCTTTAATTTTTCACCTCAAAGCAAAGTCAAGTCGGTCAAACTTTGACTACATTGAGGACTTTTTGTTTCAGATTTTGACAGGGTCTTGAATGCAAGTCGATTGACTAGGATGGTGTGTCAATCCACTGGTCTTTAAATGCTTTCTTTGACCCAAACATTTCATCTGAAGTAATGAGCTTTCCAAAATCTGAGGTTGAGTAGTCTTTACTGGTGAGTTGATCGATTGAGGATGGTGAGTCGGCCAATTGGATTTATGGGAAGCCAGGATCTGATGCATGTAAAACGAGTCGATCAACTGGGTGAGTCAGTCGATCAACTGGGGGGCTGAAGATGGGATTTGAAGCCTCTGATTCTTGGGCCTTTTGGGCTTTGGAGTAAATTGGCTATTTTCCTACAAAATCCATAATAAATCAAGTATAAACTCCAATTAAGGGAGAAAAAGCTAAATTAAGACAACTAACTCTAAAACTAGAGAATAATCATGAGATGCTCCTAAAGAGAGATCTGAAACATGTAAATATGCATTTATCAATAACCAATTCATTTAGGGAATCTTACAAGTATAACAAGAAACTCTATCCCTTATTCAATTTAAAATTGGGATTTAATAAAAACATCCTTATTCTTGTGGCCACTGATGTCAGCATATCATGTTTTAGTACAAGAGATTTCATCTAAATTTCTAACTCACAGATTTCACAATACTGAATTAAGTAACTTCTATATTTGAGTACATGTCAATATCAAATAGGTGATTGAGATTGATATTAGATTGATGTTAGTTAGTTTAAATTTCATCTAATTTATAAAATGTTTTAGATCCAACCTAATGTGGAAATATGAAAAACTTACACATCCATAGTCTTGAGTGTTCTGCAATATCTTCTTTAGCATATTGTATGATATTGTTTGAGTGTGCCCATGTTACAATCAAACTCATATGTAACTTTCATCATTTAATCATTCATCTTTACATGACTTAAGGAAACCATACACTCCATAAAATAGAGAGATTCATTTTTGTCTAGAGATTTAGATTTTGGAATATCTTCAATTTGTGATTCTCTTTCCCTAGAGTACAATAAGGGCACTACTACATCAATGAGAGCTCTATATGTTGCCAAGAAAGATTGTTGAAATAGAAATGATCTGCATGGGTCTTATATCATATCCATAATGACAAAATCATAGGGGATGAGATGTTTCCCCATTCTTACATGGACATCTTGTATAACTTTTGGAAGTCTAATTGTAGACCGATTGACTAATTGGATGACCATTTCCATAGACTATATACCTAGTATGTACATTTGTTGATCTAGAGATTGATGCATTATAATGATACTAGCCCCTGGATAACAACCTTGTTTACTTTTGTAAACACTTATCTAGAAAGGTAGAAGGAAGGAAGCATGATCCTTCACAAATTTTCTAGCATATATTCCTAAATTATTTAGTATGTGCTTTCTAGGTTGAATATAGTGGTCAAATGTTTCAAACTTGTAAATGAGAATATCTTTGAGAAACATAGCATATGTTTGTATTACCATTATAGTATCAAAAGCATACATTGGTATCTCCACGATAGCATCAGGAAAGAAAGCATTATACTATGTTGCAGAACTTTTGGATTTGCTTTTCTTGGTTATATTTTTTTAGTTATTAGAATTATGGAAGTGGGGTTTTGTTTAGATGTTTGGTTTATTTTGGTTTTGGAAGTTTGTTGCAATAAATTCTTGAATCATAAGCATAGACAAGGATTTTGGGTTGAAAATCAAGATTCATTTCTTTTAAACAATTGTTGGCTTAGTGGCGGTAGGAGGAATATTAGGGGTTGAATGGAATTTTGTCCCTGGTTAAATAATAACCATATCAGGGTGATCCTTGGGATTGGGAAGAATATTACTAGATAAGTGACCATATGGATTCTTGAATGAATCATTAATAGATGCCGAATGTTTCTCCATATACTTGGTCATCTTTTGCAACTCATTAATCTTGGTTTCCTTGAAAACAACTAGGTCCTACATACAAACACTCTTTTCTTCTTACCAATGCTTAGGTATTGAAAAGTATATATTTGAAGGCATTTTTTGTTGTTGATTATATATTAAAATTCTTGGTGGAAATATAATGGAAATTACTTGTCAAAAGTTTTTTTTTGTAAAAATATGATTGTGTTATTCTTTTTTTTAATCTCGATAGATTGGTTTTGAATCTTGCAAATGTGCACAAAAATGTGAGGGACTATACTTGAAATTATATCACTGGATGTATAAGATCCAACATATCCTTTATCAATATAATTGATATGATCATTTGCAATTTGATATGGTCCATTTTCACATATAACCGTGAGGCTGGATGATAATAGTCATGCATTTGAAGCTTGTGATGGATCTTTGCATAGGATGCATGTCTTCAACGATTCACTAGGAAGAGGTCTTTGTCTTTGTGGTATGTTTATGATTTCAAAATTTATATCTCATTGATTTATTCTTCATGTTCATTAGTAGATAACATAGTTTGGTAGATATGAGGTTAGATTTCTTTCCTTCATATATGTCTTCCTTTATCAACATGTTGGACGAGAGGATGTCTTACCATTTCTATATGATCTGGGGTCAAATTTTGCTAAGATGAATATGATATAGTTTCCTTGTATGATGTGCTCTCAATTATATCACCAAACTATGGATATATGTTTTAACTAAGCATCTCTTAAGATACATTTGAAATTTTTTACATATCTTACCTTGAACCTAAAAATTAACTGCTGGTCAATATACAATGAAGTTATAACTACAAGTTAATCTTCAACATATGAGAAGTAAGGATATCAAAGAGACTAGGGGTTACCACTTTGATCATTTAGACTATAAAATTATAACTACAAGTTACAGAAGCATACATTTTAAGAATTACCATGAGTAGATCCTTCATCTTACTCTCAAATTTGAGAGGATCTTACATGTTTAGTGATCAACAACACTCTTGACTTAGATCATACTATCTATTTAGTGAAAACAACTAACAATGCCCGACCAAACTGACCCAAGTGCAAATGAGGTCCACATATACTTTGAGTTGCTCTTAAGATTCTAGTATCAAACTCATCTTAGGAGGATAAGGATACAAAGTGAATATAAAGTAAAAGGGATAAGTACATATCCATATAATATGGTAATTTAAGTTTCCAAAAATCAACATTAGATGTTTATTCCCCAATCCAAGGAAAACAACCTCCTGCCATGTTTATATTGGATCTACAAATAGCATCAAAGAGGTTCAAAGTATTACAAAAATCCATACAGATAAGATCATAAGGGAAAAGGATGTCTTAAAAGTTGCGAACTCTTTGTGCATCGTTACAATAGAATCATATCTACTTTCTTGTCTACTGTTATGGTCCATAGAATTGAATCAACATCTTGGGTCTCTTAAGATGCAAAGTTATATGGTAACGGAACAGAGATAGGACATGATGTAGATGAGGTGTATTTGGAAATGAATTTGTGTATGGGGGAGAATGATTGGAACTTAGTGAGTGAGGTGAGTGAGTTCTTGAGAAGATGTTCGACTGATATTTGTTCAAAGGAGATCTTTATCAAAATGACTTGAATTCAATTATGAGTTAAAGACTTTTATGAGGACATATCATTTGATGATAAAATTCGTTGGTCACCTTCTTTTTGGTTATAAATTGATTAGTTGGAATTATGGAAAATAAGATGGGAAGCTAATGGGATAGCTCTCGTTGATAGACAACAAACTCCCCTCCTACATATACGAGAGGAGACAAGCACAAGGGAAGGAAACTTAACCATAATGGGTCAAGACAGTTGGCCCATATAACATAATAAACTAAATAACAATAACTCTAATTCTCCCCCTCAAGTTGGAGTATGGGTGAAACAAAAATTCAGATTAGACTTACAACACTCAATAAGACAATGTGACAAATAAAAAATAATAAATGTCACTTCTCGTATAAGATTTTCACTCCCGCTTAAACATGATTGTTCAACTAAAAAAATATTTGATGACACTACCTTGGAAGTTATTTTATGCAGGCTAGAAATGCTTAAGCTTTAGAGAAGATCCTATGAAATGCATATATAATGAAGAATATTACCATCAATTTGGAGCAAATATATAAAACACTGTGACTATGGCATATTCACTAGAAAGGAATGTGTGATTGGAATATGAGAAATCAACTCATCCAACAATGTAGTTGTAGAGGTACTTTCAAACATTAATTATGATGAGGTTACTGTCAAACTAGATCCTTTTGGAGTTGACTCTTTGGGGGTTGATGGGAATGAAAGACACCTTCAAGGAAATTTGAAGTATATCTATAAGAACCATCTTGTCACTTGAAGATGCAACTTTAGGATGAAATTAATAAAACAGCTCACTGGAGATAAAATCTAGAAGAGTCATCAACCTTGCAGGTGTAGTATTTGTAGGCTTGAAATTGACAAGCTTATTAAAAGTAACCATCCATCTTATGAGATGTAAAGGATTGTCACAGACTAGAACCAAAGAGAACAAAAGGCTGGAATAAGCACAAGAACCTATGTTCCAATGTGTGTCAATGATATAACAAAGACCCTTCAACTCACATGAAAGTTGTGGCCACCCAGAATAAGTGAAGCACATATAGACAACCTACGTGCATATCATGACATCGTCACAAAGAAGCACAATGTCATTGAAAAAGATATACACCAATGATGCACTTGAAGCATGATGCTTATTGGGAATGAAGTTCCACAAAGACATCACAAAGACATATGTATTAAACAATAAGAAGCTCCATGATGATTAGATTAGCTTGGAGTGATACATATAATCTCTCTCATATTCTTTCTCCTCATACTCCCTCTTCATGCATTCTCTCTCTCCCACTTCATTCTCTCTCTCTGTCCTCTCTTCTCCCTACACACCAATTATGAAGTGAGTGGATAGTTGGTATGGAAAAAAGACAACACCCCCTTGCACATGGAAATGGATGCACACATGAGGGGTCGTAGGGGGAATAAAAATGTCATAGGAGAGGAAGAAAAATTAGCATGGTGCCCCCCTTTTTTTCTACTTTATGAACTAGCACAAGGTCCTTTTGTTTGCCAATATGTCATACATATAACCAATAATGCGAGCTAATGTGCTGCATGACCCGATTAGATATATGTAGCAAGAAAAATAAATTGATATTTTGCAACCCAAAAACACACATTTGTCCATCCCTTAGGAAACAACATCCATAGTGCGTATGTGGGTGACAATGACCTTATCCTCAATAAGGTAGGCAAAGTAAAACCATACTCCAAATTGATCAATCATGCTAACATCAACAAGAGTATAAAAGGAACACTCTAATAAGATCAATGCAATGATGATCAATCTTTCACATGAGCAACTTGAACTTGTTGTTGCATGTAGAAAATATAGCATAAGCCATTATGAGTTCTTTTCTATTGTCTTGTTAGGAACAAATGGTGGATAACAAATTAGAGGAGTGGCGGTTAAAAATAAATAAAGAAAAGTAGGGTTGGCAACTAATTCCAAGAAAATAGGAGGGATTGATGGTTGGGAATGAAAGGAACATGAGGTATGCAACCTTAGTGCTCCTATGTGTTAATGTTGAGATTGTAGGTGCCATGATCAACTACTCCTGCCACGCGTTGTGCTATTGGGGTGTGATCTCACATTGGGCTTGGTGCCTTCCTCTATGCATGATGTTGTTTGGAAGCTATTGCGGTTCACATTAGGAAGGGTGGGGTTGAAATCTATAGCCTACAAACTCTATGGCCAACTGGTCCACATTGTGCAAAATAACTGTGATTCTTAGAGGGGGCAGATATGAGATACGAGGTTGGGAAAAATATGGCAAATTTGTTTCTTGGGGAAGAGAGGGGGAAAGGAAAACTAGATAGATATGATTTTAGAGAGGCAAATAAATGTATGTCATGGTGGTCGAGATGGAGGCCAGTGATGTAGGTGATTTTTGTGAAAGAAGAAGATAGGAGATGACCATGGAGGTCAAGATGATTCTTGGTAGGCAATAAAGCCAAGAAGAAATCACATCTTCTCAAAGGCAGAGGCTCTATCTTTTTTTCCCTACATTAGTATCAATGATTTGATACCATGTGAAAAGTAAGATGGGAGAAAAATGAAATATTTCTTATTGATAGACAACAAACTCCCCTCGTATACACAGGAGAGGAGGCAAATACAAGGGAAGTAAACTTAACCCTAATGAATGGAGATAGTTAGACCAATGTAACATATTAAACTAAATAAGAATATCTCTAACAAGAATGATAATACATTGCTTTCTTCCATATTATATCGAGTAGGGGAAGCTTCGGATGGATAAATGATGTAGAATGTATCTTCTTTCTCCAATTTGACATTTGGTTTTTCCAACAATAATACCAATAAAGGCTTCTGAGCTTCATCATATCAAATTGAGGTCTTTTATGGTCTTCGCATCATTTTCTTGATGGACTTAACATGAATTTATTTGATTGAAAAAGAGCTAGTCAAGCAAGGAGCCTTGTTAGCACATGTTTGATATCAAGAATTTGAGGCCCAGTCATCAAAATGGAGCTTCCAATTTTGTGTGCCATTCTTTATTTAAGATCGGACTTGAGGTTTTGAATCTGAGGCTACGATTTGTCTTGGGTATATCTTTATCTGGTCAAATATACAAGAAACATCCAAATAAATGGTCTATAAATATTAATTTATTTTGAAGATATATCCATCCATGTAATACCTAAATGGTTGGCCATATACAATAAGTGTTGATTCAAGAAGGTACCTTGCCTCAATCCCATGTTTTCGTGATGACTAAACCATTCAACTTAGTTGTGTCTAATGTTTCTACGTAAGTGATTTCAGATAGAAACACTCCAAATGCCTAAACATGAAAACTCTCATTTTGATAAATCGATTCATACATGAAAATGATCAATATTGAAGATAACATTGTTTTCCTCCATTGATCATTTTGGCAATCACTTGAAATGATTTCATAACTTGTAGTTAAGCTCAAATGGAAATAGACCTAATTATAATAAATTAAAACTGCATTCAGACTTAATTATATTTTTTTTCTTCAAAAACTTATACTTTCATCGGTTAACATTGCAATAGGTAAAGTCTCAAATTGGAAAAGCAATTCAGATCTAGTTATGAGGCTATCTTATCAACCGATCAAATTGATCAATTTATCCAAATTCTTTTGACCCTAATTTTTTGATTAGGTAGCCAGATTGGTCGATCAAAATTCTAGTTTGATTTTTCCTACATTGGACTATTTTTGGGATTTCAATTAGAAAATTGATTGAAACTAAGGTTTTCCAAGACCATGACTCTCTTGTATAAAAGGGGCATGTCCAGAAAGGTTTAACACATACTTTGATACAACTTGTGAGACAAAGTGGCCATCATATCTCTCTTGGAAAGAGAGAGGAAGAAATAAAAAAGATTATTGCTCAATATAGGAGAAGAAAGGGAATTCTAAGATGACTAGCACATCAATAACCCATGTTCCTCTTTGACTCTATGGTCGAGGTGGTGCACTATGTTCTCCCTCATCCTCATGGAAAAAGTAGAGGTAAGGGCACACATGTAGAGGATTGGAAAAGCTATTCCACAAGACAACAACAAAAGTTGCAAAGAAGACAACCACACAACAACTTGGTGGCCAATCTGGATCTCTTATTGATCCATCCGAATTTCTTGGTGGCTAATCTGGACTAGATCAAGAATATCAAGTTCTTCATTTAAAATATACACATCTAGTTGTTGGACAATTAGTGTGCACAAAGGTATAACCTTTATCCCCTCTTATGTCTTTTATTCACCGACACTTTATAGTTTAAAGGATCCAACAACTAGAGTATGAAGGGAAGGTTTTTTTGTTATTCTGCTAGCTCCCTTATTAAAAACTATACTGTGGTACTAGAGCTGAAGTTTTATGCTTTTAATACTAGTTTGGGGTTTGAACAACAAACAATTTACTAGATGATTATGTGCACTCTTGTATCCATGGTAATCACCGAATATCCTACATGATATATATGAGCCATATATTCTTTATCTGAGTCGGTTAATAGACTATATTTACTCATGGATCCAGTTTTGTAATAGGAAGACACCAAACTCAAATGAGATGACCAAATTTTTAATACAAAGACTCATTTTGTAAACACATTATCAATTTTGTATTGTGTTTGTTGAAAATGAAGATGATATTTTTGGAAAGTATAAATTCTCTGCTCTGAACTGTAATTATGAGTGAAAAATTTGTAACCAGAATAACCAAACTCTTAAAGTGTAACCAAAATTGTTGGTAACTAATACATATTACCCATTTTGATAATGAATATATCCCATATATATGTGTGTGTATGTGTGTATGTGTGTCTGTCTATGTGTGTCTATTACATAAATCCATGTGATGTCTTGAAAATCATGTTGTTTGGTGGATGTCGATAAGGTAATTAGCTCATTGTGGTGTGATTTGAAACATATAATGTCACTATTTTGAATTTGATCAAACCTCTTGTAAATGTATGCGGCTTGCATGCTATGCCTCTCTCTATGCATTCTCCATGTAAATTTTAATTATACAATTAGAATAGGATGATGTGATGAATTCACCAGTCGACCACAATGAAGAGGAGGATACAATTAGAAACCCACACCAAAGAGGATGTATAAGGAGTAGACTCGAGAGGGAATCCACTCACATACTCAATGTGAATAATAGAAAACCATCCAATGCCAAATTTGAGAACAATTTTTCACAAAGGATAGAAGACTATAATTCAAGTATGTAATGTATCATTCACCATTAAGTGTAGAAGTGAAAGATAGAAATCTAACTATTACAATATTTATGTCTATCATTTTTTTTCACCACGTAGAGTGTATGTAAAACAAAAGTATAGGAAATAGGCTACGGGTATGTGATGAGTTCACCAATCGACCATAGTGAAGAGGAGGAGACAATTAGAAACCCACACCAAAGAGGATATATAAGGAGTAGACCCGAGAGGGGATCCACTCACATACTCAATGTGAATAATAGAAAACCATCCAATGCCAAATTTGAGAACAATTTTTCACAAAGGATAGAAGACTATAATTCAAGTATGTAATGTATCATTCACCATTAAGTGTAGAAGCGAAAGATAGAAATCTAACTATTACAATATTTATGTCTATCATTTTTTTCACCACGTAGGGTGTATGTAAAAGAAAAGTACATGATTTAAGCTGCTGGGGGTAAATAAACTACTTCAATCTACCGCCCAAGAAGGATCAAATACTCTTGGATAAGTCCTGGTCTACATGGGTCCACTCCTCCTTGATCTCCACTTAAGAAGTTGGAAGCATACCCCACAAGAGAAGACAAAGTGGATGTTTTCAACATAAAATACCGGCATGCGCATATCAATAGTGGTTGAGAAATTTATATGCAAAAAGGACTTAAAATATAAACAAGGTTTCACAAACAAAGAGGAAATCACCGTCCAAGTGGATATCAAAAGAGAACATTTCACCAAGATGGAAATAAATTAATGTAACTGCCATCAATTAAAATAAAATATGCCTCATAAGCATACACATAGCAGTTAGGGCACATGACCCATCAACAATGATGAATAATCAACATGCAGGTGAGATAAACATAGTACTACTAAACTATAATAAAATGATGGAAGCTAGAGAACATTACCCTAAACTTGATATACATGGCACATGACCAAACTTCAAAATATATAATAGTGGGCAAAAAAAAATCAGGTATGGGGCACATGACCTCCGTCCCAAAACTTAAAGGGAACATAACCCAAAAACCAAAGCATATTATAAAACCCTAGTACTACCCAATCAATAAGCATGCAATGTAGAGGCAAGTGAAGTATAGTCATGGTATTGATTAAATAATATTTTCCAACTAAAAGTAGAACATCAGACCATAAAAGTCCATCATGAGAAAATATGGGTTTCAATTTACAAATAGCACTATATAGATCAAATCCACCAATTAAGGTTCAACTAGAGGTATCATGTACAAGATTAAAAATATTAGATGTCAAAGTGAAATGTCAATTGAGCACTGTCAAAATATAATTGATCTCAATATTCAAGAGTCAAAATATTTTAAATAGATCTCAGAGGAGATATTTCACATGTATCCTTCAATTAGGTCAAAAGAGAGAGGAAATAAAACAATTGCTCAACTTAGACTCAAAGGGGACACAACATACCTCAAAGAAACTTGAAAAGGGTCAGGGTTCAAGCCCTAGAGCCAGATTATATATATATTCACCTAATAACACATTAGGTAGATAATGTATTAATTAAAATGTACATCATAAACCATAAAATATCGAGTGATTTAGGTGATGAAAACTATAACATTGGATAGTCTTATTTTTATGATTTTGGAACATATTTTTACATGATTTTTGATAAATAGAGCATTAGTTATAAACTATTGAAGATAAAACAATTTACTAAAATTCTCAAAAATAAATAAAGAAAAGACCGTATTACCCTCATATCACACATAAATAGTTTGATGTGTGATAGGTGAGCTTTGTAATGTCACAGAGATCAAAGGCCACACTATCAAATGAATAAAAAAATGGAAAAGATGCCAAACCCCAGGGCAACATGACATTATTAAAACTGATGTAAGGGCACAATCGTAAAATCAACAACTATCATCTTCTTTAACTGTTCTTTCTGGAGATTCTGCGTAGAGCATGACAAAGCTCAATCTCAAAAGAAAACCTCACAAGAAACATCAAAGCTAGACCGACAAATTAGTATCAAACTAACCTGTCATCACCCGAATTTCTTGTCAGATCTGATGATCCTGAGGTTAGGTCCTATAATGGCCAGAAGTGGTTAGAACAATAGTGGGGTTATTGTGCCATAGAAGTAGCACCAGTGTGAGGTAAAACCATAATGAGGAAGGCTAAACTTTTTAGGGGTGCACCAAACCATGGAGAAGACAACAACAACAAAACTAAAGGGAGAAAAGCATCTTTTGCATGGAAAATTATTCGTGAAGGTGTTGTAGTAGCAACTGAGAATGACGCGGAACCAACAACTACCTTGATAACAAGGGCAAAGTGGCTATGCTTAGACCACCACTACTATAGATGCTGATGATCCTCTTTGATCCACAGGAGTCAGGGCAGTCAGAACACTACAATAGGCTTCTGGTGGACTTGAGAACAAGGTGAACTGCGGTGATGGGTTGCACGGAGTTAAGCGGAGGTCTTGAGTTGCTCCCCCACTTTAGGAGTTGACGTTGCACTAAATGAAGGTCATATATAGATAGTTTCATAACTAGGGGTAGCTAGGTTCGCAATGGACATTGAAATCTACTGGGACATGGAAACTGGATTGGATAAAAAAAGAAAAGGGGATGAATCCTGGGCCACTTTGGAATCAGTCTCTTAGTCAGGTATATGCAAAAGCAATGGAAAAATCTGATTGAGATAAGGGTAAGTGTGGAGAGAGATAGTTGAGAGGGAGAGGGGAGGCACATTCTAGTCCATGAGAGACTCGGGTGAGGGAGATGCGTCCCCACTCACGGATGCACAGAGTCTGACCCAGACACTGAAACAAAATATCTACATGACATGTAATTTGAAAATAAATCAAATAAACTATAGTCTGACACACATTGGGATTGATATTTAGGTCTTTTATTCTCTAATTAAATTTAGATACCTAGGATCATCCCATGAATTAAAAACTTTGCACATAGACTAGTCAGGTCCCATAGAATCCAATTTGAGCATATATTGGGTTTTGAAATTATCTTGTTTGAGTTTGGATACAATTAGGGTTTAGGTCAATTATACTGATATCTATTATTGTATCTTACCATTATCCTAAATATTGAGAATTCAAAGTCTTATTATCATTATCTTACTACAAATAGAGTTTCATGATATTATCTTGCATAAGATACAATATTTTACTCAATTTCTCATTAAGTCCACTAATGTCACATTAACTTAAATAATGGTACATAAATCATTCATATTTACCAAAATAGTTTGATTCTCATACTATTACATACATTAAGTACATTAGATACCATCCCAACAATTAGTCACATTTATGTCATTAGTGAATAATGTGTCATATATTTCATATACTCATTCACATATTGAGTCATGGTTAGGTTATTGGATAAGTATGAGTGTATTATGATATGCGATGTGATTATGGAACCTAGCGTCACTAATTTATAATGAATGTAAACAAGGACACAATATATTAGGGTTAGCCATAAACTATGCATTAGGGTATGGACAAGCATGTCAGTGTATCTTACTAACCTTGTTTGCTCAAATCTAACAAACTAGGCATACTAATATCCTATTCTTCTAATCAAGGTTTCTAAAGTCATTAGGTAGATTTCAATATGTTATAAGATTCCACCTCTTAAAAGGATCTCATCCTCAAAATCAACATACCCATATTCTATCAGATACTATCCCTCCACCCCTTGAAAGGTTTGACCTAATGAGTCAAACAAAGACTAGAGGTAAAAGCAATGAGTCTAACCGAACCATGTATAAAAATTATCACCTCATCTCTTACTCTTCAACATAACCATACATCAAAGTCTAGGATCCAAGGATAATCTACCGATCATGCAGTTCTACTTTGGGCATAACAACTTATTACCTACTTCAACATTACAGTCACATAAACATACTTAAGTCAGATCCCATATCTTCAAAACTCAAACATGGGTATCACACTTATACCTTAGGGCAAAAAGCACAAAGTGTCTAGTCTAAAGAGGGTTACCCTACTCAAGATCATCATAATGCTTTCAACAAATTCTATACCCTTCTATCATCCTAACAAGATTCTACCGTAAAGCGTCTCATCTAGAGATTTTTTTTTCACAGTGTTGGACTCCTATTAGGAACTTATGGGAGAGGTAAAACCTAAGGGAGATAAAGATTGGACAGTCATATGAACTCACTACCTTGTCTTTGATACCATGCTTGTAAGAAGTGGGATCCAAGAGGGGATCCACTCGCTTACTCGATATGAACAATAGAAAACCACCCAATGCCAAATTTTAGAATAATTTTTTGCAAAGGGTAGAACACTATAATTAAACTATGTAAATAGTATCCTTCATCATAAAGTGTAGAAGAAGAAGATAAAATCTAACTATTACAATATTTATGTCTATCAATGTTCTTCACCATGCAGAGTGTACGTAAAAGAAAACTACATGAATTAATCCACAGAGGGTAAATCTACTACATCAATCTACCTTCCAAGAAAGAGTAGACACTCTTAGATAAGCCTGATCCACTCCTCCTTGTAATCTACCTAAGGGATTGTAAGCATACCCCATAAGAGAAGACAAAGTGGATGTTGTTAGCATAGAATTCTGATATGTGCATATTAATAGGAATCAAATAATTATATGGCAAAAAGGACATCAAATATATACAAGGATTACCAAAAAAAGACGAAAATACCATCCAAATGGATATCAAAACAATTTTTTTGACTAAGATGGAAATAATTAAATGTACTTGCCATGAATTAAAATAAAATATGCCTCCTGAGAATACACAAAGCAATTAGCACACATGGGCCATCAACAATACTGAATAATCATCATGCATGCCAGACAAGAATAGTACTAGTGAACTATAATAAAACAATGGCGGCTAGAGTGCATAACCCTAAACGTGGTAGAGCATGACACATGACCAAATTTCCAAATATATAACAATGGGCACAAAACCCAGGTATGGAGAACTTAACCTCCATCCCAAAACATAAAGTGCACATAACCCAATAATTTGATGTGTGACATGAGAGCATTGTAATTTCATGGAGAACAAAGGTCGTATGATCAAATGAATAAAAAACAAAATAGACACAAAAGCCTGAGGCAACATGGCATTAGTTAAACTGATGTATGGGCACAATCGTGAAATCAATACTTGTCATTTTCTTCAGCTACTCCTTCCTGCAATTCTGCATGGAGAATGAAATGCTCAATCTCAAAAGAAAACCTCATGAGAAACATCAAATCTAGATCAACACATTATTATCAATCTAACCTGTAATCACCAAGATTACCTGTCAGATCTGAAAAGCCTGGTCAAGTCCTATGGTGGCCAGAAGCAGTCAGAACATAATAGTTGTTAGGTTGTTGCACCATAGAAGTAGTGCCACCTTAGAGAAACACATTGTCAGGAAGGCTAAACTTTTGAGGGGTGCAATGCACCATGGTGAAGATGACGACAACAAAACTAAAGGGCAAAAAGCATCTTTCCACAAAAAATAATCATGAAGGCGATTAAACAATAATTGAAGAGAACATAGAATCAATGATTACATTGATAACAAGTACAAAGTATCTATGCGTAGACCACCACTACTATGGATGTTGATGATTCTTGTTGATCCGTAGGAGTCAGAGCAATCTGAACACTGCATTAGACCTTTGATGGAATCTAGTGTAAGGTGAACTGTGGTGATGGGTTGCACGGAGTTAAGTAGTGGTCTCAAGTTGTTGCTCCACTTTAGGAGTCGACGTGACACTAAAGGGAGGTCATATATACAGTTTCTAAATTGGGGGTAGCTAGGCTCTGAGGATAAACTATAAGAAATAAGCCACTGAGAGAGAAAATAAAATAATTGCTCAACTTAGACTGATGGGGGATGCAACATACTCAAAGAAGCTTGTAAAAGGTCAAGGTCCTATATTATAAATCCTAAAATATCAACTTTTACTATAAGTTGATTTAGGTGATGAAAACTACATAATTGGATATCTCTTATTTTTCTGATTTTAGAACGTATTTTTACATAATTTTTGGAAAACCAAAACAAAAGTTATGAATTATTGAAGATAAAACAATTTCTAAAATTCCCCCAAAAAAGTAAAGAAAAAGACTGTATTACTCTTGCATCATGCATAAATAGTTTGATTTGTCACAGGAGTGCTTTGTAATTTCATAGAGATCAAAGGCCACACGATCAAATGAATAAAAAAATAGAAAATATGCAAAAGCCCAAGGCATCGTGACATTAATAAACTGATGTAAAGGGTACAATCCTAAAATAAAAAACTGTCATCTTCTTCATCTGTTCCTTCCCGCGATTCCACACTGAGCATGAAAAAGCTCGATCTTAGAAGAAAACCTTGTGAGAATCATCAAAGCTAGACCTACAATTATTATCAAGCTAACATGTCATCATCGGGATTGCCTGTCGGATCCGTCGAGCCTGAGGTAAGGTTCTGTGGTAGCCAGAGGCCCAGAAGCGGTCAGAGTAGTAGTCAGGTTGTTGTGCCATCACCGTGAGGGAAACACACCGCGAGGAAGGCTATACTTTTGAGGGGGCACGACTAAGACGACAACAACGAAACTAAAGGGCAACAAACGTCTTTCGCACGGAAAAACTATTCGTGAAGGCGATGTGACAATAATTGAGGAGAACATTACCTTGATAACAAGGACAAAGCGGATGTGCTTAGACCACCACTGTTATGGATGCGGATGATCCTTGTCGATCCGCATGAGTCAGGGTGGTCAGAACACCACAGCAGACCTCTTATGGACACGAGAGCAATGTGAAGTACGACTATGGGTTGCATGGAGTTAAGCGGCGGCCCCGAGTTGCTGAGTTGACCTGACACTAAAGGGAGGTCATATATGAGGTGTCCTATGCAGACCCATTTTGAGACTCCAAATGGAACTCCAAACATTTTCCAC
Source organism: Alisma plantago-aquatica (assembly GCA_963693085.1). Taxonomy (NCBI): domain Eukaryota; kingdom Viridiplantae; phylum Streptophyta; class Magnoliopsida; order Alismatales; family Alismataceae; genus Alisma; species Alisma plantago-aquatica. Next base: position 644,600,418 of record OY856410.1, read on the forward strand.
AGAAAATGTAACAAATAAAACACATTATTTTATTTGTTATACCTTCTAACTTGTGGAGGAGAATGCTTGGGATTCCATTTCGAGTCCCAAAATAGTGTCCACCTAGTATATTTCGGTCATATATATGGAGTTTCTGATTGGTTAGTTGGGTTCTCGATGGATGTTGAATTCTAGTAGGTAGACATGTAAATGGATCGAATACGGAGTGGATACTACTATATCCGATATCTGAATATAAAAAAAAGTCCGATCCGATAACCGATCCGATATTCGACGGATATCATGTTATAATATCCGAATCCGATCCGACCAATAATATTCGAATTTGGATAAATATCCGATCCAAAAGTCATAAATATATTGTTATTAATATAGAAAACATTGATATCACAGTGAATATATATGATCAATATCTATATTTATATATATATATATATATATATATATATATATATATAAATTTGTCAGATTTCAGATTTTTTCGGAGCGGATACAACCATATCCGAAATACTATCTGAAAATTTCGGATATGAAATTTGATATCCTAAATTCAATCCGGATTATGCGGATGTCGGATTTTTTTTTAAAATTTCAAACTCGAATCCGGATCGAATGTGTGGATTCCAGATATCCATTTACAAGTCTACTAATAGGACACGGAGAACAGATTCGATCAAAAAGAAGACAAATCCCAACCCACATTGGAGTGGGGCTCTTCATCAGGTATAGGCGAAAGCAATGGAACGATCTGGTTGAGATAAGGGTAAGTATGGAGAGAGAGAGAGAGAGAGAGTTGAGAGTGGGAGGGGAGGTAGAGTCCAGTCCAAGAGAGACTCAAGTGAGGGGGATGACTCCCCACTCACGGACTGTCATGGGTTAACAAGCTAACCCCAATCTACACCTTAGGTGTCAAAAATAAGGTGTATAGAAGGGTTAAAGTTGCCCGTCCATGAGCGGATCAAACACACAAGTATATACATGCACCAAATAACAAAGCTTCCTTAAATAAACCAAATGTTAATTACAAAGGAGCCCAAAGGCATAGGAGTTCTGCAGAAGAAAAATTCAATACATGAGAGAGCTACTTGCAGAAGAAAACAACTTAAACTAAGAGTCCTATTTAACTTTAGCATCCCCATGTAAGATTTGATTTTGTTGAGCCATCATATAGAGTTGCATCATCATCATCATCATCATCATCATCATAAGAAAAAGGTACCTATAAAGTATTTGAAATTGGTACACGTCAGCACAATATATAATATATTGTACTGAGTATGCCTACGTGTCTTTAATTATACCTCCTCATTTAGAACTTGGCAAATGAGTAACGCTAGAAACTTGGAAAAAGTATAAAACTAGAAACTTGGCAAAAGTATAAGTAATTATGATAATTAGTATAAAAGAAAAGGAAAAAGTTATCCACAAAAGAGATCACAAGATTTAGGCATATTTTTCCATTATGTGTACAGTTAATCATCCTCATGCACTATTCTACCAAAGGGATTTAATACTCATATATACTATTCTACCAAAGATATTTAGTACTTGCATCAATGCACTATTCTACCAAAGAGATTTAGTACTTACATGTACTATTCTACCAAAGAGATTCAGTACTTTCATCAATACACTATTCTATCAAAGAGATTTAGTACTTGTCACATAATGGTTCCGACATCTTATATTTCTTGTGTTCATAATCATAAATATGGAAAAATCAAACAACATATCATCAAAGGCACCAATTTACTACACATATATTACAACCATGTACTATTGTAAGCCAAGTGAGGGTAATGGCGCACCTTCTACTCAGAAGTGGGGAGTCCAGAGATGCTCCTCACTGGTACCTTTGTATTCTTAAAATTATAAGAGGTTTGGTACTAATTACCTATATTGGCATAAACACCATTTAGTTCTAAAAGAATATAAAAGGCCATTTTCTTAGTTAGAGTCATGAGAGTAGAGCATGAGTAAATTGAGTAAGGATTTGAGTCCATAATTGATAATGTCATGTCAGAGTAGGACTTCTAGATCAAATTGGTGGTCTTTAGATCATGGTGGATAATTATAATCATTTTTGGTAAGCCAAAATAGGGAAAAAGCGTAATAATTCGACTTTGCTGATGATTGAGTCACATAATTTGAAATGAACGTCCCATAATTATCTAGGCACAAAAAGAGGATAATCACATGATTTTGGTGATTTAATTAGGTTTGAGTATTTTCTAAATAATTAAACAAGATAGAATCACATTTGAGTATGAGTATTTATACGAGTCAGATTTAGGGTTGTCTGATATCATAATCACGATCCTCATATTTTTTTGATAAAAATGAGTATTTTTTGTATTTTTCTGATAGTCCTACTATTTATAGTGAATTTTCCAAGATTAGGGTATTTATTGGCAATTATTGAAAATCAAAGATTAATAAAAGAAAAGGGAGTAAAGACGGGCCGTTGGATGCTCAAATCCAACGGTCAGAGCCAAGTTGCGTGGCTGCAAATAAAAGAGAGGCAAATATGAGATGGCAAATTCTTACTGGTCCACGTGGAAGGTGGGGTCCACTCTCTTCTTCTCTTCTTTGAGCTTCCTTACTTTGCCGCAACTCCAACGAGCTTGAGATGACAACAGGGGGCTCCTTGCGTGCAGCTGGGACTGGCTTCACCTTTGTAGAGCCTTCTTGGGTCAGGGCGGTGTCCTTGCGAGACTTGGCTCCCTTTGGAGCATGGTTCTGTTGGGGTGACCGGAGAGGTCAGACAGAGATGGAGAAGAAGGTGAGGTGGGGCTCGATTCAGGTGATTCTGAGCTCTCTTGAGGTGCCGTTGAGGTAGCTGGGAACTCCTTGAGGTTGGAGGGAGGTTCAAATTGAAGTGGCAAGGGTGGCATTTTCCTGAACAGTAACTCCACCGAGGTGGAGATGATCAGAGGTAGTCCGGTTGAGGGTGGAGCTATCAAGGCTCTATTCGGACAAATTGGAGAATTGGGCGAAGCAAAGGAGCCTTAATGATGCTTTTTGAGTGTTTAAATAGGTGTGAGGGTGAGCGATTTGTAGATGCCCAATTTGAGTTGGGCAAGCATGGAGAGGGTGCTCACTAGTGGTGGTCGTGGAGGTAGTTTCCTCATTAAGGAGGGATGCGTGGGGGCTCATCGAGTTCATGGCGGTGAGGGGGAGGCATTGCCTCGGTCAGTTTCTCATGAAGAAGGTCAGAGTGGGAAGTAGTGGTCGGGGGTTTGAACTTGTGGCTGTAGCCACATTCTCCTAGGTCGATCAGAGGTTGGGGATGACTTCAAGAAAGCATAATCACCTGCCTTGAATTTCCTGTCTGACCTGTGTGTATCTGCATATGATTTCTGACGATCCTGGCCCCCCTTCAACCTTTGCCTAATCAAAGACACCTTATCAGCATAGAGTTGCAACTCCTCGGACTTTATCATCTTCCTTTCTCCAACTTCATCCCAATGGAGAGGGGATCTACATGGCCTACCATAGATAGCTTCATAGGGTGGCATATTATAATGGATTGATAGATATTATTGTATGCAAACTCTACTAATGAAAGGTAGTAATCCCAAGACCCTCCCCAATCTAGAACACATGCTCTAAGAAGATCCTCCAAGATTTGGATAGTACATTCTGACTAATCGTCAATTTGGGGATGATATGCTGTGCTGGAATTCAACTGTGTACCCAACTCATTTTGTACCTATTTCCATATATGTGATGTGAACTTTGGATCCCAATATGAAATAATAGATACTAGAACTCCACGCAGCCGTACGATCTCTCTAATATACAAGTCATCAAGCTCAGAAACCTTGTCCGTAGTTTTCATAGGTAAGAAATGTGCAGACTTGGTCAGACGATCTACTATGATCCATACCGCATCATGTCCCTTCCTGGTCCTGGGTAATCCCTCCACAAAATCCTAGGTGATGTTTTCCCATTTCCATTCAGGAATTGGTAAAGGTTGCAATAAACCGCCTGGCCATTGATGTTCAGTCTTAATCTACTGACAAGTGAGACACTTAGAGACAAATTCTGCTATATCATTCTTCATACCTCTCCACCAAAAATGTCTTTGTAGATCCATGTACATCTTAGGGGATCTAGGATGTATAGAATACTTAGACCCATGTGCCTCTTGTAGGATACACTTCTTAGTCTCTGACTCCTAAGGTACCCACATCCGGTGCTTGTACCTTAGTCCACCATCCATACCAATAGATAGATGTGTCTGGGGTTTAGCCAAAAGAGCTATCATCTCCTCCAAGCTAGAGCTATTCTTTTAAGATGTCAGAAGTTCAGAAAGAAGACCAGGAATAATATTGATATTCGCCAGAATAATAGTGCCATCTTCTACTTGAGGTGACACAGAGGTCAAAGGTTCCAGACTCATTGGTTCATAAGTAAGGATAGATGCACAAATTGATTTCTTACGACTAAGAGCATCAGCTACAACATTGGCCTTGCCTGGATGATCAACAATAGTGTGATCATAGTCTTTAAGATATTCCAACCATATTCTTTGTCTAAGATTGAAATCCTTCTGATTCAAGAGATATTTGAGACTTTTGTGATCTGTGAATATATCAAATGTAGCACCATATAGATATCTCCAGATTTTGAGAGCATATACAATGGTAGCTAATTCCAAATCATGAGTTGGGTAATTGAACTCATTATGTTTCAATTGTCTAGAAGCATAGGCAACAACTTTATCGTCTTGCATTAGGACACAACCCAAACCCATTTTAGAAGCATCAGAAAATATTACAAAGCCATCATTACCAGAAGGTAAGGTCAAGACAGGAGCAGAAGCCAAACGAGATTTCAATTCTTGGAAGATAGATTCACATTCAGGAGTCCAAATGAATTTGGCATATTTTTTTGGTAAGTTTGGTATGGGTAGGGCTATTTTACTGAAATTAAGGATGAAATGATGGTAATAACCTTCTAGACCAAGGAAGCTACAAATTTTAGAGGCACTGGTAGCTGCTTTCCAATAAAGGATGACTAAGACTTTGACAGGGTCAACAAAATTTTTCCCACCTGAAATGACATGGCCAAGAAACATGACTTGGTCAATCCAGATGTCACATTTGGATAATTTAGTATACAATTCCTAGGCTCTCAACACATCAATTACTTTCTGGAGATGCTCACGATGTTGATCAATAGAGTTTGAATATATAAGAATGTCATCAATGAAGACCACAAGAAAGCTGTCAAGAAAAGGCTGGAAGATAGTATTCGTCAGATTCATAAATACTCCAGGAACATTGGTCAAACCAAAAGGCATCACCAAAAATTTGTAATGTCCATATGTAGTTCTAAAAGCTATTTTTGGAATATCACAATCCTTCACTCGTAATTGATGATAGCCTGATCTAAGGTCAATCTTGGAGAACACAGTGGCAATACGAACCTGGTCAATAGGTCATCAATTCTTGGGAGGGGATATTTATTTTTGATGGTGGATTTATTGATCATGCGATAATCAATACACATTCACATTGACCCATCTTTCTTTTTAACAAAAAGGACAGGGCACCCCTAATAACACCCAAATTTATGTGTATTTGCTAAGCATTTATCTCTGGTCTTGTGTCGTTATAGCCTTAATTTTCCCTATAATGCTTATGTTTTAGTACCTTTTATCTTGTCATAGGTAAAGTAGCTAAAATAGACAATAAAGTAGCCAATCTAGTCAGTTTTGGGACAAGCAGGCACCGGACTTGTGATGACATCTTTGTCCATGTTTTCGCTCTCTCTGAGGCCCAGTGAAGCTATGTTATTTGACATATCATCTAAATATTAATTCTTTTTTTCATCTTAGTCTGAGTTACCTTCTTGGGCCCAATTCTACTATTGATTAATTGCTTCTATTGCCTAAACCTACTTATACACCCTTATAACCTAATTGATTCAATCTCTATTTTTAATTAGGATTTTATTCTATTTATGCAGGCTAAATTGGAGTACATGGGCCCAATCTCCAAGCCCATTCACCACGATGGACGGTCCTTGTTCACTCACTACTGGCAGCCTCTCATTCGACTTCTTCTTCGACCGACCATGACATACCTTCCCCTCTCAAAAACCACGGTCGCAGTTTCTCCACACCTAACCGCGGTCGCGGTTTCTACTTCCGGGCCTCCTTTCTTCTACAGACCGCAACCCCCCTCTAACCCTAACCACGATCGCGGTTTCCCAGCCTCTCCTCCAGAACCACGGCTCCTCTCTTCTCTACCATAGAACCGCGCCCACGGTCTAATACCAGACACCGCAACCTACCCTCCTCATCAAAACAACCTTCAACCTCCACACCTCAACCTCTTCCGCCCTCGCGTTGCTGCACCTGCCGTCCCTCGTCGAGCCGCGACCACGGTTGTTGACACCGCGCCCGCAGTTGTTGACACAGCGACCGCAGTATCTCCACACCATGACTCCCACTTCCTCAACTCCACCCGCGGCTCAACACCACCTCGCCTGCAGTCAACGCTACCTCGCCAATATCCCGACGTCGCCCTCCACCTGCCCTAGCGGCGACAGCGACAACGGTCAATCAACCAACGACGACACTCTCCACCATCGTGGCAGTCGTTCAGTAGCAATCCCTTCTCCACCCGCGACTTCTGCCCTCTCACCCAAGACCGCGACCACCCGCCAACCGCGACCATGCATCTGCTATGCAACTGCAGACAACATCCATCTCCAGACTGCGACCGTAAGGCACCACGACCTCACTGCTGCCCTACACCGCGACCTCCATGCTCCCCTAACCACGGTAGCGGTTTCTTCCTACCCAAACCATGGTTGCGGTTTCCAGTATCGTGACCAGGTCAAGAGAAAGAAGACCGCGACCAGAGTAGGCTTACACACCTTGATCGAGATCCAACCCAAAGAGGACCCCCGATCCATTGCCTATAAATACCCTACTCTAGAGCGCTGGGGGGGGATTGAGTGGAGACACCTGAAGGCTGCAAGTCTATGCCCAACCCAAGGCGAACCTTGACCTGGAGTCCTGCGGGAGAGCACGAAGTTCCGAGAAGACTACGGTGCTCACTCCACGCTTCCCTCCACATCAGGCTTCCATTCTCTCTCCATCCATCCACCTATTTCCACCTAGATCTGTGGTAGAAACTCAGATCTGGATCATCCTCCACCTCCGTTCATCCACCGAGCCGCTGTTTGGGGCAGATCTAGAGAGAGAGAGGGCCAAGAAATCCAGATCTGATCAAGGAGGAGGACCAAAAGATGAGATCCAGCCTATACGGGGGTAAAGGAGCGAGAGCCACCTCTCCTCCATGGGCAAAATCTTATCTTCTTCCCCTTTCTTCTGCTGTGTTCCTTGGTTTCTTATACAATGATGTTCTTCCATCTTTGTTCGGTGCCAACTATGCTTGTCCATAACTAGTTGATCTCCTTCTTGGCTATGTAGCCCGTTTTGGGCATGTTTATGTACTTTTGTCTTAAATAAATAGATTTATTTCAGATCTAATATGTTTGCTTATTCTATCTTCTCTCTCTAGTTGTGATTTCTAGTTTGGTTGATCTCTTTCTAGTTTGAACTGCTGTTTCTGCCTGTATTGTGAGGTCTGTGTAGGAATAAACGCGAGAAGATGGTTTGGACCGGAGTCCGAAAGGAGGACGGTCCAACGACTGTCTGTTCCTAACATTCCAACACATTCTAGACCCGAGAGGACCTCTAGAATATGCTGAGATGTTGATGTGTCATCCTCGAAAAAGGATCAATGGCACAATCATAGATGGGTTTTAGTCACGCTTCGTTAGAGTGAGTGGGACGACCCACAGGAACAGACACGACAATATGTACTATGTTTGGATATAGATTGCTTGCTTAGGTGTTCGAGGGTTGTTTATGCCCGAAAATGGATGCATAGACTGCCCAACTTGTGGTTACATAGTTAGTAATCCCTTCTCTCTGATTAGTAGAATCTCGCGGACTCTGTTTTGTTTTCGTTTCGTTTCTTTGTTTTGTTTTATTTCGTGACAACCCGCTAGACTAGTTCTAGCACATATTTTCTTCGACTATCATTTGGGCTTATCTGACTAAAGAACGAAATCTGTGGCATCCTAAACACCACCGCATCCCTGTGTTTGACCCCATAATAAAGTTGCGGGGGTCCTTGAAGGTTTCGAGTTAAAAATTCAAAGTTCCGACCTGCCTTTTAGGCAGATCAACTTTTTGGCACCGTTGCCGGGGACGTGATTTTCCACGTTTACACGCCTAAAAGATTTTGTTCTGTCACTTTTAAGCTCGTATATATATGTATAGTTTTTATTTTATTTTAAACATACTTTTTCGTATATACTGAATACCTTTTTCTTTTTCTTATACCTTTTTCAGCCATGGATCTTGCTTCGGCGAGACAAGTCATCTTGTCCACCTGTCCTCCTGAGTTTTTCCGTAGTTCCGACTACTAGAAAATAATTTAAGGTCACGCTCTACAGCTAGTCGAGTTATACTCACCTCCACCGTCGTCGTATAATTAAATTCCAACAACGAAGACTGCCAGCCAGCCCTCGACTTCTGTGCTATCATGGGATCAAGAACTGATTAAGGCAGTGGAGTTAGTCGGGGAAAGTATTCACGCATTCACCTCCTTAGCCCCTCATCTCCAAGAACACGTCGATCCGCTCCAGGAACTATTAGATAAGCAGGAGCATCAAATATAAATAGCAACGGAGATTGCAGACCGCAGTAAAATAATATTTCAAACCGCTGAGCAAGGATTCATCCAAGCACATCGGTTTGATACAGTGAGTCTTTGACAAGATTGCAAGGAGAAATTGACGAATCTTGAAAGCATTACTACACAAGTTCAACAACTTCATGATAAAGATGTTGATCAAGGAAGGAAGCTTCAAGAGCTCATCAATTTGGTTACCATATAGTCACAAGTTCTACTGCCTGGTGATGAAGACTTTAGTCATCAAGACCAGTCCATTAGTCCTGAAGAGGAGTATGCCTCACCATCCTATTCAGACCATCAATTGGATTCACCAGGATTTTTCTATGAAGACCAACCCACTCGGGGAAGCCCTTTATTCTATCCAGATGACCCAACTAATGAACTAATGGAAGATATGAGTAATAAGCATGAATGGTTCTATGATGATGATGGCGAAGACTCTTATCCTCACAATGATGGCCAAACAACCTCGCACCCAAAAGGTTGGTTTGAGGAACCCGAGTCTGACATTGACCCAAACCAGGGTGATGTCTCTCATATTGAGACGTCACTTAGCTTCGAGTAGTATGCCAATCATGGTTTGGAACAATTTGTTCGATGAGGATGACGATGACTATTCCTCTCAGTGGAGCGAATATACTGATGACGATGAGTTGGAACAACATGAGCCGGCATTTGCCACCATCCCTTTATAAGGCTTGGTGCAACTCAAGGGAACTAGATGGACAATCCAGCACAACATGGTGGCTGAGCATGAAGACACCCATGACTCCACACAAGGCAACAAGCTTGGGGTGGAAGAACATCAAATAGATTCTTCTGGGGACACTTCTTGCTCAGAAAATGATTGGATGACTCAGATTGTATATGAAAGTTTACCTAAGCATCCAACCTCAATTTCAGAGATGGAGAGAGATGAGATGAATTGTCCATAAGATATCCAGCCTATCTCCTCCATCTCATCCTATGTCGACGTCCTAGGGCCTTCCCATTCATACCCATACATTGAAAGGTGCCTTGAGGATGCTTTGTCGAAGAAGTCATCTCAGTGCAGTTTAAGACGATTCCAGCACACAGATGAGTTCACTGAGTCATCATATTCTATTCCTCTACTTCAGAATCAGAAGGGTCCTCACCTCCACCTATTCTGCTCCTATCATGAGGTGGATCCTGCTGGAAAGACACAGGTGGCACTGGCCCCAAAACTTAGGATTTGGGATCCCAGTGTCGGTATCGTGGGGTAGCCACCCCCTTTCTTTTGCTCTTTCTTTTCTCTTTTTGTTAAAATAAAATTTTGTTTTTCATGATCTTGATTAGATAGTTTCTTTCCTCTAACTACCTTATTTTTCCTTGCATACATGCATCATTTTAGGACTTTAATAAGATTCCCACCCTAAATTCTATGCATTCCCACCCTATTATCCTAAGCTTAGATCTTACTCGAGTACGTGCAAATTTTTTAAGCTTGAGGTGGTAGGGCTATTCACCCTTCTATCTGTTCGTTCTTCATGCATGCATGTTTACTCCCATCATTTTACATAAATTTTTAGCTTTTTAGCTTTGCAATTATGGCTATATGGTGCGAATCTAATAGATAAATGCTTGACTTTATGCCTAAATGCACAATTTTCATCTTAAAACATTGCTTGACCTTTCGCTTGACTTGCTCCTTGACTCTTTCCTTGAGTTTGGTAATAAATCTAAGGTTATGTGCCTTTTACATAGCTTAAAGCTAAATTCCCTTGATCTATGTTGTGAATGACAAATCCAAGGTAAAGGACCGTTGGAATGAGCTAAAACATGATCAAAGAATCTGAGCTGCGATTTCACGAGCTTGCCTCTATTCTAAGGTTTCTTGAATCATAATTGCAACTTTTCACACAGGTGTCAAGAAGATCGTGACGGGCTTTGAGCTATAATCAAGATGAAGTATTTTCCTTGATGGACTACGTGCCTTCTCACATTAGATTGAGTCAAAAAGATGAAAATTATAAAAAGTTTCAAAAGAGGCTTGGCCGCCCACAAAAACCCAAAATATCTATATAGTTCTCACCCAAGCCTACAAAATAGAATGCAAAGAATAAAAACCTGAGTGTGAATAATTGAGTACTTATTTTCTCTTTTAGGAGAGTTGAGGATGGTGCCCAGCCGGTGTATGACTGCGCTCATGAACTCAGGTATGTACGTAGTGCCTGATAGTATCACTCCAAAATCTCATCAGAGAGTCCCTAGGAACCCCTAGGAGACCTATGAGATCATCTCAGTAGCAGGGTTGGTTCGAGCGCAGTACGAGGAGTTCATCTCACTACTTTGGGCCAACTGGCTCAAATTGTAGGGACTGTTTCTCATTACATGGACCGACCTGACACAGATCGAGATCCTCAGAAGTCATTAGAGTCTTTTGCTTTGTTTCTTAGGACATGAATAAGTGAGAGGCATGTTGTTCCCGATTGGTATGCATGGATTCATAGTGATGGCTCATTGCTCATCACCCACGTGATCACCTATGTGAGAATTCTTTCATGTTTAATAATTATGATTCAAACCCTCATGAGTATCGATAGGTTTTAGTGATTTTGCTTTATCTTGCCTGGAAACTCTTTGATCCTACTTTGGCAGGACTGTGGTTGATTGATGGGGTTTTGTTATGAAACAACATGGATAAGGAGAATTGACGTTTCAAACTATTTTTTTCTTAGCCTTAGCATCTATTGCCAAGCTTAATTTGGATGTTATCTTTTTGTTCTTTGAGCACAGTCTTGCTTGAGGACAAGCAAGTTTTAAGCTTGGGGTAGTTGATAACACCCAAATTTATGTATATTTTCTAAGCATTTATCTCTGGTCTTGTGTCGTTATAGCCTTAATTTTCCCTATAATGCTTATGTTTTAGTACCTTTTATCTCGTCATAGGTAAAGTAGCTAAAATAGCCAATAAAGTAGCCAATCTAGTCAGTTTTGAGACAAGCAGGCACCAAACTTGTGATGACATCTTTGTCCATGTTTTCTCTCTCTCTAAGGCCCAGTGAAGCTATGTTATTTGACATATCATCTAAAGATTAATTCTTTTTTTCATCTTAGTCGGAGTTACCTTCTTGGGCCCAGTTCTACTATTGATTAATTGCTTCTATTGCCTAAACCTACTTATACACCCTTATAACCTAATTGATTAGATCTCTATTTTTAATTAGGATTTTATTCTATTTGTGCAGGCTAAATTGGAGTACATGGGCCCAATCTCCAAGCCCATTCACCACGATGGACGGTCCTTGTTCACTCACTGCTGGCAGCCTCTCGATCGACTTCTTCTTCGACCGACCACGACATACCTTCCCCTCTCAAAAACCACAGTCGCGGTTTCTCCACACCTAATCGTGGTCGTGATTTCTACTTCCGCGGCTCCTTTCTGCTACAGACTGCGACCCCCCTCTAACCCTAACTGCGATCGTGGTTATCCAGCCTCTCCTCCAGAACCGCCCATTGAACCGCACCTACAGTCTTCTTCCAGACACCACGACCTACACTCCTCATCGTAACAACCTTCAACCTCCACACCTCAAACTCTTCCGTCCGCACGCTGCTGCACCTGCTGTCCCCCATCGAGCCGCGATCGCGGTTGTTGACACCACGACCGCAGTATCTTCTCAACTCCACCCACGACTCAAAACCACCTCACCTTCAGTCAATGCTACCTCACCATCATCCCGACGTCACCCTCCACCTACCCTAGCCGCAACCGCGACAACAGTCAATCAACCAATGACGATGCTCTCCACCATCGCGACAGTCGTCAAGTAGCAATCCCTTCTCCATCCGTGGCTTCTGCCCTCTCAGCCAAGACCGCGACCACCCTCCAACCGCGACCATGCATCTGCTATGCAACCGCGGACAACAACCATCTCCGGACCGCGACCGCAAGGCACTGTGACCTCACTGCTGCCCTGCACCCGGACCTCCACACCCCCCTAACCGCGGTGGCAGTTTCTTCCTACCCAAATTGCAGTCGCAATTTGTAGTATCGTGACTAGGTCAAGAGCAAGAAGACCGCGACCAGAGTAGGCTTACACACCTCGACCGAGGTCCAACCCAAAGAGGACCCCCGATCCATTACCTATAAATACCCCACTCCAGAGTGCTGGGGGGGATCGAGTGGAGACACCTGAAGGATGCGAGTTTGTGCCCAGCCTAAGGGGAACCTCGACCCAGAGTCCCACGGGAGAGCACGAATGTCTGAGAAGACTACGATGCTCACTCCACGCTGCCCTCTACAGTAGGCTTCCATTCTCTCTCCATCCATCCACCTATTTCCACCCAGATCTGTGGTAGAAACCCAGATCTGGATCATCCTTCACCTCCGTTCATCCACCGAGCCGCTGTTTGGGGCAGATCTAGAGAGAGAGAGGACCAAGGAATCCAGATCTGATCAAGGAGGAGGACCAAAAGATGAGATCCAGCCTATACGGGGGTAAAGGAGCGAGAGCCACCTCTCCTCCACGGGCTAAATCTTATCTTCTTCCCCTTTCTTCTGTCGTGTTCCTTGGTTTCTTGTACAATGATGTTCTTCCATCTTTGTTCGGTGCCAACTATGCTTGTCCATGGCTAGTTGAGATCCTTCTTGGCTATGTAGCCTGTTTTGGGCATGTTTATGCACTTTTGCCTTAAACAAGTAGATTTATTTCAGATCTAGTATGTTTGCTTGTTCAATCTTATCTCTCTAGTTGTGATTGCTAGTTTGGTTGATCTCTTCCTAGTTTGAACTGTTGTTTCTGCCTATATCGTGAGGTCCGTGTAGAAATAGACATGAGAAGATGGTTTGGACTGGATTCTGAGAGGAGGACGGTCCAACGGCTATATGTTCCTAACATTCTAACACATTCTAGACCTGAGAGGACCTCTAGAATATGCTGAGATGTTGATGTGTCATCCTCGAAAGAGGATCAATAGCACAATCATAGATGGGTTTTAGTCATGCTTCGCGAGAGTGAGTGGGATGACCCACAGGAACAAACACGATAGTACATACTATGTTTGGATATAGATTTCTTGCTCAGGTGTTCGAGGGTTGTCTAAGCCTGAGAATGGATGCATAGACTGCCCAACTTGTGGTTACATAGCCAGGAACTCCTTCTATCTGATTAGTAGAATCTCGCGGTGTAACATCCCTAATTTTAAGAGTAAAATAAAACATTTTATGTAGTTTTCTTTAAATAATATTTTGTTAAGATCCTTAATGCAATTTTCCCAAATTAGTTTTATTTCTAGGATTTTAATACAAAGAGAAATAAGAAATGACTCCAAATAAGTTTCTCCTTAATTTTAAATGTGTTGTAAATAATTGTGTAATAATGGTAATATGTTTATCCTGGTTTCTTTTTATTAAATAAGTCAAAAAGGAATGAAACAAAAAGAGAAGGAATAAAGAAATTCGAAATTTAAATCACTGGGACAACAAATATGCCTTTCTTTTATATATTTCAAAATAAAACCCCCTAAAGTTCATTTTCTCTCTCCTCTTCTTAGAATTGATAAAAAGGAATAATAATGTGTCCCTTTTTCATTTATTTTAGAAATATGAGAATATGAGTGCTCTCTTGGCATCTTTTGGCCACCTTCCCTTTTTATTTTTTTTACATAAAGAGGGAAGTAATATTTTCCCCTATTTTCTCTCTCCTCCAAATAAAGTGCATAAAAGGGAAAGAAAGAGGTGTTGAATGACTTTTAAGGAGTTGATAATGTCCATCTCGTAATTTGGAATAAGGAATTGCAACACAACTTTTATATCTATTATTTAATTAGTTTATGCTTTTAAATTAAGAAAGAGTGACAAAAATTGAAAATATAGACTTAACATTCAAGGAACCAAAATATAATTGATTAGGAATATTCTAGACCCTATAATTAGTCAATGGTCCGAATTTGGACTCATTTGGAGCTTGTTTGACCCTTCAATTAAATTAGGAAAGGTTTGAATATAATTTGATTAGAATTTGCTTTCAATGCACCGAATTTCCCTATGGTCCGAGCATTTATTTCCTGTCACGCGCTTTATTCCTCTTTTCCTTATATGTGCGCATCGCCAGCCGTCCATCAAGGATCATACGACTCAGAAGTCGTCTTCCTCCTTGGCCGTTTTAGGCAACAGAGGCGCCGACCCAATGAGTAACTCCTCGATTGATTGCTCCCTCTCCAGTCATCTGTTTTAAGAGACTTTTGCTGCGTTGGATTCGCCTCTCTCCCACGCATCTTCCGAACCCTAGAACTCCCTCTCTCATGGAGTATATAGGAAACACCCATTAGGGCTCACACTGCTCTCTCTGCCGATTTATGCAACCGCCACCCTAGCCTCCTCCACTGCTCGATCGAGCCCCCATTAGCACCTTTGACTTCCGTCTTTCCCTCCTCTACCTTCAATTTCCTTCCCCGTGCCCCCGAGCACCAGGACCTACTCGACCTTGTCCCCCAGCAAATTTGGCCTGGTGCGCGCCGCTCCAGCCGCCTCGGTTCGATCAAACCCACGGTGAGCATCCTCGACCACCGCCCGTCATCTCCATGTCGTCGTTTTGTCTCGCCGAGCCCCCAGTTGCTATACCCTATAGACCCCCGCAAGGTCCTCGCCGGCGTTTTGACGCCATGACACCTCTAGGACCCCTTCGGCCAAGGGAAACATGCCCTGACCTTGTTTGATCACCACGAGCATTTTCCGACTTCTGCTAGATGTTTTGCATCACGATTTCTATGGTTCCCGATCTCCGGCGTGCCTCCCCTGTTTTCACGTTGCAGCACGAAGCAATGTCTCCCAGGGCTTGTACCTTATCACAACAACCCCCCTCACCTTCGTTTTGTTCTCGTGAGTTCTCCATTCAAGTTTTTAGGGCTCGAGTATCCCTCCTTCCCTCTCATTTGTTTTCCTTGCCATGGCTTGGTCTGTTGGCCTTTTCGGTAAGCTGAGCTCGCCGCACCGGCAACTGGTAGACCCCAGTGAGAGGTCTCTGGCTTCGTAAGAACAAAGCAGAGCCAATACTCCTCTCTGTTTGGCTTGAGCCATAGTGCCCCATGGGATCACCTGTAGGGATCATCTGTGGTTGCTGCTCGTGAGCCATGGCCTGAACCAGAAACAATCCATGCCACTAAATGACTAAGGTGTCCTCGTTGTTTCAATTCGATGAGTTCAGCTGGATGGGTATTTTTGGACTTTCACATTTTCCCCATTTCTTTGGCAACTAATCTGGCTGGGAGAGACCCGTGCTGAGATGGCGGGCTCTCATTGGCCCAACTCACACGGGCCCAGGGTCCCAGTGGATAAAAGGTTGCCTACGTGGCATTTCTTTGATTTCTGATTAGTTGTCCTTCATAAATTCGTAGTAAATCGCTCGATGCTCAGAAAAATGAGCAAAAATATGTTTTGGAAATGGTTTTTCACACGGAATCCGAATATGTGATTTTTAGAGTCTGATTTTGAATTGCCAAACCTTGATTTTTGTAGAAGTGAATTTAGGGTTTAAGATTTTGAATAAAATATATTTTGATGTGACATATGTTTGGAACAGGACAATTAGGGTTCTTTAGACCCACAGAGTGGTTAGGACTTACCCAACCTAGGAAGAAAGAGAGAGAGTTCACTCTCCAAGTGAAAAAGTAAGTGGTCCATGCAATTGAACATATAATTATCTTGTTTTGAATTATTATGCATGTATGAATTTCAATGAATGCCATGTTTAGGTTATTTACTGTTTCTAATTGTTAAAGTCAGTAAGATTAATATAGTTTGAGTTGCTTATGAGGTATACTATCACCTTCATGAACTTTAGTGATAATCGTTACCAATAAAGTCTAAAGTAAAGATAAGAGCATTAAGAGAAAGAGAATGATAAAATGAAGCTTATATAAGTACCTCATAAGAGAAGAGGCACTTCGGTGCATAAGAGAAGAGGCACCTTGGTGCAACCTAAGAGGCACTTCGGTGCATAAGAGAAGAGGCACATTTGTGCAACCCGAGGTTACTTATATAGATTAAGATAAAAGAAATTGATCTAAAAGAAAATGTATGTCTTTTCAATGTTTAATGCTAATGCTTATTTTCAGTTTTCAAGTTTCTTATATTATAACATGTTCAATCCACTTACCATTTGTTTAATGCATGGCTGGGGGCGTGATGCCCACAGGTTGGAAGCTAGATAAGGATGGAAGTCCATCTAAGGAGGAAACCCTAGCTCAAGGACCTACAAGGAGAAGAGTTTTGGTGGGGTGCCAACCATACCCAGTTTATAGATTTTTTTTCCTTTTTCCATATGTATGTACATGTAAACTTTGTTAAAGTTTGAGAATGAGAAATTGTAATATTGATCCTGTGATGGTTTATGTAAACTCTATTTTGTGCAATGAATATTATGGTTGTGATAATCCCTCCCTGAAATGCCAAGTACCCCACATTATGGATAATGCTGGGGATTAGGCTGTGCTTCCGCTGGTTATGTATGTAACCCTAGGGAGGGGTGTTACACGCGGACTCTATTTTGTTTTCGTTTCTTTTCTTTGTTTTATTTTATTTCGTGACAACCCGTTAGACTAGTTCTAGCATATATTTTCTTCGACTATTGTTTTGGCTTATCTGACTAAAGAACGAAATCTGTGGCGTCCTAAACATCAACACATCCCTGTGTTCGATCCCGTATATCTACTTCGACCCCGTAATAAAGTTGCGGGGGTCCTTGAAGGTTTTAGGTTATAAATTCAAAGTTCTGACCCGCCTTTTAGGCAGATCAACCCCAGGGAGATGTACTAGGATGGATGAAGCCTCTATCAAGAAGTTCTTCTAATTGTTTCCTAAGCTCTGCAAGCTCGGTAGGTGCCATTCTATAAGGTGCCTTTGAGATTGGTGTAGTGCCCAATGCTAACTCAATTGAGAACTCAATCTCACATACTAGAGACAGCCCTGGAAGCTCCTCAGAAAATACATCTGGGTAATCTCTCACCACATCCAAGCTCTCTAAAGGTCTCACCTTAGAATTAGACACTGACATAACTACAAGATAGGCTCTACTTCCTTGGCCTATTAAGGTTTCGGCTTTAAGAGAAGAAATAATCATATTTTGGTTTCTTTCCTTTATCCCGGGTATTATAAAAGGTTTAGAATTAGGTGCATAAATGATTACTTTCTTGGCTCAACAATCAAGCATGTCATAGTTGGAAAAAAAGCCAATCCATCTCCAAAATTAGGTCAAAATATTCCATATCAAGTTCATCCAAAATGAAATTGATGACCAACATAAGAAAAAGGAAAGATTTCATTTTTCTAAAGAGAGGTATAGATTTTTCCACTGGGAGTTGTTACATCCAAGATATAACCTAGATCTTTTATCTCTAATTTGGTCATGGAAGCAAGATTTCTAGAGATTAAGGTATGTGTTTATCCTGAATCAAATGGGGCCCCAACAGGATGATCTTGAAGACGTATCATACCTACATTAGGATTTTTATATTAGATCATGGTTTAGAGGGGTTTTCATATATATAAAGAAATTATTAATATTATTACCTTCAATCAGGTGGTTGTCATTAGCCTTAGCTTCCTCTGCATCAATTGCAAAGACTCGACCCCGACGATGTTCTGACTGATCCTGAGCTATAGGGGCAACTGGTTGAATAGGTGGAGCTCCAGGCTGAGCTGGTGGGGCATTAGGATTCAAATTCATCCAATGTAGTGGGTTAGGGCATTTACCCCTCATGTACCCTCCTTTTTGAAATTGAAACAAACATGCCTATCATACTTGCATCTTCCAGGGTGTATACTTCCACAATTCCTACATCTGGTAGTATTAGGTGGTGGCCCTCGGTGTGGCCCACCTCGGCCTCCTCCATTTACTCCTCCTCGGTATGATTGACCTCTATGGTGATTTTCTCCTCCTCTTCCCATGCCATGGCTATGAGGTTTTTTTATCCTTCCCCTTCTCCTTGTCCTTGGTGATGGATGCATCAGTCAGGCCTAGGTATCCCAAACTTGGTGCCTTATTATTACCTAAGGTTCTTTCTTGGGAAAGGACACTATTAATGGCAGCTTCAAAGGTAGTGTGGGTAGAGGTGCAAAGGTAAACTTTTAGTTCTTGGTTAAGGCCATCAATGAAGTGTTCAATCTTTTCCTCTTCATCAAGGTGACGAGCATGATGCTCTAGGAGTCTAAAGTCCCTAACATAGTCAGCAACAGATAAGGTTCCTTGGGTGAGGTTATTGATCTGCTTCCTCTTCTCCTTTCTAGCATATATGGGCATGAACCGATTAGTGAAAATCACCTTAAACTCCTCCCAACTTATAGGGGCATCTGGGAGTTCTTGTGTATGGTAATAATTTTCCCACCACAACTTCACAGAACCCCTAAATTGGTAGGTTACAAAAATGATGTTGGTCTATTACACTAACGAGTTTCAATCTCAAGAAAGATCTTTTACTCAACTTAACCAATTTCCGCAAGTATACGGAAGTAGTTGTAGTCGAGGTCGAACACAAGGAGCTTTAGCAAACCAATTAAACACAATAGTGTTAAGTTCAACAATCTTGACCGTTTTAAAGGTGATTTGGTTGATTAGACTAGAATTTTAGAATTAAACAAACAACAATGGATTACTAAAAGAGATGGAAATTCAGATATGGAAGTATCTTGAACTTAGGATTTCATCAACATATCATAGCATACAACAGGAGCATGAAATTTAAACATACTAAGCACTTGTTTTAAAAGAGAGTTGTATGTTGCACTTCACCTCTCAGTGCAAGTACAATGATCCTAACTCAATTCAACATTCCCAGGTATGAATTTCATTTTGGATCACAAACCTACTCCCCAACTCCATAATTTCCACTTTCATGGTAAAGAAGGAGTTGCCAAGAGAGTACCTCCTTACTCTCCCACCTATCTTCTCAGATCAAGCAAAAGAGCATAAAACATACACATGAGGTGGCCAACCATACACACAGAAAGGAAGAAACCGATACTCGTAAGGTGGAAAAACAAGCAACATAGTATTTAGTACGAAATTACCATGTTCCAAACACGCTATGACATGGGATCTACTCTCCCATGTCCAATAAAAGGAAACTACTCATCCATGAATGTGTACAGCAAGAAATGTGCATAATTTTCAGAATTCAATATGATTTAGAGAAGGAAAAGCTAAGTAATCCCAAGGTGTAACCCAAGAAAGGTAGAATTCTAACTTGAAGATGAAATCCCACTTCGACAGCTTCTCCAAACCAGACAAACCTCTCTCCCAAGAAGCTTTGTGGAGTGAAGAAGCTCTACTGCACCTTGGAGAAGAAGATTGGAGAAGAAAAGAAGACGAATGGGGTGCTTTTGCAAGAAACCACCCTCTTCCACCTCTAAAATCACCCTCCTTGCTCTAGCCTTGCTCTGGGATGAAGGAGTTTCAAATTATGACAAAACATAACTGCTGCATAGAGCGATTTCATCTTTTAAAATGAAAGGAGTCATATTTAAAAATTTCTAAAATTGACAGGATCACGCCGTGTCTTTCTTTGGACACGGCGTGTCCTGTCTCAGGCAGTTGTTCTGAGTGTAAAGAACATGACATGTTTTAATTTATACACGCCATGTATTTTACCAGAAAGAGTAAGTCCCAATTCTGAATTCCCAGGTACACACTGTGTCTTTTATGAACACACCGTGTACTTTTCTTCAGTGACAGAAGCAATAAGCCGTCTGGAAATGCGCACACCATATCTTAAATAAGACACGTCGTGTGCATTGTTGTTTCCACAATTTTAAAGTTATGGATGTTGCAAGGCTTGGAGAAATCCCAAATAAGACAATATTGAGTTGGAAAACCTCAAATTTGATTCCTTTAATGCAAATATGCAATACACATCATGTGATAAGTAAAATAACAAAAATGTGGCAAGAATGATATGAATAGAGGCTAAATGAGAACAAAATGAACTGAATTTGTGTGTGAAAACATGTAAAAAGTTGATGTGGAAACCACACAACAAATCCCCCTAAGCTTGAACCATTGCTTGTCCTCAAGCAAAAAGAGCATAGCCACACAAATGAAGGAATGTTCAAGCTCATGCATGAACCAAGCGAAAAGAAGATATGTAACAAACTCAATCAACCATGTACATTAGGTTTATTTTCATAGCTATCATCTCAATTTAAAAATACAAGATAGAGAAGTTTAGTTTAGCAATGGTGGTCCCAAACTAAGCAAAACAATCAACTAAATAACACTAAATAGGATTTGGATAGTCAAACCAAATAACTAGTGGATGTGCAACACAAAAATTTTCATCTATTATGGATGTTATGATGAAATATTAGTTAACTTTAACAATCTCAGTTGAGCTCTCTTCTCAAAAGATATGACAATTGATTTTTGGGATTCCGACACTCGGGTGGTAATTTAGGCTTATGCACACTTGGAGTGCCAGTTGGGTGTTATCTTTACCCTCTTTTGATTTTCATACCACCTAACCATCATTGCCGGATCAGACTCACACTTGGCTAGCATGATATGTGGCCTGTTTGCCATCTTTTATTTGGTAAAGTGAGAAAAAGATAAAAGAGATTTTTGCACAACATAAGGGAGTCAAAGAGAAAGTTAAGGTAATAAGATTTCATTCATAATTTTTGCAATTGTTTTTCACTTAAAAATCGGTTATATATGCACTAAAAGTTTGGCAAGAGTATCCCATATTCTGAACAATGTTGTAGAGTTGGTTTATTCACTAAAATTTTAGACCGTTACATGTATTTAGCAATCAAAGATGTGAAAATTGAGAGTTCAAGCTACAATTACAAACCAAGATCATGTACATGGGGAATCTCATTTTCCATTTGATTCATGCATGCTCTTTACTAATTCTTTCATATGGCTAAAAGAAGTACAAGGTACAAGGTAATTCAAGCATACAAGGTGCAAAAGTTCATTATATCACAATAGCCTCATTTCATACTAAACTTGCCATGAAGGGAAATACAAAACATGAACATAAAAGACTGAAATAAAGAACTGACATGACCAACAAAAGCAAATGATAAAAGCAAATGAAATAGAAACTACATTACGGGCCGGTTGCACCCCCCTAAGCTTGAAATCTACAGTGTCCTCACTGCATCAATCGAGCTCATGAAGGTAACAATCGGATACCTGTCATGGGTGAGAATCAATAAGAGGGGCCAGCGCCCCCATGGTCAGTCTGAAAGAACTGGCTGACAAGATCATCCTCTGGGACATCCATCAGAGTGGACTGCGGGGTGGACTCTGGCTATTGTGGCGGCGGATGATACAACTGCGGGATGGAGTAGTGGCCCTGAGAGATGTGCCACGAATCCATGCGGTGGACCATGTCGTGCATCGCTATATACTGCATTCCCATATGTTCCAGGCGACTATCGATGTGATCGAACCGCTGCTGCACATAGCCGTACAGATGCCTGACATCAGGCATCACCCAGGAGTACTCCATCTGGGTGTTGGTGGAGGGAGGTGGTGGAATAGAAGAAGCAGAAGGGGCTGAAGGACCTACCCCGATATCATCAGAAGCTATAGCTGCGTCTCCTTCCTCATCAGTGTTCAACACACATTTCTAGTTATCCTTGTTCTCCAGGGTGATATTCTCAGAATTTGGAATGTCAATGAATTGATCATCATCGAAGAATTGCCTAAACTTGGTATTCCTATCAGAAACTTTCGAGAGCAACCCTGTAGAGAGAAGGTATTGGATGTCTACCAGGTTTCTACCTGGTACTGCCTATAAGCCTGTCAAATCAACATTGAGCTTTTGTGCAATCAGAGTAATCAATCCACCACACATGATGTCACCAACATCCCTCTTCTTCACCTTCTTGATGTTAAGGAAATGTTGGAGAATATAGAAAGCAGCATTAATTTCATGCTCATACATCATGCCCCATAAGAAGAAAAGATCATGCTTCCCCACAACCCCTTGGGTTTCCTTCTTGGAGAAAACCCCAGTACTAAGAAGGTGAATATATCGAAAAATAGGGTTGTGAATGGCAGATGCCCTGGCTTGCTTGGCCTCATGGTGTTCCTCATCGGTAATCTCAAACCAAAACTCGTCACTATGAAAAGCA
This sequence comes from Alisma plantago-aquatica, assembly GCA_963693085.1. Lineage (NCBI taxonomy): Eukaryota > Viridiplantae > Streptophyta > Magnoliopsida > Alismatales > Alismataceae > Alisma > Alisma plantago-aquatica. The sequence continues at coordinate 644,623,245 of OY856410.1, forward strand.
GGCGGGTAAGAAGTCGCGCCATCATAGTGACACTCCAGTAACTCACAAAAACACTGAAAAGTGAGTTTGAAAGCATGACCCAAAAGCCTGAAACGTATAATACCGAAGGGCTCGAGCTTCTTCTGTGGGTCTTGCTCGGTGACGAGTGTCATCAAAAACTCATATACAAGATGGGGTAGGTGTTTGATACCGTAAGGCAAATGTAGCTTAGCCCCAGGTCTTGTAGGCGTATGAGGACTTCATCCTTGAAGCCCAGAGTCGTCATCGTTTGCTGGCAAGCAAACCGAGAAGGAAGAACTCTCCTTGCAACCAGGAACTGGTATGTTGAGTCTTCCTCAGGGGTGACCCGAAACTGTGTAGTTGAGATGTATCCGGACGCTTGGGAGGAGCTGGCGCCGTGCTTGTAGTTGTTAGTCGGCTTGAATGGAGCCATCTCTATTGCTGACTAGTTAACATATTTCGTGTGTAATGCAGACACACCGTGTGTCTGAAATAGGAGGTCAACTCAGACTGTAATGCACACACTGTGTACAACTGGGTACACACAGTGTAGCTAGAGCTCTGTGAAAATCTACCGGTTACAAACAACAGATTTTGGGGAAAACGGAGGGGGCGGCGGTGGGTGCTTGGACTTGGTGTGGTTGAGGTGATGGCGTCGGAGTAGCTGTTGACCTCCTTAGAATCGTGGAGGCATTTGGAGAGGAGGATGATGGCGTCTGACTGGCGACAGCGCTCAGTCAGACGACAACAAGGAGGTAAGGGATAGGGTTTTGGAATCTCACACGACTCGAATGAGAGTTTGAGTGAGAGGGGCGACCGTGTGCTAGGTTATAAACCTGCATTTTCATCTAAAGACACAGCGTGTTCAAATAAAGACACGTCGTGTGTCTTTTTAGAACTTCCTTTCTGTAATAAAAGACACATCGTGTTCTGTAACGGACACAATGTGTGACTTTCTAAAAAATCAAAAAGCCCATTTCCTTTGATAACTATACGGCGTGTGATAATATAGACACATTGTGTACTTTTTCCTGGTAGCTTATCCCTTTTCCTTCTACTGTTATACACGTCGTGTCTGATTTAGGACACGCCGTGTACTTTTTCAGAACACTTGACGTTTCCTTTTCTGCTTCGGAACACGGCGTGTGCAAATAAAGACACACTGTGTGTTTTTCCAGAAATCCTTCTGCCTTTGTTTTCTGATTGGGGACACGTCATGTCTAAATTAGAACACACCGTGTACTTTTCCAGGTTGAGGAGAACTTGTTTCTACTGATCGACGGCACAATGTGTCAAATAAATACACATCGTGTACCTAGAGATATAACTCGTTTGCTGTGTTTTTGGAAGTAGAGACACGCCGTGTCTTAATTAAGACACACCGTGCCTTCTGTAGTTTCTTTAGAAAACAACTTGTGTCAGCTTAGAATTAATAACAGATATGCAATGGAATTGTCTAAATTATTACATTCATCCATGACAAGCTTATTTACAAAACTAAAGAGTGTTTTTGACTCAAATGACTTGAAAAGAAATATATCATAATGTGGGTTCAACTCCCATGAGGTCCTCTATTTAGAGTTTGGAGTGAGACTCTTCAATTGTCTTTCATGCATCTTGAAGGGAGCAAGAAACTCCCTTGTGAACTTCGTCCCCCAAGGTATACAGCTTGCAACGTTGCCCATTTACTTTGAATGATCCATCCTTGCCTTGTAATTCAACAACTCCATAAGGAAAAATCTTCAATATAAGAAAAGGGCCGGACCACTTTGACTTTAGTTTTCCAGGAAATAGTTTAAGTCTTGAGTTGAACAGCAACACTTTATCTCTCTCTTTGAAATCCTTCCTCCGGATTCTCTTATCATGCCATATCTTCATTCTTTCTTTGTAGAGCCTTGCATTTTCATATGCATCAAGCCGTAGTTCTTCCAATTCTTGCAGCTGCAAAAGATGCTTCTCACCATCCTTCTTCAAGTCAAAGTTTAAGAAATTTATAGCCCATAATGCACGGTGCTCCAGCTCCAGCGGAAGATGACAAGATTTACCATATATCATCTTAAATGGGGTTGTGCCTATGATGGTTTTATAAGCCATCCGGTATGCCCATAGTGCATCATCTATCTTTAATGTCCAATCTTTCCTTGGGCTAGACATTGTCTTCTCTAGAATGCTTTTAATCTGTCGGTTAAAGACCTCTACTTGCCCAAAAGTTTGAGGATGGTAGGGTGTAGAGACTTTATGTGTGACCCCATATTTAGAAAGAAGATTATTGAATTGTTTCTCAAAAAATGCATACCACCATATGAGATTACAACTCTTGGAACTCCAAAGCGAGGGAAGATGATTTTATAAAAAAGCTTAACTACAGACTTTACATCCGGTGCTTGGGTTGGGATAGCCTCAACCCATTTAGAGATGTACTCAACAACGACGAGAATATATTGGTAACCACATGAGGATGGGGATGGTCCCATATAATCAACTCCCCATACGTCGAATACCTCAATCTCTAAGATAGAATTAAGAGGCATATCATCACATCTAGAAATTCCTCTGGTTATTAGGCATTTATCACAAGCTTTGAAAAATAGATTGACATCTTTAAACAAAGTTGGCCAATAGAAACCGGCCTATAGGATCTTTGCTGTAGTCTTCTCTCCTCCAAAGTGACCTCCATAAGGAGAGGCATGACATTCAGAAATAATGGTAGCAATCTCCTCTTCAGCGACACACCTTCGAATAAGTCCATCACTCCCATGTTTGAACAACAAGGGGTCATCCCAATAGTAAAACTTCATGTAATGGAAGAACTTCTTCTTTTATTGGTATGTCAAGCCCGACAAAAACTATCCTGTTGCAAGAAAATTTGTGATGTTTGCAAACCATGTCACTTGGATGGATGATAGTGCATAAAGCTTCTCAATAGGCAAATGATCTTCAATTGGTAAACAATCTCTAGCATCTGTAGTCAATCTAGAAAGGTGATCAACAACATTGTTCTCTGTCCCCTTCTTATCCCATATTTCAAGATCAAACTCTTGCAAAAGCAGTATCCAACAAATGAGATGAGGTTTTGCATCCTTCTTATTGAGCAAATACTTTATTGCAACATGATCTGTATATACAATCACCTTAGATCCTACCAAATATTGTCAAAATTTGTCAAAGGCATACACTATAGAAATCATCTCCTTCTCTGTGGTTGTGTAATTGATTTGTGCTTCATCTAGGGTCTTGTTTGCATAGTATATGGCATGAAGCTTCTTGTCCTTTCACTGTCCTAGGACTGCCCCCAATGCATAGTTTCTTGCATCACACATCAGTTCAAATGGAGCATTCCAGTTCGGTGGGTATTCCCCAACAACGATGCCAAAAACTTGTTGGTCTATTACACTAACGATTTTCAATCTCGAGAAAGATCTTTTACTCAACTTCACAAGTATACGGAAGTATTTGTAGTCGAGGTCAAACAGAAGGAGCTTTAGCAAATCAATTAAACACAATAGTGCTAAGGTTCAACAATCTAGACCATTTTAAAGGTGATTTGGTTGATTAGACTAGAATTTGAGAATTAAACAAATAATAATGGATTACTAAAAGATATTAAAATTTAGATATAGAAGTATCTTGAACTTAGGATTTCATCCACATATCATAGCATAGAATAGGAGCATGCAATTTAAACGTACTAAGCACTTGTTTCAAAAGAGAGTTGTACGTTGCACTTCACCTCTCGGTGCAAGTACAATGATCCTAGCTCAGTTCAACATTCCCATGTATGAATTTCATTTTGGATCACAAACCTACTCAACTCCATAATTTCCACTCTCGTGGTAAATAAGGAGTTTCCAATAGAGTACCTCCTTACTCTCCCACCTATCTTCTCAAATCAAGTAAAAGAGCATAGAACATACACATAAGGTGGCCAGCCATACATGCAGAAAGGAAGAAATCGGTACTCGCAAGGTAGAAAAACAAGCAACATAGTATTTAGTACGAAATTACCATGTTCCAAACATGCTATGACATGGGAGCTACTCTCCCATGTCCAAGAAAAGGAAACTTTTCATCCATGAATGTGTACAACAAGAACTGTGCATAATTTTAAAATTCAACATGATTTAGAGAAGGAAAAGTTAAGTAATCCCAAGGTGTAACCCAAGAAAGGTAGAATTCTGACTTGAGGATGAAATCCCACTTCTACATCTGCTCCAAATTGGACAAACCTCTCTCCCAAGAAGCTTTGTGGAGTGAAGAAGCTCTGCTGCACCTTGGAGAAGAAGATTGGAGAAGAAAAGAAGAAGAATGGGGTTCTTTTGCAAGAAACCACCCTCTTCCACCTCCAAAATTGCCCTCCTTGCTCTAGCCTTGCTTTGGGACGAAGGAGTTTTGAATTATGACAAAAGATAACTGCTCCATAGAGTGGTTTCATCTTTTAAAATGAAAGGAGTTGTATTTGAAAATTTCTAAAATTGACAGGTACACGCCATGTCTTTCTTTGGACACGGCGTGTCCTGTCTCAGGAAGTTGTTCTAAGTGTAAAGAACATGGCGTGTTTTAATTTATACATGCCGTGTACTTTACCAGAAAGAGTAAGTCCTAGTTCGGAATTCCCAGGTACACACCATGTCTTTTATGGACACGCCTTGTACTTTTCTTCATTGACAGAAGCAATAAGCCATCTGAAAATGCGCACACCGTGTCTTAAATAAGACATGTCGTGTGCATTGCTGTTTTAGTAATTTTAAAGTTCTGGATGTTGCAAGGCTTGGAGAAATCCCGAATAAGATGAAATTGAGTTGGAAAACCTCCAATTTGATTCCTTTGATGCAAATATGCAATACACATCATGTGATAAGTAAAATAACAAAAAGTTGGCAAGAATGATATGAATAGAGGCTAAATGAGAACAAAATGAGCTGAATTTGTGTGTGAAAACATGTGAAAAGTTGATGTGGAAACCACACAATAGTGACCTTATCTTCCTCAGCACATTTAAGGGCTCTAAAGGCATTTTCAACAGATAGGATCCATGCATCAGCTTTATCTATGACTTCACCTAAGTGTTCTCCATGAAAGGCTTTGGGTTTGAGTTTGAGGGAGTCACTAATGGTAGTTTCAGGATTGGTCCTAGATGATGAGGTAGTATTATTGGTTTCCTTTAGGGCTAGGGCATGTATGCATTCCAAGATCACCGTCTTTGTTCCTCCCATTCACTTGTAGCCATGGACTTATTAGGGTTTGAGTTAGATTCATCACTAAAGTCATCATTAGTTATCTTTCTCTTGGATCTAGTTTTTGGAGGCATCTGCAAGTTTGTAAATCAAAAGATGATTTAGTTGATTAATTGAGTTAGATCATATTGCAAACAACAAGGTTTTATCAATCATAAAGATACATTTTCCAATTCATCATGTCTTTTAGTCGTTCCCAATTCTCCTAATCTACCTACATAATAGAGAGAGTACTTCATTGATCATGGTTGAGAGAGAGAAAGTATATGAGAAGCCTAGTGTGTATCATTCACTAAATAGGTGGCTGGGGTAGTCCTTAATTGAAGAAAATTAGAAGATATATTTCTCTAAGGTACGAGTGCCCACTTTAACAATAGTTGTGTTATCTAGGCAGATTACTTACAGTGGGGAACCCTAACCACTGTGAAAATGGATTGAGGATTTTTTGTTCCTCAAGTATACTTCTAGACACCTCGGCAACATAAAGTTAAATATGGTTTACCTCAGGTCTAAATAAGGTTACTAGGTATTTGATACACATATATTGACCTATGTGCCTGCTCTAATACCATCTGTCATGGGTTAACATCCTAACCCCAATCTACACCTTAGGCACCAAAAATAAGGTGTACAAAAGGGTTAAAGTTGCCCATCCCCGAGTGGATCAAACACACAAGTATATACATGCACCAAATAACAAAGCTTCCTTAAATAAACCAAATGTTAATTACATAGGGGCCCGAAGGCATATGGGTTCTATAAAAGAAAAACTTAATACACAAGAGAACTACTTGCATAAGAAAAAGAACTTAAACTAAGTGTCCCATTTAACTTTAGCATCCCCATGAAAGATATGATTTTGTTGAGCCAACATATAGAGTTGCAATATCATCATCATAAGCAAAAGGTACCTATAAAGCATTTGAAATTGGTACACATTTACACAATATATAAATATAGTGTACTGAGTACGCCTACATGTCTTTAATTATACCTCTCATTTAAAACATGCAAAAGAGTAACATTAGAAACTTGGCAAAAGTATAAAACTGGAAACTTGGAAAAAGTATATGTAATTATGATAAATAGCATAAAAGAAAAGGAAAAAGTTATCCACAAAAGAGATCACAAGTTTAGGCATATTTTTCCATTATGTGTACAGTTGATCATCCTCATGCACTATTCTACCAATGAGATTTAGTGCTCATATGTACTATTCTACCAAGGAGATTTAGTACTTGCATCAATGCACTATTCTACCAAAGAGATTTAGTGCTTACATGTACTATTCTACCAAAGAAATTTAGTACTTTCATGAATGAACTATTCTACCAAATAGATTTAGTGCTTATCACATAATGGATTAGACATTTTATATTTCTTTTATTCATAATCATAAATATGGAAAAATCAAACAACATATCATCAAAGGCATCAATTTCATCTATAATCATATGTTAAGTATTTACTACACATATATTACAACCATGTACTATTGTAAGCCAAGTGAGGATAATGGAATACCTTCTACTTAGAAGTGGGGAGTCGAGAGATCCTCCTCACTAGTACCTTTGTATTCCTAAAATTATAAGAGGTTTGGTACTAATTAGCTATATTGGCATAAACACCATTTAGTTCTAAAAGAGTATAAAAGGCCCTTTTCTTAGTTAGAGTCATGAGAGTAGAACATGCTTCATTGAGTACAGATTTGAGTCTGTAATTGATAGTGTCATGTCAGAGTAGGACTTCTAGATCAAATTGGTGGTCTTTAGATCATGATGGATAATTATAATCATTTTTGGTAAGCCAAAATAGGGAAAAAGAGTAATAATTTGACTTTGCTGATGATTGAGTCACATAAATTGGAAATGAAAATCCCATAATTATCTAGGCACAAAAAGATAATAATCACATGATTTTGGTGATTTAATCATGTTCCAATATTTTCTAAATAATTAAACAATATAGAATCACATTTGAGTATGAGTATTTATATGAGTCTTATTTAGGGTTAACTAATATCATAATCATGATCCTCATATTTTTCTAATAAAAATGAGTATTGGTTCGTATTTTTCTAACACTTCTACTATTTATAGTGAATTTTCCAAGATTAGGATATTTAATGGCAATTATTGAAAATCAAAGATTAATAAAAGAAAAGGGAGTAAAGACGGGCCGTTGGATGCTCAGATCCAATGGTCAGAGCCAAGTTGCATGGTTGCAAATAAAAGAGAGGTTAATCTAAGATGGCAGATTCTTACTGGTCCACGCGGAAGGTGGGGCCCACTCTCTTCTTCTCTTCTTCGAGCTTCCTTGCTCTACAATAACTTTGACGAGGCTCCTCGCATGTAGTTGGGACTGGTTTCACCTTTGTGGAGCCTTCTTGGGTCAAGGCGACATCCTTGTGAGACTTGGCTCCCTCTGGAGTGTGGTTCCATTGGGGTGACTAGAGAGCTCAGACAGAGATGGAGAAGAAGGTGAGGTGGGGCTCGGTTCATGTGGTTTCAAGTTCTCTTGAGGTGCCATTGAGGTAGATAGGAACTCCTCAAGGCTGGAGGGATGTTTGAATTGAAGTTGTGAAGGTGGCATTTTCCTAAACAACAACTCCACCGAGGTGGAGATGATCATAGGTAGTTCAGCTGAGGGTGGAGCTATCGAGGCTATGTTTAGACAAATTGGAGGATCGGACAAAGTAAAGGAGCCTCATCGATGATTTTGGAGTGTTTAAATAGGTGTGAGGGTGAGAGGTTTGTAGATGCCCAAGCATAAAGAGGGTGCTCACTAGTGGTAGTTTTGGAGGTGGTTCGGGTCATCAAGGAGGGATGTGTCAGGTCTCGTCGAGTTCGTGGTGGCAATGGGGAGGCATTGCCTCAGTCAGTTTCTTGCGAGGTGAGTCAGAGTAGGAAGTAGTGGTTGTGGGTTTGAACTCATGGCTATAGCCACATTCTCCTGGGTCGATCACAGGTTGGGGATGACTTCCTCGCTGTCAGATCTTCCCTGAATCCATGGGGTCACATGCGGGTGGCTGAGATGGAGTCTTAAGGGTGACTCATGGATGGGTGAGTCACCCCCACATGATAGGGTTAAATACCCTCACATTGATAAAAAACTATAGGGTCACATATGGATGTGATTTAATTAAAAGGAAAACATTGAAATAACTTTAAAAAAATCATAGTGAGAGCTAGGAATATCTGATTGACATGAATTTTGAAACATAGCTCCATATTAGTGATCCTTAGATGTTAGGAAAGTTTGAGCTTGAAATTCATAACTTGATTGATCAATGTATCACTTTATGAAATTAGGGTTTTAGAGTTAAGATATTATAAAAGAACAAGTATAAAAGAGATAGAAAAACCACTTTATCACACGTACTCATGTCTGACCCGGACACTAAAACAAAATATCCATGTGACATCTAGTTGCAAAATAAATCAAATAAACTAAAGTACGACTCACATTGGGATTTCTATTTAGTTCTTTTCTTCTCTAATTAAATTAAGATATCTAGGATTATTCCATGAAGTTAAGACTTTGCATATGGACTAACTAGTAATTAACAAATTTGAGTTTGGGTTTAGATTTGGATTTTGAAATTATCTTGTACAAGTTTGGGTACAATTAGTGTTTAGGTAAATTATCTTGATATCTTATTATTATATTTTACCATTATCATCATTATTTATTATTTAGAGTCCTATTATCATTATCTTACTACAAATCGAGTTTAATGATTTTATCTTGGACAAGATATAATATTGTAATCAATCTCTCATTAAGTCCACTAATATCACATTAACATAAATAATGGCATATTAATAATTTCTATTTACTTAAAAAGTCTAATTCTTATCGCATTACACATATTAAGTACATTAGATACCATCCCAAACATTAATCACATTTAGGTCATTATATGTGTATTAGTGAACGATGTGACATATAATTTATATACTCATTCACATATTGAATCTTGGTTAGGTAATTGGATAAATAGGAGCGTATTATGATATGTGTTGTGATTATGGAACTTATGTCACTAATGTATCATGAATGTCATCAAGGATGCATATATTAGGGTTAGTAATTAACTATGAATTAAGGTACAAACAAGCATGTGATGGTCTATTAGTATCCTTGTTTGGTCCAATTTAACAAATTAGGCATAATAATCCTATTTGGAGGGTTCGTTTAACACTCCAAAATTTTCCCACATACACATGAAAGGAAGCTTAAATTCCTAACTCATAATATTAATTGGGTGTCACATACATTGAATATCATGCATTAGGAAAATTGAAATATAATCATCAGAGAATTACTTTTCATTTCTCATTCTCAAAAATTTACAAAAGAGAAAACTTATTCATCTATTGACATAATTAAAATACTTATATATATTCTTATTAGAATTAATTCATATAAGAAAGCTGAGGTGAATAATGGAACCCCATAAGGAAATTTCTATTTGTTCACTGAGTCCTCCTTGTCCTTAGACGGATGTCCTAATCCTCCTCTTCTCACTACCCATGGACATCTCATTGACAACCGTGTAAAGCAACATAAAAATAGGTGTGAGCGGCACATGGTAGTTATAACATGAAGTTATGCATAATTGAATGACATGAAAAATAACTTGAAACAAAATTACTTAGAATGATTAATACGATTATTTAGAAACTTAAGTAATTTGGCATGGTTTCATAATAACCTGTGTGTTTTAGCTTGAGTCAGTATAGTCACTCTCCTGATTGCACCCATAGCGCTCATAAGACAAGTTAAGGCTCACATAATGCTCCTTCATAGCTCATAAGTCTAGTAAAAGGCTCACATAAGGTCGATTGAGGCTCACATAAGGCCAATTGAGGCTCACATAACATGATTGAGTTGATTATATCCATGTCGCATGATTTCTTAATTCATTAATCATAATTGTACTAATTTCTTGATTCATAAATATGGATGTGATACATAATGTTTCATTTGAAAGTGTTAGAGAGTCTATTTAATTAGTTAATTAAATTTTTGGGTCAATTTGTAATATGGGCCCCATTGTGTCTTGGCCCATCAGGGTTTGTCTTGAGTGTGTACGCTTCCCTCTTATCCATTTATAGGAAAGGGGGACTGCCTTCTATCAATAAGAAAAATTACAAAAAGGAGCTCTTCCGCAACATATCACCTTCCCACATGGTATCAGAGCATGCCTTCCTGTGCCAACCCTAACTGAGAGAGAGAGAGAGAATAGAGGAGAGAAGCCTCCCCTTACAAGCAACCACTACCTCTAGATGTAGCTTGGTTTCCAGTAGGGATTTCCTACCCCAACTTCTTCTAGGAGTCATCTTCATGAAGCATCTCCATCAAATCAACAAAAACCATCTACCTTGAAGTTGCTACTATTAGATTTACATAGCTGCCATGCCACCAAATATGTTACTTTTGGAGCTACTACCACTGCCCTATTATTTTCCGTCATCCACACCGTTATAGATCTACACCTCTATCAATATACACTTCCTTTATCATCCATGCCACCTCTATTGTGATCTATTTGAAATGTTCAATAAAGATCTCCTTTTCTTCTAATATTGGGGACATATTAGCCCTATATTGCAATGGTTGAGATCTAGAAGGGTTTGTCACCCTTTTGCTACTGTTTTGGGGTTTTTCTGTTGTTGTCTTGCATCTAACATGGTGTGTCATTGTTTCAAATGCAATCTAGGTGAAGTTCTACTATTTTTTAGGACTTGGTTCGTGAAATCTTCCTTACAATATGGTGCGTTGACCTAAATGACATGGTCTGCTAAAATCTACTCTACTTTTGCCCCAAGATTCATCAGTAGACACAATGTTTTTCCCTATGACACATCGTATCTCCTACTTTCTACTAGTAGTAACCTACTACATGACACGACGTGTCACTCAAATCACTTGGCATATCACCTGCTATTTCTACTACATCTTAGTGTGCTACATCATATTCTATTACTTGGCAGATGATACTAAACATGGCGAGTCCCTATCTTTACCCTGACCAACAACACTTATCTTTCATTTCCTGCAATTTTAGATTTATTTTTTTCTTTAGCCTCTCACCCTTTCTAGCCTTTATATATTTCGTACCCACTCAGTTCTTTTATTATCTCCCATATATATTATGCCTATTGACTAATAAGATCCTTAATCAGATCTAATTTTTGCTCTCCTTAGTACCATGGGATTTTACACCCTGGACCCCCTAATTTTTTTAGTCTAACGACTAGACAAATATTGTTTTTGGGTCACACTAGGATCTACATGTTTTTCTACCCAGATTTATGAAACCGAGTCATGTTGAAAATTGACTCAAGTTGCCGATTATCTCCTCCAAATGTTTTTCTACATAAACACTACCTCTACCATTGTTTTTGACCCTTCACCTTAACCACTCTCTTGACTATTTTCCTGGTGGACATGTGGGGGAGAATAGAGGATGATGGCTAGAGGAATGAGTGTGATGAAGGAGGAAAGAAGAAGATTTTAGTTCTAGTGCTTTAAGGATCTTCATAATACTTTTGATATAGCTATGTGGTGTTACTTTTGCTTCTATGTGGATCATATTGATGTTATGTGGATTCTTCATGGCTGTTACTATGTGGTGTTGCTTTTTCTACTATGTGGATCTTTTTTCTACTATCATTGATATATTTACCTTATGAAGAGCTTGAGAAACTTATTGATCATCATCTCGACTGCTGCTATGGAGTTATCTACTTCACTTATGCTATTATTGATTGATTTTATATCTGACAACATCACTCTTGTTACTATGATTAACAAATTTTATTTGTTGCTTTATGATTTTGTACTATCTACCATTTGTGCTTCATTTGCAAATTGTCACTCTACTTGTCCATGCTCTATTTTCACATTGACTATTTGTCTGTGCCCTTGCACGTCAACCACTTCTACTACTATGCCCCCACTCTTTGGACTGTGATGTCTGCTATTGTGATGGAGACTTTGTGATGAGAGAAGATGATGGATATTTCTATTGGTGATTTTAAATTTACATGATATTGTTTCATCTACATTGGATGTTAGAGTCCTTTATCTTCTTGCTACTTCGTGCACTAGTCTTCTATCTGGCTATGTTGTCTACTTTCTGGTGCTGTGTGCCAACACTCTCTGGCTAGTTTGTGCTTTGCACATGTTGATTATTTTCTTGTGCATGCTTTGTATGTGAATTGGCTACTTCTTCTTGTGATCCTAGACTCTCTGGTATATTTCCTAATGATGATTGACTGAAATGAAGACCTTGATGCCTACCTATTTCTATTTACTTCTACTACATATGCCACTTCAAACTGAACAAGAAGCTCCTTCTACCTACCTATGTACCCACTTTGAGATTATCTGCTTAAGGGGGAGTATTTGAGTGAGCAAGTAAATTCTTAGAGAGCATTAATTAAGCCATTATTAGTACATAAATGGATAAAATAAAATCCTAAATCCTAATTCAATGCTCAATGTTCTTGTACTTTGGTTAAGCTATTAGTACATTAATGGAATAAATGAACCTTGAATCCTAATTTAACACCCAGTGTGCATGACCACTCACTTGAGCCTGAGGAATACCACTAACAATAGTCTGAGTCCCAATCAACCCTAATTATCCTATTTGTAATATAATCATGGATTAATTATATTTCATTAACATAGGTTGGAGTTTCTAATTGAAATACGGGAGTTAGGTTGGTATAAGGTGTCTAATTATTGATCAAATAGGTTCCATTTCGCAAGACCATTCCAACGAGCGCCTATACATAGTTGCTGGCATCAAATGTAAAAGATGTCAACATATGAAATTCTGATCAATTACAAGATGGGGAAATAATAAAAAAACATTATTGAGAAAGCCATGAAGTCAAGATAAATATCCTGGAAGGACTCCATGCCCTTGCATTATAGGTTGTCTCTTGTGAGCATGACAGGGCAAAATAATCATTTTCCTGGTTCATAAAGCTCACAGTCGTATCAAAATGATAGGCATCTAAATTCTAATAACACCCATGATATTGTGACACATTAGTTAAGATAGTTGGGGGTGCAAAAGTGAAACCCACATTGAGTATCTTTCCCCCCTCTGTTCATGGAACATCCAGCTCCACTCAAGGTTTGAGCCTCCGTCAAAATGCAAGGAATATGGATTCTTAGTCAAGGGGAAGATCTTCATTGAGTTCTACATGCCCTACCCAAGACCCAAAGAACAAAACTCCTGGTTCCCAGGAGCTCAATCTCCAACTAGCATTGAGAGTGGTGGGTAGGTAGATGTCAAACTAGCACAAATAGTTGAGGAAAAGCAATGTAGTGTGTGCATTGAGAATCTCAAGAATGGGTGGAGTTTAGGAGGTTGTTCTGAAGTTAAAAGGGAAAATAAACCTCCAAAAATATCATGGTGGCATGGAAGAATAGAGGAGATACAAATCGATGTCAGATTTGTGATATCACTAAATCATTGAGAAAAAGAGATCAAATATATATTCCTCTAGTAGGAAAAAGCATCTTGGCATTAATTTCATGCTAAGAACATAATTGGTAGGCTTGGCAAAGGTAGCACTCTACTAAGAGGAGCTCATTTTTGTGAGTACAATGCTGGGGTTGATCACGAGGGCTAATAACATTAGTGAAATTCTTCAAGGAGTAATCAAACGCTCACTTGAAGCTTTATTGAACTGAGGAGGTTGATGTTGCTAGCTAGCACTTGTCATAAAATGGGAACAAATTTGAGTTTGTAGAGGCTCCTTAGCTAGCTTCGATTGCAATTTGCGGAGAAAGAGAGTCAACTTGGAGTACTAGAAATCTTTGTGGAGCACTGTGAGTCGGTGGGATATGTCGGGGTCATGTTGTTGGCAGCTATGTAGGCTGGAGGGAGGATGGACATTTGGGCATTTTCTTGATAGGGTTTTTTGGGTTTAGAATGAGCTTCTGGAGTTGATAATGGCATGAAATAGGGAAAACATGGAGAGGAGAGGTTATGGTATTGCCTAAAGTGGTTGCTAACAACTAGGCCTTGATATGTGGGATGTGTGAAGAAAGGAGATGAAGTCTCCATTATCTTATGTTGATCATAGTTCTAATTGAACCCATAATATTGGCTAGACTTGGCCAGCACGTGACACTGCCAAACCAGAGGGAACTCGATAGACTTAGGTGCATTAATGTTAATCGGGAGTATCAATTAATGAACTAGGTAGAAATGTCTGTAGATTACACCCTTTCCTCCTGGTGTTCATTGGCTTAACTAGGATTATACCAACTCTATGAAATTTAGTAAGGTTCTCTATTTGTTAATGAGGAATCCAAAAATCCAATTATATTTTTATATTGAGATAGGGAAAAATGTGATTCAAATTATTATAGTCTAGTGGTAACTAGTGCATTAGTAATGATTGAAAAGGGGTTACATTACCAAAATCTGGGAGATCCCCATTATCCTATTATATTCTCATATAAAAATCAAAGGTATATCTTATCCATGTATGTGGCATCAATTTTTTGCTAAACCATAGCTAGTCATAATTATATAATTATAGCTAGGTTTTGTGTTGTAATTGACTATGACAAAACCAATGTATCTTTATAATTTTTGTGAGTTTATTGTAGGGTTTAGTGCTGTCTTGGAATTGTAAATAATGATATTGGGCATATTAAATATCCATATGAATTCAACTAGGATATTTGAACATATAAAAGTCAAGTTTGGTCAACTTAGGGTTTCACAAACATATAGAGATTTTGGGACTAAATAATGTTAATTAGAAAATTTTTAGGATTTTAGGGATGTTACAAGTTGAGATCAAGATGAGATGACTATTCAACATAAATAAAAGAACTTCCCAAAGCAAGGACTACATGTAGGCCAACCTACATTCCTGATCGGGCAAACCAAAACCCGAAAATGTTAGCATTAAGGTTACATTATATGTGAATCTCTTGGTTGTTTTTCTAAACACTTGTTCGCTAAAAGTGTTGTACTAGTTGTCATATCCTATTTTATCACATGTGGTAATTGTTATAGTATATCATATCTATAATAATGTGTATGTAATGGTGATTAGATACATAAGGATATCCATATATATCACTTAATATAATATCAATGTTGAAGATGCCTTCCAAGTGAAATAGACAAGAAAACCTTGTTTGACTAAGCATGGGAACACTCGATGTGGTGCAAAATATACATCGAAGAAGTGTGATAATAACTATATGGGTTTGTTCAGCAGGGTGCACAACTCATATCATTGGCCTTCAGTTGGACTTGAATATGTGATCTTAATAAGGTTAATCACCTAGAAGCATATATTTCATATGATGATTTATTGACACAAATTTGTGCTACCATTTATCCAAGAATTGTATAGGATGCAATTGTCAATAGTTACATACCTTAATAATCAAGTTGTGAGCGGTCAATTATAGTTGACCCATGAATTAATGTACTTTGGATCTTGGCTCAGTAGAAGATTCCTTGCCGCCAAACTAATAGTGAGGGATATTAATTAGAATAATATATTTGGAGTGTAATTAATTAAAGTCTCAATTGTGACAAATCACATTTTTAAAATCAAAATTGATTCTCAAATAAATTTATTGACTCATGCAAAACATCTTGTATGTAAATCAATGTCAAAAACAAATAATCTTTTTCATTGTAATCAATCTTTGAGAAAAGAAAAAATTAACGGGAATACCTTTAACAAACGGTAAGGACGTTGACAATTATTCTTAAACATGGGTTTAACTTTAACAAATAGTTTAGGATGTTGATAATTGTTCTTACACATGAGCATAAGCTCTATGTCCTGGATGCACCATTACCTAATCAACCAACTTTCAATGCACCTAGGGAGGAAAGGAAAGATTATAAGAAACATTCTGATGACTATATGGACATAAAATGCTTCATGTTGTGCTCTATGAATCACAAGCTTTAGAAGGAAAATGAAAATATTGATGTTATTGACATGATAAAACACCTCAAGAACATGTATCAAGAACAAACATTGCACGAGAGGTATGATTTCTCCAAGGTCCTATTAAGTGCAAAATCTAGAAGTTGATCCAGTTAGATTCCATCTACTCAAGTTAATTGAGTATGTGGAGAGTCTTGCAAGACTGGGATTTCCTCTGGGTCAAGAGTTGGCCATAGATGTAATTCTATAACCATTTTAGGATACATATAAGCAATTTTCATGAATTACAACATGAACAGATTTAATAAGCCATTGAAAAAGATATATGGCATGCTGAGAACTGATGAGAGGCATATTAAAGACAAGCCCAAATATGTGATGATAGTCAACAAAGGAAAAGGAAAGTCCAAGGGAAAGGGCAATGCCAATTTTTTTTGCAAATAGTCTACTACACTTGAAGCGAAAGGAGGAGCGGGTAAGGGAGGAAACTGTCACCATTCTCATTAGAATGAACACTGGAAAAAGTTTCCCTCTCCACCTTGAGGAACTAAAGAATAAGAAGCACGAGAAATTTTTTAGGTATATAAGTTATTGAAATAAACTTATCTACTTTTTTCATCATGGATATTGGATAAATGTGGATCTCACATATGCTCAAATATAAAGTATTAGAAAAGACGTAGACCCTTGAAAAAAGGGGAGGTGGAACTATAAATTGCAAATGGAGCAAGGGTTGCTTCCTCTATTGTGAGTCTCTATCCAGTGAGATTGAAATACAATTTGAGAACTTCCATTACATACCCACCATACATAGAACCATTATTTCTATATATTCTTAGGACAAGAATGGTTTTGAGCTTCTAATAAAAATGGTCAAATTTTCATTTCTAAAGATGAAATATTTTATGGCAACACCCCTACATCTTATGGTCTTTATTTATTACATCTTTATCCATGCATAAAACATATATATCAAGAATTAAAAACTCAACGACTTGAACATAATTTATATTAGGCACTATTGTCTAGGACACATAAATGAGAAGCACATTTCTAGACTCCGTAAAGATGGTTATCTGGACTATTTTTATTTTGAATCAATAGAGACATGTGAATCTTGTTTATTAGGAATGATGACAAAAACATCATTCACTAGAGATAGTGAGAGAGTGAGTGACTTATAGAACTCAAACATACTTATGTGTGTGGATGTATTAGAAAAAGTACTAGAGGTGGATAACAATGTTGGTATGTATGCCTAGATAGCCAATCATGTGATGATTGTAATGGCATATCATGTAAAAAAATTTGATTATTAATTAAAGGCAAGCTTCCAATTTATTCTGTTTAATTTAATTATGAGATACTGATGTAACATTATAAATGTCTAGGGAATTATATTACTCAATGACGTATGTCTTCAAGTACATGACTTGGGGAAATGATATCATATGGATGTTAAGAGTATATATACATAATCTCATTATGTCCCTGATCGGTTGTTATTGTGGAAAGCTGATAGACAACAATAGCACATAAAATTAGAGTGTGAGTTGGTTGATGAAAGAGTCTCATTAGTCATGATATGGCTATATCAAACCAAACACACATATACATATTAAAAAATAGTGTATGAGACAGACCCATCATGAGACTGACACATGGAAGCCATCATCATGGAAGTCATAGTCGGGTTTCAAAGTGATGGTGGTGATTGTGGTTCTTAGACCTGAAATCACTGCACTCAACACATGACATTGGGGACACTTTGACACCATCAAACTTAGTCTTGAAACATGGATTGTTATAGCGGTGGTAATTGGGTGACTTTGACACATGTGAATTGACTGTGAGTGATAGATATGGGATTTGTCCATACTATTGGAGTGTGATGTCCTAGGTCTCTTGATTAGCAAGACTAAGAAAAGCATGGCCATGCACATGTGAGTCAATATGTGATATTGAGCTTACATATATATACCAGACAGTCTGCTCTTGGTTCAAGAAATAATATTGAACAATAATGAGGGTGACTGATCCATGCCTCTAGTTCAATCTAGACATCAGTGACAAACGTATTATACAAACATTGCAACACCATACACATATTGTAGGGTGAAGTTGTTCTCCAACTTTCCATTTACTTGGGTAGCATTGATGTGCAACTAGGAACCACTCATTACTTGTGATGTCATAAGTGCTATGGACATTCACTGTCAACATAATATGGGACCTATAGGGTCACACACATAGGTCTTGACCTAGAAGAGGAGTTTATATCTTGAATGGCAATTGAATAAAGTACTAAAGTGTTTAGGTATTTGATTCACACAACAAATAGGCTGACGTCACTTCCAAACACCCATCTCAAGTTTTGAGAAGGCCGTTTGGAAGTGCCAAATGCTCGTCTCAATTGTTGAGATGGGCTTCAGGGGAGTCATGCCTATTTTGAGTTCAAATTGGAAAAAAGAAGTGAACCGACCAAATGGACCGACTCAAATTGGGTCACCAGATGACCATATGGGTGAATCAAGATGGTCGTCTCACATGGGCGAGATGGTCCAATTTAGTTGAGGAAAGGTTCTAGATATTTCCTAATTCATTTGAGTTGCACATTACTAGTTGTGTAAGGATATAAATATGAGATATTAATTGGAAACCAATTTCTAAATTTTTGTACAATTGGGAAAGAACCAAACGGCCGTCTGGGATGTACCAAACAACCGTCTGGAATGCCAGAAAATGGTGTCGACATCCAGATTGTGAAAATTCCAAAATTGTTGTGAACATTTGAGATCTTCTGGTCCCTTCCACTCCCACATCGACTGGGTTCTTGGACCCAAACCCCACCTATAAATAGAGGGGTATTGGGGGCTTCTGAGAGCATAACACAAAAATTGAGAAACCTTTTCTCTGACAAACGTTGTCCTCTCTAGTTATGGTAACCATGAGAGGCCAAACATGTCCTACCCGACTAGGGAGGGATAGCCAAGGGAGAGAGCAACTAAGATCATTGTTGTGGGAGAGTAAGTTGGTGACTAGTACACCAACGGGAGGGATGAATCCTTCCTGATCATTCTATAAGGACGACATGAGTTCTAGGAGGTCCACGTGGACTACTATAGTAGCAGGAGGCTGTTGTATGATGCTAGGAGGACAACATCAACCAACAGTCCGTGATAAGAGGAGCTGTTGAAGAAGACGAGGTTTGTGGCTATAGTCTGTGGTGCAGACTAGGAGATGTAGTAGTCAGACGAGTCCTAGTGCAACCAAGATTCAGAAGTTGCATATATACGACGATGAGAATTGTCACTGGACTTGCTCAAGGACCATGTATATCCTCAAAATCATCCTTCCTATCTTAACAAAATTGATGCAGTCTACTGATTATGGGGAATGTAGTAGATAAATTTTTATTTCCGTTGCCTACTCTATAGCCATATTTCCTTACAATGGTATCAGATCCAGTTTTAGTTTACTATATTATGGGATAATCGATATGATCATATTTTGGTTTTGTTGTTATATTACTTCATACGATGTGAATAATATCTTGTCAAATCCAAACACACTGATAATAACAAAATAATATATATATCATATATATGAAATTTACATGCATCACCCTTAAAGAGGTTTTAATGGTGGATGTGCAACATGGTTATGGACAATAACTCCTAAATTCTATGCTTCATTGTATGGTTGGTTTACCCATTTATCTCGATCTGCATACCGAGCCTCTATCTTATCTTCTCAATATAAAGTTAATTCTTTCCTACCCTTGCTCCCCTTGAATGTAACTCGAGGTTTCCAAATAATCATGTAAAAGTAGGATAGTTTACTTTCTATTATGAAGAAGATGGAGATGTCTTGAAGATGAGTCGACTGATTGAAGGACCATTAAAGACTATGGAGGACATGGAGGATGAGCCGGACCGACCGCCTGGTGGATCCGATCGATCCGCTGGAGGACAGAAGGACCAGACGACCTAACAACTGTCCAAGAGGCGAGCTGACTGGTTCAAAGGTTGAACTGATCAACCCAGATTGGCAAGTATGGATCTTCATCAACAACAAGTTTCTGCATGTGATGTAAACCTAGATGACCGTAATTCTTTGTGGCTCCAAGGGATTACATTAGACTGGTCATAACCATTGCTTTCGTTTATTGCATGTTTTCATTGTGGGATATATCAAGTATATGATACATACTATATATGTGGTGATTGGATAAAGTATATGCTTTTATACAAAATCCCTCAACTAAAATATTAAGTGTTAGATGCTTTCTAAAAGAGGCACACCTGAAAAGCTTGATCGACCAGTTGTAAGTTATGCTAAAGCGTGGTGCGCCGTCTATCTCGTCGAAGTGTGATGATAGATATGTAGGTTCTGCTACAACAGGGTGCATGTTCTATTATGTCAGCTTAACTGGTGATTCTTAGAGAGTCTAAGCCCATATGCATGTAGATGATCAAGGCAAGGAGTTGCGCATATCATCTATCTAAGAGTTGTATATGATGCAATTGGCATGATTGTCTACCTTAATAATTGACCATGGGCGCTGGTGTAGGCCGACTAATGGTTAAATTATTTTGGATCTTGGCCCACTAAAATATTGTACGCTGTATCATTCCAAATTGATATTGAGGGCTATCAATTTGAATAAAATAGTGGGAGTGATAATAATTAAGGACCTAATTAATATTGTCAAAATTTTCAAATCAAATCAAAAATGATTTTTGACAAATTCAATTTTTCTCTTGTAGAATCAAATGATAAAGAAATCCAATTTGTGATTGATCCTAAAGAAGGACAAACTTGATGGGAGAAATTTCCACGACTGGTTTTGGACTTTGAGAAGGGTTCTCAAGGAAGAGTGCAAGATCTACGCCCTTGACAAACTAGGCCTAAATTACCTTCTCTTAATGCGCCCAGAGCACACGTGGATGCTTACTGGAAGCATGCTAATGATGCTTTGGAGATAAAGTGCCTTATGCTTAGCTGCATGAACTATGAGTTGCATGAGAAATGTGAGGACATGAGTGTTCTTGAGATGGTGAGACATCTTAAGAAGGTAAAACTTGATCTTGACAAGTAAGAAAGGGACACTATCTTAAAGGTGGTACTTGAGTCAAAGATGATAGAGGAAACCTCATTAGAAGAATATGTGCTCAATATGATTGGATATATGTATCATCTTGAAGAACTTGGATTCACCTTGAGCCAATAGTTGGCCACTGATATGATTCTAAGGACTATGCCTGAATCATATATCAACTTTATTGCATGTTACCAAGTGAGTAATACGGCTGGACAGATGTCAGATTTGCTTGCCATGTTGATTCATATTGAAGAAAAATTGAAGAAGGAGAAGCCCGTGATGATGGTCAGTAATGCTGAGTCCAAGGATTAAAGAAAGATCAAGGAGAGTTCTGAGGTCAAGCCTAAATACACATCTTCAACACTCAAGATAAGGAGAAATAAAGTGCAAGAGGATCTCATCCTTTGTACTTGAAGGCTTTTAGGAAGTAGAAGATGAGGATGGTGATCTCCATTTCAGGTATATATGTTATAGACATAAATCTATCTACTTCATCATCATGGGTATTAGATACTAGATGTGGATCTCATATATGTTCCCATATGCAAGATCTGAAAGGAAGTAGGCCTTTGGGAAAAGTTGAGGTGGAATTGTGAGTTGCTAACGACACAAGAGTTGCGGTCAGTGCAGTTGGAACCTATAGTATAAATATACCCAATGGGCTTGTAATAGAGTTAAAAAACTACTATTATGTTCCTGCTATAAATAGAAACATCAATTCTATATCTTGTTTGGACAAAGATGCATTTGAATTCCATATTAAAAATGGTTGACGTTCTATTTCAAAAGATGGGCTCTTTTATGGCAGTGCCCCAATGTCTTATGGCTTTAATTGTTAGATCTAAAGACAAATGTATATAAAGTGAATACCAAAAGAATAAAACTCAGCAACTCAAACAAATCATACCTTTGGCATTTTCATCTAGGTTACATAAATGAGAGTCGAATATCTGGACTCAATAAAGATGGTTATCTGGACTCTTTTGATTTTGAATCAATAGAGACATGTGAATCTTGTTTGTTGGGCAAGATGGCTAAGACCTCTTTTACTGGTAACAATGAGAGGGCTAATGATCTATTAGGACTCATACATATTGATGTGTGTGGACCTTTTAGAAAACCTCTAGAGGTGGGTTTCAGTAATTCATTACCTTCACTGATGACTTTAGTAGGTATGGCTATGTTTGTTTAATGAAATATAAGTCAGAAGCTCTTGAAAAGTTCAAGAAGTTTATGAATGATGTACATAACCAACTTGGTAAAGGTATTAAGGCATGTCGTTCTGATCGGGGTGGAGAATACTTAAACCAAGAGTTTGAGGACCTTCTTAGAGCCCATGGGATTGTATCCCAATGGACTACACGTGGAATACCTCAGCATAATGGTGTATCAGAAAGAAGGAAACACACATTTCTAGATATGGTGCGATCCATGATGAGTTTAGCTGAGCTTCTAACTACCTTCTGGGGTTATTCTCTAGCAACCTCAGTGTTTACACTAAACTGAGTACCATTTAAATCGGTTCAAAAGACACCATATGAGATATAGACCGATAATCGTCCCAAAATATCTTTTATGAGGATTTGGGGGTACGAAGCTTATGTCAAGAAAATGTTTCCTGAAAAGCTTGGCCCTATATCTTAAAAATATTATTTCGTTGGATATCCCAAGGAAATGATGGGATACCACTTGTATAACCCATCTACCAACAAAGTGTTTGTTGCTAAACATGATGTATTCCTTAAAATGGATTCTATTTCCAAAGGAGTCAGTGGGATCTAGTAGAATTCAAAGAGGTTTGAGACCAATAAGAAAACATTGAACCAATAGATGAACAAGAAAAACAAAGAGAATCACAAGATGATGTGAAGTCTCAAATTCCTCAAGTGATACAGGATCCTCATAGATCTAATAGGAAATACCTTGAATTCTGAGAGATTTGGATATCTTATAAATCAGGAAGGCAGTGAATTGGTCATAGATGATGAGCCAATTACCTATAAAGATTCTATTGAGGGACCAAAGTCTGAGAAGTGGCTTGAGGCCATGATATCAAATATGGAATCCATGTATAACAACAAAGTATGGAATTTGGTGGATCCACCTGAAGGGTTAAAACCCATAGGGTGCAAGTGGGTCTTCAAGAAGAAGACTAACATGGATGGTAAGGTACAAACCTATAAGGAAAGATTGGTTATAAAGGGTTTCATACTTGTTCAAGGTGTTGACCATGATGAAACCTTTTGTCCAATGGCCATGGTTAAATCCATTAGGATCATGCTTTCTATTGCAACTTATCATGACTATGAAATTTGGTAGATGGATGTTAAAACATCATTCCTTAATGGGAATTTACCTGAGGATGTGTACATGACACAAACTGAGGGTTTTATCAATCCAAAGGATGCAAATAAAGTCTGTAATCTACAAAGGTCAATCTATGGATTGAAGCAAGCATCTCGGAGATAGAATCTTCATTTTTATGAGATAGTAAAAGGGTTTGGATTTGTTCAAATTGAAGATGAACCATGTGTGTACAAGGAGGTTAGTGGGAGCATAGTGACATACCTCACATTGTATGTGGATGACATACTATTGATGGGGAATGACATCCCTACTTTAATAAAGGTAAATACATGGCTTGGAAATACATTCTCTATGAAAGACTTGGGAGAAGCATCCTACATATTAGGGATAATGATCTATAGAGATAGATCCAGAAGGCCTCTTGGACTAAGTGAGAGTACATACATTGACAAAGTGTTGAAGCGGTTCAGCATAAAGAACCCAAAGAGAGGAAACCTACCTGTGCATCATGGAGTCCCCATATCTAGAGTACAATGTCCCATTTCTTGTGAAGAAAGGGAATGCATGAGTGTGATTCCATATGCCTCAGAAATTGGATCAATCATGTATGAAATGTTGTCTACCCATCCAAATGTCTCATTTGCCTTGAGCATGATGAGTAGATATTAGTCAGATCCAGGAGATGCTCATTGCATAGCCATGAAGAACATCCTCAAGTACTTGAGAAGGACTAAAGATCAGTTCTTGGTCTACAGTGGAGAGGAAGAGTTAGTGGTAAAAGGTTACACCAATGCAAGCTTCCAGACTGATCAAGATGATTACAAGTCATAATTAGGATTTGTATTCTGCCTCAACAAAGGTGCTGTAAGATGGAAAAGTTCCAAGTAAGAGACATTTGCTGATTCTACAATAGAGGTTGAGTATATTGCTGCATCAAGTGCAACAAAGGAGGCTGTATGGATCAAGAAGTTCATCATAGAATTTGGGGTCATTCCAAGCATCAATGAGGCAATCAAGCTATATTGTGACAACAATAGAGCTTTTGCACAAGCTAAGAAACCCAAATCCCATAAATGATCAAAACATAAACAAAAGTGGTTCCATCTCATATGAGAGATTGTGCAGCGTGGAGATGTAAATATTTGCAAAGTACCAACTGAGAACAACGTTGTTGATCCCTTGACTATGACACTTTCACAACAGAAGCATGAAGGTAAGGCACTTTCACAGAAGAAGCATGATGGTCATGTTAATCACTTGGAATATGATTCGTAGGTGATTGGCTCTAAGTGAAAGTGGGAGTCTATTGGTATATATGCCCAAAGATCCAATCATGTGATCATTGTAATGGAATATCATGAAAAACAATTTAATTATTAATAAATGGCAAGCTTCCAATTTATTCTATTTAATTTAGTTATGAGATAACGACGTAACATTATAAATGTTTAGAGAATTATATTACTCAATGACATATGTCTTCAAGTACGTGACTTGGAAAAATGAGATCATATAGATGTTAGGACTAATATACATTTTCTCACGATGTCCCTGATCAGTTGTTATTTTGGAAGGTTGATAGATAGAAATAACACATAAGATCAGAGTGTGAGTTGATTGATGACAAAGTCTCATTAGTCATGATATGGCTATATCAAACCAAGCACATAAATACATTTTAGAGAACAGTGTATTAGACAGACCCACCATGAGACCGACACATGGAAACCATCATCATGGATGTCATCGCCATGTCTCAAAGTGATGGTGGTGGTTGTGGTTCTTAACCTAAATTCACTACACTCAACACATGTCGTTGGGTACACTTTGACATCATCAAACACATTCCTGAAATATGGTTTGTTATAATAGTGATGATTGGGTGACTTTGACACATGAGGATGATTGTGGGTGACAGATATGGGATTTGTCTTTCCTACTAGAGTGTGATGTCCTAGGCCTCTTGATTAGAGAGACAGAGAAAGGCATGGCCATGCACATGTGAGTCAATATGTGATATTGATATTAAATATATCTCAGATAATCTACTCTTGGTTCAAGAAACAAGATTGAACAATAATGAGGATGTCTGCTCCATGCCTCTAGTTCAATCTAGACATCAGTGAAAAAGGAATTATACAAACACTGCAACAACATACATAGATTGTAGGTTGAAGTTGTTCTCCAACTTTCCATTTACTTGGGTAGCATTGATGGACGACTAGGCACCGCTCATTGCTTGAGATGTCATAAGTGTTATGGACATTAACTGCCAATGTATTATGGGATGTATAGGTTCACATACATAGGTCTTGACCTAAAAGAGGAGTTTAGATCTCGAATGGAAATTGAATTAAGCACTAAAGTGTTTATGTATTTGATTCATGCAACAAATAGGTTGACAACACTGCCAAATGTTCATCTCAAGTGTTGAGATGACCGTCTCAATTGTTGAGACGGGCGTCTGGGGAGTCAGGCCTATTTTGAGTTCAAAATGGCAAAAGGAAGTGAACCGACCAAACAGACCAACTCGACTTGGGTCACCAGACGACCATCTAGGTGAACAGAGACAACTGTCTAGCATGAGCGAGATGATCCAATTTGGTTGAGGGAAGGTTCTAGATATTTCCTAATTCATTTGTGTTGCACATTACTTGTTGTGCAAGGAAATTAATATGGGATATTAATTGGAAGCGAATTTCAAAATTTGTGTAACCCCATGGAAACAACCAAACAACCATCTGGGTTGTGCCAAATGACAATCTGGCATGCCAGAGGACAATTTGGATAGACAAATGAATGCATCTGGGCTATCACAAGTTGCAAAAATTCTAGAATTCTTATGAAAATTTGAGATCTTCTGGTCCCTTCTACTCTCGCATCGACTGGGAACCTAGACCCAAATCCCACCAATAAATAGAGGGATACTGGGGGCTTCCTAGAGCATAACATAGACAATTGAGAAACAGTTCCTCTATCAAACATTGTCCTCTCGAGTTGTGGTAACCACGAGAGCCCAGGAAAGTCCTACCCAACTAGGGAGGGATAGACAAGGGAGAGAGAAACTGAGATCATAGTTGTGGGAGAGTAAGTTGGTGACTAGTATACTACCAGGAGGAACAACTCCTTCTTGATCATTCTACCAGTATGATAGGAGTTCTAGGCGGTCCATATGGACTACCATAGTGGTTGGAGGCCGTTGTCTGCCGCTAGGAGCACAACATCAACCAGTAGTCCGTAACAATAGGAGATGTTGAAGAAGATGAGGTTTGTTACTACAGTCTGTGGTGCTGACCAAGAGGTACAACAATTAGATGAGTCCTAGTACAACCAAGATTCAGAAGTTGTACATCTACGACAATGAGGATTGTCGATGGACTTGCTCTAGGACCAGGTATATCCTCAAAATCATCCTTCCTGTCTTATAGTAATTGACATGAACTACTGATTATGGGGAATATGACAAATAAATTTATGTTTCTGCTACCTGTTCTATAGCCATATTTCCCTACAAATAATACTTCATCAAATTTATTGATGACTTCAGTACATTTAGCTACGTATTAAATGAAATACAAGTCAAGATCCTTTGAAAAGTTTAAGGAATTCATGAGTGAAGTACAAAATCAACTTGATAAAAGACTCAAAGCAATTCAACCAGATTGAGGTGGTGAATACTTAAGCTAAGAGTTAGAGGCCCTTCTACGAGATTGTAGTATTATATCACAATGGAGTCCATCTAGAAGACCACAAAATAATGGTGTATCATAAAGAAGGAATTATACATTGGTGTACATGGTATGATTGATGATGACTTTATCTGATCTTCCATTTTCCTTTTAGGGACATGGTCTTGAGACCCTCAAATTTACACTTAATCGAGTACCTTCCATATTTTTTGTAAATATACCATATGATATTGGAATGGGAAACGTCCCAATATATCTTTCATGAAAGTTTGGGAATGTGAAGCTTATGTCAAGAAGCAATTGTGTGAAAGATTGGACCCAAATTGGATAAATATATCTTTTTTGAATACCCTAAGGAAACTAATGGTTACTACTTCTATATTCCATCTGACAAGAAAGTGATTGTTTCTAGAGCTACTATATTCCTCGTAAAGAAATTTAATTCTTGAGAAACAAATTGGAGGAAAATAGAAGTTGAAGAAGTTCAAGAACAACAAGACAACATCAAACCTAAGGAGGTAGATAAGGAACAAGAGGAACCACAAATTGTTTTGGAACCTCAAGTCCCTATTATAATACAAAAACCTTAAAAGTCTGGTAGGGGATGTCTTGAGCCTGAGAGATATGAATTTATTGTGACTCAAGAAGATGATGTGGTATTCATTGAAGATGATGAGCCAATTACCAACAATGAGGCTATTGAGGGACCAAGTTATGTGAAATGGCTCCAAGCCATGAGATCTGAGATGGACTCCATGTATACGAACAAGGAAAGGACCTTGGAGGATCCACTGAAGGGGAAATATCCATAGTGTGCAGTTGATTCTTCAAGAAGAAGATTGACATGGATGCTAATGTAAAAACCTACAAAGGTATAATGGCTGCAAAAGGTATCAAACAAGTTCAAGGTGTTTACTATGATGAAACTTTTTCACTAGTTTCTGTGGTTAAATTCATCAGGATCATGCTTTCCATTGCAACTTATCATGATTATGAGATTTAGAAAATGGATGTTAAAACTACATTAATTAATGAGAATCTTCTTGAGGATGTGTATATGATACAACCCGAAGGGTTTCTTTCTCTAAATGAAGCCAATAAAGCATACAATATATAAAGGTCAATCTATGGATTCAAGCAAGAATCTCTGTGTTGGTATCTTCTTTTCTATGAAACTTCAAATAGTTTGGTTTTATCTAAAATGAAGATGAACCCTGTGTTTACAAGAAGGTTAATTGTATATCTCATATTGTATGTAGATGACATACCATTGATGGGAAATGACATCCCTACTCTACAATGGGTGAAGAACGGGATGGGGAATATGTTTTCCGTGAAGGGCTTAGGCGAAACATCTATATAGATATATATAGAAGGATTCTTGACCTAATACAAATACATAATACAAAGTACATACATTAACAAAGTGTGAAGAGGTCTAGTATACAAAATTCTAAGAGATGACCATATGCTTGGATGTGTGTGCATGCATGAGTAAGATACCATATGCCTCTATAATTGGATCTATTATGTATGAAATGACATGAATGTGCCCAAATATCTCATATGCTTTGTGCATGATGAGCGGGTACCATTTAGATCTAGTTGATGGTTACAAGATAGAAATAAAGAACTACCTTAAGTACTTGATAAGAACTAAGGATCAATTCCTAAATTATGACAATGAGGAGTATTTTGTTATAAAAGGTTTCACTAACATAAGCTGCCAAACTGATAAAGACAATTAGTGATCACAATCAAGATTCATATTTTGCTTAAATGGCAGAGCAGTGAGCTGGAAGAGTTCCAAGCTAGAGGTAATGGATGATTTTACAACAGAGGTGGAGTACACTACTGATTGCAACCATTAAAGGAAGTAGTTGGGATCAAGAAATTCATTAGTGAACTTGGAGTGTTTCCAACCATTAACGACACATTAAGCATTTGTTGGGACAATAATGCATCAATTACACAAGATAAGGAATCCATATCACATCAGTGTTCCAAGCATATACTTAGGCATTAACATCTCATATGTGAGATCATATAGCAAGGACATATTAGGATCTATATAGTACCAAGTGAAAGAAATGTTGTTGATTCCCTGACTAAAGCACTTTCACAACAGAAGCATGATTGTCATATTAGATTGATTCAACTTGGTTCATGAGTGATTGGCTCTAGTTCAAGTGGGAGACTGTTGGTTGTATGCCTTGAGAGGAATCATGTGTTGATTGTAATAGGGATACATTGTACTTGATTTGATTATTAATAAAGGAAAATTTCACATATTATATTTGTTTTAGTGTAGATAATGAATACACCTAATAATATCCTAAGAATGATTACTTTGGTCACATATGGTAAGGGATGAGGACCTGGACATGAGATCACATGTATAACAAGAGCACTCATTCTTGTTATATCCCTAGTCATTTATTATTGTTGATAGCATAGGACAACAATAACACATAAGACTAGCATGCATGACTTGTGATGACTATGCCTCTTTAGTCATGATATTGAATATCGACCCACATACATGGGCATCGTTAGACAACAAGTTGTACTCGACATACCCACCTTGAGATTGACACATAAAAATTCATATAGTGACATGTCTGAGTCATATATCAATGTGACAATGGTGAATTTGATCCTTAGACCTAAAGTCACTACATTAATCACATGTTGTTATGTTTACTTTGACACTAGACCAACATGCTCTGAATTAGAGTTGCTAAAAAGGTAGTGATTGTGTGTACTGTGACACATGAGGAATACTATGAGTGATGTTGATATAATTTGTCCCTCCTTTGGAGTGGTATCCTGACCACTTGATAAGAATGACTATAAAATGCATGGCCATGCCTATGTGAGTTGATATATGATATTGAAGTCACAAGATCTCAAATAGTATGTTCTATTTTAAGGAACATATTTGAATATTAAGAGATGACATTTAATGCCTCAGTTTCAATCTGGATATCTATGATAAAGGGATTATGTAGTCATGGCAACATTGGTGACTTTATAGGGTTTATTTTCTCTTCAAATCATTTGTATTATTTGGGTTTTGATTATATGTGGCTAGACACAAATATTTGTTGTGTTCATTTAAACATTACTACCAACGTAATTAGAAACCTACTAGGTCACACAAATAAGGATACATAAGGGAATTTAAGTTCTCAATAAACACATGCTTATATTGGTTTTAAATCATAAACATACTGATTTCCTATCTAATAGGGTGACCATAGTGTCTGATCAACCGATCAAGTAGATTGGGTCAATGGTTCAATTGATTTTCAAATGGTTAGATGAGTTTTCCATAGACTATCCTGTATAGAAGATTGAGAATCTTGGTTGGCCGATCAGAATGCATAACGAAAGTCTCAATTGGAAAGCAATTCAGATTTGGATCCAAACTGATATGAGGGGGTGATCAACTAACCTGATTAGGAGATTAAAATTATTTTGGACCCTGGTCGGTCGATCAGGTAACCTGATCATCCGATCATAATTCTAGTATAAGGTTTTTGCATTAGATATTTTTGGGATTGCATTCAGAAAGGGATCAGAAATAGGGTTTTCCAAGCCCAAAACTCTCCCATATAAAGGGGGCACGTCCTAAAGGGTTTAACACATATTTCAAGACAACTTATGAGACAAGTTTCACTTCATATCTCTCTTGGAGAGAGGAGAAGGAACTCAAAGGACTGTTGTGTGAGATAGGAGACAAAAGGGAGTTTTAGGACGACTAGCACATCAACAACTGTGATGACCTACTTTTCCCTCTCTTCTATTGTACTAGTTATCTGTCATTAAGTGGCCTTCTTAATCATTTAGATATATACTCATAGTTTAGCTGTTATGATACTCCCAATTTGATTTACCCCAATGACTGATTTCATGATATGTGGCTCTAATGTGAGGAATTGAAGTGTGTACCATTCCTTGATATGTATCCTTCTTGCTAGTGAATATGAACCTAATTAATATACTCTTTTGACTATCTAATGTGTATCATGTTTTAGATCTCTCAATTATCTTTCCAACGACGTAAAAATCACCCAATTGGACCGACAATGACTGAGTTATTTCCTTTAAAAGATCAAGCAAAATTGCTTGATTTAATCAATTAAATTGAACTTTTATCCTAATTGGTCCCAATCTAGATACACACATCCCAATTGGGTGGGGACCCCCCCCTTTGTTTAGTACGTGATCCAAGCTTATTGTCCTCATCCAATCAGTTCCCTTTGGGCTTGTCACACCTAATCTCAGCCGCCTGACCATGACGTCATGTATCACACCTGAAATCAATGGTTGTGCTTTATCTCCTTCATCCGTACTGCACACTGGTGCATATGACACTGCGACAACCACCTACCAACCCGATGGTTCCCGTTTTGCTTCCTTTTCATGCCATATCTGCCAAAATTTATGAAACCATTTGTTTCCCCTTGCTTTCTACCCTCATTCCCCTCTCTTTTCCCCTATCTTGCCACCCTAGATCCTTTCTTCTTCTCCTCTTCCGACAGCGCCTCCGTGGGGGCACAAGATCCCTACTCCCTGCCTTCTTCCCTCGATGCAACCTAGGGCCATATCATGGGACGCGGTCAAAGGACGAGTGCAAGAAACATCTCACCAGGATCTTGGGTACCCTATGGCCTTACTGTAGCAGCCACACCGATGAGCTCCAATAGGAGCCGTGACGACATAGGGAGCTACTTGTGTTGACTGGAGGCGGGCATGTGTCGCTACCGGTCGTGATCCAGTGATCGCGCGCGCTGTCCGGAGATTGCCCGTGGGTAGGAGCGACAAGAAGACCCAGCCCATCACTTAGGGGATTTGATAGGGGCTCACACGAGGATGGGTTGCTAGATAGGAAATTGACGGTTGGGAGCCACCATCAAAATTTACATCACAGTATGTGATATGTCCCTATAATTTGTATAACAAAATGTTCAAAATATCATAACTTTCACATGTCTTGGCCAAATAATACAAACCCATATACCAAATTGATCCTCTCGATGAGACCTACAACATGGATTAACTTGTAGACCCTAAAATATTCTTCTAGTGGTCATGTTTTGCTAAAAATACACAGTTAGCGTTGTTTGACCATGATAAATGCTTGACTATGCTAAATATTGAATATTTGATGTATATCTATCTTCCTAACTATGAAATCAGTAGCTTGTTTCTTCAATCTTTAAGTATAATGATAGACCTAATCACCTTTCTTGCTTTCTTGGTGACTGTTTTGTATATAAGTGCCTTGCATGGGACTTTAATAATGTGACATGCTTTTTATGCTAATCTCACATCGTAATATCGACTAATGTTAATTGACTTTGTGATCAGTAAGTATATTACACCTCATGACTCTAAATATCATCCTAAAATTCCATTTTTCTATGGTGGTTACATGTTACACTAAGTATGCATGAATTGACACCTTGTGATAATGCATAGATATACTATAATCAAATGATGAGTATGACCTCATTTGTACATCAAAGCACACTAGATCATTGATCTCAGTAATATTGATATGTGTGGTGACTTTAATACCTATAATCCACCCTCTTGCTCTGTTAGGGTGTTTGAAACCCTAGTTTGTCTCATGTGACCTATGAGGCTTGAATTGTGGTTCTTGCACCTTAATGTTTATGTGGATCTTCTACCCGGGTTTCTCCTCTCTTAAATCAGGCTATACTCCATCACTAATGTTATCTTGTATGTAGGCATCCCAGTTTAGTCTCATGTTGAAACTTGATTGCACATATGAACTATTTTGATGATTGAATGCATGTGGGTATGTTGATACCTGTGGGCTCTGATACCACTAATTGTGGGCTCTGATCTCCAAAACACAAGATAAACATAGCGGAAGAGATTCGTTTAACAGCGGAATACAAAAATCACGAGAAATTAAAACTTTTTGAAAACGAGATCTTAAAAACCTGAAACTCCTTTTATAAAGTAAGATGAACTGTTTACATCTCTGATAAATCACTTCTCGAGTGATTAAATACGTCATGATACAAAATCTCAAGATTTCAAAATTCTCAGATCAACAAACTCCTAGGACCTGAGTGTACAGAGATGACATAAGACTATTCTGACTACAAGACTAGACCGCACAGTGTTTCCACCTGGAGTCACTGCTGCTCCTGAAATTGCTGCTGTTGCTGTTGCTGTTGCCCACCTGCAGATTGGTTCCTTCGACCTCGACGTCCACCTAAAGGTAGAAATCTATGGGGTGAGACAATTTTAAATAATTGTCCCAGTGAGAGTTATAACTCTCCGCCAGAAATTTTGTCAAAAGCAATTAAAGAAAAAAAATATCATGAGCAGGTAATTTAGGTTACTCACAACAGGTTTACTAACAAATACTCATCTTTATTTAAGGAAATGAAGAACATGTATACTAATACTTGGATAGGGTATTTAAAAACAAGCAATGTAACATCAATCAATGTTCTTCGTAGTTTAACCTAAGCAGTTATGCTACGCGGTTGATTATGTTTTACAAACATCATTATGCCCTGCGGAGATGAGGTATACCGCTCATACTCCAACCGATCACTAGTAAGTCGCATCGGTATCATACTAGGTCATCGAAAGAGCCGGATTCTCATGACCCTCAACTACCTTAGTCTGAATGAGGATAAACATGCAGGACATCTAGTGTCCCTGCCAATATAGCTTACCAGGGTAATCTGGTACTTTGCTATTAGAGTCACAGTGACATTCTGCACTCTCTTCACCATCGAAAGATTTCATGTTTATCTCTCATCGATGCGGTATAAAAGATTTCCTCGGGAGATTAGTGTTACATCATCCCAGCATAAAACATAGTGAAGGATTGATAGATTAAGATACATCTACATCAATTCCTACACTAGGATGTAAGGAAATTCACATCCATATTTCCCCACATATTCAAAAATATGTGCTCCTGGAATCCCCTAAGGAAAACCTGTTTCACCATCATTTAGCTCCTGACAATGGTGGATCTATGATCAGGGCTCTACATGGTATGATTATACTTGATTAGTTAGGTACATTTCAGTATTCTTTTATCATCATTCATGTTTTCAAACATTAATCATTAGTATAGCAGCTATGAAGGAAGAATACTAATATGCAACAAGCCTAACTTTCATCAATTATCATTTCTCAATATTATCATCACAAGTCATCTCTCAAAGCATGACTTTGATGGTATTCATGGCTCTCACAACCTATCAATCTCACAAGATGCTATTATCAAGGCATCAGGATATATCACTATTCATAAAGCTAACAACATGCTTTCAAGGAATATAGTATCATCATCCATACCTGGATATGATCATCCTCATAAAGGAACCTGCATGGTTAAATCAACTGATAACAATAAATAACTCATTTAAAGAAGTTGTATCTCCCTACTCATACCAGAGCTAGGTTTCCCTGGTTTTCATCAATTAGGGTTTACTATTCACCTCATGGTGAAATGATCTCATAATATCCTCATGTATGAGAAACATCATCATTAAAGACCTCAGATAAGATTAAGATTCATCAATTATCATAATTAGGGTTTCCATGATCTCTCATAAGTGGATCATACCCTAATCATGCACATTCATGTATATTGAATGTATTTTACTTGGGTTTCCACCATAAATGGTACTTTCTCTCTCCTCTCACTAGTAGATGGTGACTACACTATTCTAGATTAGGTTGGGTTAAGTCCTCATTGATTAACACCAGTCAACTCATCACTATTATGCGATTAGGGTTTGATTAAAACAAGGTATCACTCAATTGAACCTTTCAGGGGCATTTTGGTATTTTACCCATTGACCATCATCATGGGTCAATTCATTAGCCACTTAGTCTTTTAACATATTAGGTTACCATTAGGGTTTAGATTAGATCATCGTTGAACCATTTACACCTTCAAGTGATTAAGTATAATCAACCTTGAAGGTCTCCAATTGGTTTAGGGTTTAACCTTCAACCTTCAACCCATTTGATTCTTAAATGACCTTGAACTCATTTAACCTTAAACGACCTAGAGCCCATTTGGGCCTTAAACGAGTGTGGAACCCCTTGATCTTAAACGGGTGTAGACCCATTTAAGTCCAAACGAGTGTGGACCCGTTTGAGCCTAAACGAGTGTGAACCCGTTTGAGCTTAAACGGGTGAGGACTCGTTTGAGATGAAACGGGTGTCAACCCAATTGAGATGAAACGGGTGTCAACCCAATTGAGATGAAATGGGTGTCAACCCAATTGAGATGAAACGAGTGTCAACCCAATTGAGATGAAACAGGTGTGAACCCATTTGGACTCAAACGAGTGTGAACTCACTTGGGTCCAAACCGCATGAACATAAAAAGGTGACACATAGGTTATGTTTGAAAAGGATTTCTTATGTTGAAGCTTTCAGTTGGCCCAAGCCATGTTAACCATATACAAATTGAGTCAATTAGGATGAGCCTCAATCAATTGGACTCCAATTGACCCTCAATTGAAAGCCAATTAGGGTTAAATCTAACTCAATTAGGGTTTCCAACCGGCTAATCACCAATTTTCAACAATGTGAAACAAAGTGTAATTGAACCCATCAATTGAACTCCAATTGGGCCCAAACTTGGCCCAAACGGTCTTGAGATCGTTTGGATGACCTCCAAACGGTCTTGAGACCGTTTGCCCAAAGTTTGACCAAAAACCAAGTCGGTTGGATAAGGGTTGAACCCTAATTAGGTCTAAAATCAGCAATTTTATCAATTCATCAACTTATTGTAATTGGACCTTCAAACCATCAAATTTCTTTAACCCTAGACCTCCAAATGATCTTGGGGTGTCCCTAAACGAGTGTGAGATCTTTTGGATGAACCCCCAAATGGGTTGGAACCCGTTTGGGTCCTTCAACCCAAAACTCAACAAGATCTATATTGAAATTAGCAACTTTCACCCGATTAGGGTTAGGTTATTGAAGTGTCTTCAACTCTTAATTGGTTAGGAATTAGATTACAATTATTTGTAGGAATAAAATTCAATATATTATGAACATGTATCCCAAACGGTCAATGCTTGGTCAACTCACTCAAACGGGTTGGAACCCGTTTGCTCAAAAGTTCAAGTTAATTAGTTTGGAAAAATCAGTACTTAATTCAATTCTATTGCCTAATTGATTGGCCTTCAACCTACGATTCCTTTGGAGTTAACCCCTCAAATTTGGTGGGTCAATCAGAACAGATACAACACAGGATTTAGACATATCAGAATATAAAAGTTCCATCTGACCTGCCACTACCTGTGGATTGACTACTGCATCTGGTGGGTTCATAGCATAGAACCTCGCTGTTGCCTAGTGTTGAGGTGGTGCTGATGATCTAGCTTGAGATGCTTGTCCACGTCCTCGAGCTGCTCCTTGAGATTGTCTTCTCTGTGATCCCTGTTGACTCTGTCTCGGAGGCTGTGTCACACTGACATGCCTAGACCCGTAGTCCTTCATCAAGTGTCCCACCTTCCCACAGTTGTAACAGCTCTTCTCCAGTTGTTGTGGTCTAGGTAGTCCTGTAACTGACATTGATGCTGAACTATAAGTCTCTTGTAGTGGTAGGTTTCATCCCCTGCCTCTACTCGGTGTCCACTATGTCTGAGCACTAGTTCTGGGTGGTGGAGGTGTAGGTGCAGAGAATCTAGGCTTCTTAAAGTCTCTAGATGAAGATCCCTGGAACTGTGGATATCTCTTTTGGGTTTGTCTTTTCTCGACTACGGATCTCTCTATCCTTCGGACTGACTCAACAAAGGTAGATAATCTCTCCCAGTTTTCTAGTGCAGACATGGGAGTAGCCATGTCGGCATTCAAACCCTTCTCAAACCTCCTAATCCTTTCTTCATCTGTGGTAGCCATATGCAGACAGAATCACAACAACTCCATGAACTTAGCCTCATACTCGCTAATGTTCATCATACCCTGTCTCAGTCTCTCAAATTGAGAGATCTTCTCATCCAAGAAAGTCTTCAGAAAATATCTATGAACAAATTCCCAGCGAAACTCTTCCCATGAGATCTCTATTCCAGGCCTCTTCTGCTCTTCCATGGTCCACCAGTGACCATCACTTCCCTTGAGAAGATAGACACATGTCTAACCTTCAGAGCTTCTAGGATGTTGAGGATTCTAAAAGCTTTCTCCAACTCAGTTAACCATAGATCGGTATCTGCAGGATCAGCTGTTCCAAAGTATTCGGTTGCTCTGACACGACGAAGTCGCTCGAACGTCTTACCGATACCTTGTCCTTTAGGCTGGGCAGGTGCCCTAGGTGCAGGCATGGGCATCCTGTCGGTGATGTGTGTCATAGCAGTCATAAACTGCCCGAACATAGTTTGAACAGCTGGGTTTCCCATGTCAGCTGGGTCAAACTGAGGTGGTTCTCTGGGTGGCTCAGGTACAGGTTGCTCTATTTCTAGGTTCCTTACACCTTCTCGAGGCGCAGCAACACTACTTTCGGCCTCGTACTCCTCCTGTGGTTCAGACATCCTTAATTATCTTCTTCTCCTGAGGAGCAGAAGACTCTATTAGATAAGAAAGAAGTACTAAGGATAGACTTGACACTCTAAGTCCTATGTCTCTGTAGACTCAGCAAACCTAGAGCTCTGATACCACTAATTGTGGGCTCTGATACCACTAATTGTGGGCTCTGATCTCCAAAACACAAGATAAACATAGCGGAAGCGATTCGTTTAACAACGGAATACGAAAATCACGAGAAATTAAAACTTTTCGAAAATGAGATCTTAAAAACCTAAAAATCCTTTTATAAAGTAAGATGAACTGTTTACATCTCTGATAAATCACTTCTCGAGTGATTAAATACGTCATGATACAAAATCTCAAGATTTCAAAATTCTCAGATCAACAAACTCCTAGGACCTGAGTGTACAGAGATGACATAAGACTATTCTGACTACAAGACTAGACCGCACAGTGTTTCCACCTGGAGTCACTGCTGCTCCTGAAATTGCAGCTGTTGCTGTTGCTGTTGCTGTTGCCCACCTGCAGATTGGTTCCTTCGACCTCGACGTCCACCTAAAGGTAGAAATCTATGGGGTGAGACAATTTTAAATAATTTTCCCAGCGAGAGTTATAACTCTCCACCAGAACTTTTATCAAAAGCAATTAAAGAAAAAAATATCATGAGCATGTAATTTAGGTTACTCACAGCAGGTTTACTAACAAATACTCATCTTTATTTAAGGAAATGAATAACATGTATACTAATACTTGGAAAGGGTATTTAAAAACAAGCAATGTAATATCAATCAATGTTCTTCGTAGTTTAACCTAAGCAGTTATGCTACGCGGTTGATTATGTTTTACAAACATCATTATGCCCTGCGGAGATGAGGTATACTGCTCATACTCCAACCGATCACTAGTAAGTCGCATCGGTATTGTACTAGGTCATCGAAAGAGCCAGATTCTCATGACCTTCAACTACCTCAGTCAGAATGAGGATAAACATGCAGGACATCTAGTGTCCCTGCCAATATAGCTTACCAGGGTAATCTGGTACTTCGCTATTAGAGTCACAGTGGCATTCTGCACTCTCTTCACCATCAAAAGATTTCATGTTTATCTCTCATAGATGCGGTATAAAAGATTTCCTCGGGAGATTAGTGTTACATCATCCCAGCATAAAACATAGTGAAGGATTGATAGATTAAGATACATCTACATCAACTCCTACACTAGGATGTAAGGAAATTCACATCCATATTTCCCCACATATTCAAAAATATGTGCTCCAGGAATCCCCTTAGGAAAACCTGTTTCACCATCATTTAGCTCCTGACAATGGTGGATCTATGATCAGAGCCCACAATTAGTGGTATCAGAGCCCACAATACCAATGTTGGGCTTTGATGCCTTGACATAGGGGACATCCCCCTATATTCGAATGTGCTTCTTGTTTCACTATTTTTATGATATATACTCTATCTTGGGTGGATCCCTTGTCTTGATGATGACGAACCTTGTTGCCCTATTGTGAGTCCTTTTGACCTAGAGTGTACATAAGTAACATGAATTTTGTAATGATCATATAAAATAGATGGAACCTCAAAATGACTTGAAACTTGAAATCCATCTTCATTATGGATCCTAAATTAGTACACGATCATCAAACATGTAATTAAGGAAATTTAAACCTAAATTGGCCAAAACCCTAAATTATAACTAATTAGGGTTAATGTTGAGAATCTGATGTATACATGTAATCTTGTGCTTAATCAGGTGTTTCTTGTGGCT
Source organism: Alisma plantago-aquatica (assembly GCA_963693085.1). Lineage (NCBI taxonomy): Eukaryota > Viridiplantae > Streptophyta > Magnoliopsida > Alismatales > Alismataceae > Alisma > Alisma plantago-aquatica. The sequence goes on from OY856410.1 coordinate 644,662,867, forward strand.
AGATGGTCAAGGATAAGTCAGTTAAAAATCTCTGAATTAGGTACAAGATTTAATGATTATATGAATATGGATTTCTTTCTTGAAATGTGATACATATGCATGCTTGTTTACATGCTCAATATTTCCATGTAGTATTCTAGAATTGTACTTGATGTTTGTCTCATACTATTGTTTTATAACTTCCAAACATAATATAGAAACTCCATTATACAAACCTTGTGCACCTGCTTGTATTCTCGAGGTAAGGACACAAGGCTGGACATCCTACTTGAGTTGTCAAGTTAGGGCGGACCATGTCGATAAAAGGGTTAGCTAATCTTGAGCACCCTTACAAACTCTTACAATAGGAAGTAGTCAAAGGCCTTATGGTATATGATGTTGTTTGTGTAATTAGAGTAAAAATGATATAAAACACGGGCTCTCGCTTTGTTACATACTTAACTTGTTTATTCTTGTTCATTACTTCTACAATCTTTTCAAATTATACAAAGCTTATGTATATGTATCTTTTAGCCCTGTACTCATCACCTCGTGTGCTTGATCCACCTTGTTTCATGTATTTTTATAGATTCAGAGATGAATAGAAGTTGATGGGATTCGTGAACTATGTCAGGTGTACTTGTTGTAAGATCCCTAGTATACATGAGCAGACTGTGTATAAATTGTAGTCTTCAATATCTAATTTAATGTTGTAATAAAAATGTTGTTTAATATATCTTGTTGAATGTTGCGATTATGATTGGTGGTTTAATCTTATTATTTGTTCATGTACGCTAAGATTTACGCTTCCACATTCAAACTTTGATAATACCATGCTAGGGACGAATTCCTAGGTCCTATCGCCATAGACTCTTCCAGTAGGAAGTAGTCAAAGGCCTTATGATATATGATGTTGTTTGTATAATTGGAGTAAATTGATATAAAACACGGGCTCTCACTTTGTTACATAACTTGTTTATTCTTGTTTGTTACTTCTACAATCTTTTCAAATTATGTAAAGCTTATGTATATGTATCTTTTATCCCTATACTCATCACCTCATGTGCTTAATCCACCTTGTTTCATGTAATTTTATAGATTCAGAGATGAATAGAAGTTGATGGGCTTCATGATCTATGTCAGGTGTACTTTTTGTAAGATCCCTAGTATACATGAGTGGACTGTGTATAAATTGTAGTCTTTAATATCTAATTGAATGTTGTAATAAAATAATGTTGTTTAATATATCTTGTTAAATGTTGAGATTATGATTGGTGGTTTTATCTTGTTATTTGTTCATGTACACTAAGATTTATGCTTCCACACTCAAACTTTTATAATACCATGCTAGGGACGAATGCCTAGGTCCTATCACCATTGTCTTTATAGTCATTTGGAGTTAGGATTTGGGTAAAAATGATTATGTGATAAATGGTATCAGAGCATGAACAATAACCACATGAAACATTACTCACATTAAAGACAAACTAAACACACATTACATATCAACCCTAGAAACTTAATGAGTTGTCCTCAGTGGACTAAGCTGACTTAGCCTCTAGGTTAGAACCTAGATGTTCTAGAACTAGGTGTAGGCTTGTGTAATCCTTAAAATCTTTCTTTTATCCTCCTTTTGTCTCATAGTATGGGTTGTGGGTTCAAGAGGGTGAGAAAAGGGAGACCTTATTACAACCCTAGACATATGTGCACGACATGTGTTTAGGGTATCTAGATAAGTGTGCACCATGTTCTTTCTAGTTCTCTAGGTGTCATGATACTAGATTGCCTAATAAGTGTGGTAACTAGTTTTGGTTTTGGTTTTATTCTAATGGAGTATGGTGGGTTTCATCGCCATTTCAACAATGGAGAAAATCTATTTCAAGTATTAGTATATGTATGTCTGAAAATGTTACCACATATAGAAAGACAATGAGTGTCTATGTAACCTAAGAGAAAGAGATGTAACATCAAGTCTAGATGAGAGTGTTTAGTTGAGAGTTGTAGTCTCTAGAGTTTTCTAGAGCGATGATTAAGGTTGGGATAGTAACTAGCCAAGATGATCTATGAAAATGATGATGATGATGATGATGTTGATGTGATGTTATGAGATGTTCAAGACGAATCAAGTTACATTTGATGATATGAGAAGAGTTTGACCATGCAACCCCATCTAGACCTAGAACCATGTATGGTACACCTAACTTGGCCAATGTTCTAAACATAGCTAGTGGGTTGGCATGTTTGACGTGACTAGTCTTGTATGCATTGAGATACAATGCGTGATATATAGTTTGAGACCAACACAAGCCTTAATATCTTTACAAAGGAGGATCTATATAGCATGGGACATACAAAAAGGTGACCTCTTGATATGAGTCAACCTGCCATGGGAGAATATCAGAGTACTTAAACTCCAAAATATGTGAAATCTTAAAAATAATCCTGATGAAATACATGATGATGAGTCCCTAGCTAGAATACTTCTAATTATATGAGTTGAGACACCTAGTTTGTGGTCCCTTTAAAATGTTGAATCCTAGATTTCCTATGAAAATACCTAACCCTAGAGAAAGAGGTATTTGAATATATAAGGGAGATGTCCCAAGACCCTAAGATGATGTACATGACATGTGGTATCCATGATGAGCCTCATACTCGGGTTAGTGTGGTTGTATGTAAAGGAATCTAGTAGTTTCCCTTATTTTTTATGGTTGGGTAGAAATTTGTTATGCGTAGAGGGTTGTGGCTAGCATGTCCTATTGAACATAGATAGGTCTTAGATTGAGTGGTTTGAGCTCATGGAGCCCCTTTGAGATACGAGTGAGATAATTATGAAAGCTCGATATTGATGATAATGTAGTCCCACAAATAATGCACGATACATGAAATAACCTCACCGATGTTAAACTTGAACATGTACAATTAGTCACTCTCATAAGATAGACCTAACATGAAACCAAACCATACATAAAAGGTGTAAGTTTGAAATCATAAACTAGATACAATTATGCCTTGAGATATTATCAGATATAATCATGAGATGCAATGCTTAGTTTCAGACCTAAGATGGAAACAAATGAATAGATACAATGATGCCTTGAGATATTATTGGATATAATCATGAGATGCAATGCTTAGTTTCAGACCTAATATAAAAAGAAATGAACATAATTTTTAGAGTTGGTAGAATTTTTGGGGAAAAATAAAACATGCATGTAATCTATTGTAATGATGTAACATTGGTCCAATGATGATCTCATTTGATAATCATGATCATGAACATGTTTGTTTGAGAAAATGACAACATATTTTTTGATAATTATGATCCAAAGAATTAAAAACCTAATGTAGTAGGGATAAGGGTTCCTTAACCCTAAGGACAAGATGTCATAATATGATAAAACATTAGATAATATGTATATATATATATATATATATATATATATATATATATATATATATATATATATATATATATATATATATATATATATCAAGATGGGTAAACCTTAGATTATGGAAACATATGTGTTCACCCCATGAGGGGAGATTCCTTTATACCTTAGTTTGGTTACCTAAGCACAATGAATATGTCAATTTTGACTCTTGTTTATGATCTTAGACAAATTTTGAGGATGAAATTTCTTTTAAGGAGGGAAGGATGTGATGACCAAACTTTTTCCTCTCTTCTATTGCATTCATTATCTCTCATGAAGTGACCTTATTAATCATTTGGATAATTACTCATAGTTCGAGTGTAATGATACTCCAAATTTGGTTTACCTCGATGACTGATTTCATGATATGTTGCTCTAATGGGAGGAATTGAAGTGTGTGCCATTCCTTGATATGTATCCATCTTTATAGTGAATATGAACCTCATTAGTATACTCTTTTGACTATTCAATGTGTATCATGTTGTAGATCTCTCAATTATCTTCCCAACAACATAAAAATCACCCAAATCGGATCTACAAAGCCTGAGTTATTGCCTTTTAAGGATGGTCAAAATTGCTTGATTTAATCAATTAAATCGAACTTTATCCTAATTGGGCCCAATCTAGATGCACACAACCCAATTGGGTGGGTGACCCCCCCTCTTATTTGGTTTGTGATCCAAACTGATTTCCCTCAGCCAATCAATTCCCTTCAAGCTTGTCATGCCTAATCTCATCTGCCTGATCACCATATCACGAATCATGCCCGAAATCAATGGATGTGCATTATATCCTTCATCCATACTGCACACCGCACATATGGCACTGCGACCACCACCTACCACCCCGATGGCACCCATTTTTCTTCCTTTTCATGCCATCTTCATCAAAATTGATGGAACCATTTGTTTCTCCTTATTTTCCATCCTCATTCCCCTCTTCTCCACCCCCTCTTTCCACCCTAGATCCTTTGTTCTTTCCCCAATTCAGTAGTCCTTCTGCAAGCCACAAGCTTCCTGCTCACTGCCTTCTTCCCCTCGACACAACCTAGGGCCATATCATGGCCAACGGTCACAAATCGAGTGTGGGAGGCACCTCACCAGGGTCCTGGGTACCCTGTGGCCCCATTGCAGTAGTCACGCCTGTGAGCTCCAATAAAAGATGCCACAGTAGAGGGAGCTAATCGTGTGAACTAGAGGTAGGCGTGTGTCACTACCAGCCATGACTCGGTGACTGTGAGCGCTACCTGGTGATTGCCAGTGGGTTGGAGTGACAAGTGGACCCAAACCGTTGCTTAGGGGCTCTGATAGGGGCTCGCACGAGGACGGGCTGCTAGATGGGGAATCGACGGCTGGGAGCCGCCATTAAATTTTACATCATGGAATATGATATGTCCCTATAGTTTGTATAACAAGATGTTCAAAATATCATAACTTTCACATCTCTTGGCAAATAATACGAACCTATATACCAAATTGATCCTCTCGACGGGACCTACAACTTGGATGAACTTGAAGATCCTAAATCTTAGTATAGTTCTCCTATTTGCTAAAAATACATAGTTGGCTTTGTTTGACCATGATAAACGCTTGACTTTGCTAAATATTGAATATTTGATGCATATCTACCATCCTAACTATGAACTAGTAACTTGTTTCTTCTTTGAGTCTAATGATAGCCCTAATCATCTTTCTTACTTTGTTGGTGACTCTTTTGCATATAAGTGCCTTGCATGGGACTTTAATAATGTTCCATGCCCTATTATGCTAATCTCACATCCTAATACCGACTAATTTTAATTGACTTTGAGATCAATAAGATATATTACACCTCATGAATCTAAATATCATCCCAAAACCCCTTCTTCTACGGTTGTTACATATTACATTAAGTATGAATGAATGTGACACCTTGTGATGATGCATGGATATAATAAAATCAAATGATAGCTATGACCTCATTTGTACATCAAAGCACACTAGATCATTGATATCAGTAATATTGTTATGTGTGATGACTTTAATACCTATTAAACCCCCTTCTTTCTCTTTTAGGGTGTTTGAAACCCTAGTTTGTCTCATGTGACCTATGTGACTTGAATTGTGGTTCTTGAACCTTAATGCTTATGTGGATCTTCTTCCCTAGTTTCACCTCTCTATCAGGATGTACCCTATCTCTCATGATATCTTGTATGTGGGTGTCCCACTTTAGTCTCATGTTGAACCTTGATGGCACACATGAACTATGTTGATGATTGAATGTATGTGGGTATGTTGATACCAATGTTAGACTTTGATGCCTTGATGTAGGGGACATCCACCTATATTCAAATATGCTTCTTGTGTCACTAATTTCCTGATCTATACTCTCTCTTGTGTCGATCCCTTATCTTGATGATGACGAACCTTGTTGCCCTATTGTAAATCCTTTTGACCTAGAGTGTACATAAGTAACATGAATCTTGTAATGATCATATAAAAAATAGAACCTCATAATGTCTTGAAACTTGAAACCCATATTCATAATGGACCCTAAATCAGTACAAGATCGTCAAACATGTAATTAAGGAACTTTGAACCTAACTTGGCCAAAACCCTAAAATAGAACCAATTAGGGTTACTGATGAGAATCTAACACGTACATGTAATCTTGTGCTTAATCAGGTGTTGCTTGTGGCTAGATAGTCAAGGATAAGTAAGTTTAGAATCTTTGAATTAGGTATGAGCTTTAATAATTATATGAATATGGCTTCCTTGTTTGAAATGTGATACATATGTATGCTTATTTATTTGCTCAATATTTCCATGTAGTATTCTAGTATTGTACTTGATTTTTGTCTCATACCGTTGTTTTAGAACTTGCAAACATAATATAGAAACTCCATTATAATAATCTTGTGCACCTGCCAGTATTCTCAGGGTAAGGACACGAGGCTAGGTGTCCTGCTTGAGTTGTCAAGTTAGGGTAGACCATGTCTATAAAAGGGTTAGTTAATCTTGAGCACCCTTACAGACTCTTCTGATGGGAAGTAGTCAAAGGCCTTATGATATATGATGTTGTTGGTATGGTTGGAGTAAAATGATATAAAACACGAGCTCTCTCATTATTAAATACTTAACTTGTTTATTCTTGTTTGTTACTTTTGCAATCTTTTCAATTTATACTAAGCTTATGTATATGTATCTTTTAGCCATGTACTCATCACCTTGTGTGCTTGACCTACCTTGTTTCACATATTTGTATAGGTTCAGAGATGGATATAAGTTGATGGGCTTGGTGAGCTATGTCAGATGTACAGGTTGTAAGATCCCTAGTATACATGAGAAAACCGTGTATAAATTATACTCTTCAATATGCAACTGAATCTTGTAATAAAACAATGTTGCCTAATATATCTTGTTGAATATTGAGATTATGATTGGTGCTTTTATCTTGTTATTTGTTCATGTATTCTAAATTTTACTCTTCTGCATTCACACTTTGATAATATCATGCTAGGGATGGAGGCCTGGGTCCTGTCACCATTGACTTTATAGTCATTTGGAGTTAGGATTTGGGTAACAAACTATTCTGTGACAACAACTCTTGTTCCTCTTCGACTTGGTGTCCAAGGTGGTGCACTGTGTTCTCCCTCATCTGCATGCATTAAGTAGAGCTTGAGACACACATGCTAAGGCTTGGAGAAGATATTCCATAAGATGAAAATAAGGTGATGCGAAGAAGAAAACCGTGCAACAACTTGGTGGCCAATCCAAATCTCTTATTGATTCATTTGGATTCTTAGCGTCTAATTTGGATCTACATCTAGATGATTGAGTCTTTCATTGACAAAATATGCATCTTGTTGTTGGAGAACTAGTGTTCTCAAAGGTATAACCTTTATCCCTTATCATGTATTTTCTTCAATGATAGATTATATCTATGACATATACAACAAATAGGGTGTAAAGGGAGATTTTTGTTACTCATTGCTCCTCTTCCTAAAAACTCTACATATATTTTCTTGGACACAACTCAGCCGATGATACTATTTGTTTCTTAGTGGTTGACATCGACCAAATTCCTAAATAACAAGAATTTTCAACCAATGAACAAAAAGATCATATATAGAATCATTGTGGGTCTATACATCGTGTTCATCAAATGAGATTATATAGTCATCCATTGAGTTACCTTTGTTGTGTGCCCAGATGTTGGATAGTTCTAGAAAGTGCAAAACTAGCTATTAGATTTGGGATAACGATTGAAAATATATATATATATATATATATATATATATATATATATTGTACACCCCAATAATGTCTATAATTCATACAAAATGATTTTAATGGATAAGAACATCTTCCACTATAAATAGGACCCCTTGGACTTCATCTTATGGTTATCGAAGGACTAGAAAGACCCCTAAACTATAGTTGAAAGAGATAGTGCCAACTCTAATGAACTTAGTCACTTGCTACATCGATTAGAGTTATTCAAAAATATGGAAGAGAGCTAGTCAAACATATCTATCTTGTGAATCTCTCACTTACCTACCTAAACTATTCTCTCTCATAAAGATTATATTATCTCTATTAGATAAGAGAGTGAAAAGAATAAGAAGCTCTTGAGTCCTTCAGTGCAAAGCATCTCCTTCATCAAAGATAGAAGATTCTTGGCTAAATAGAAGGTAAGACCTTGGAAAAGGTAGAAGATCATCGATAAGGGTGGGTAAGTCCTTGCAAAAGGCCAAAGACTCTTGGTCAATGATGGGTAAGCCCTTTGGAAGGTGGAAGAATCCAAAGATAGAGTAGGTAAGTCCTTTGTAAGGTTGTTGGATCCCACTGCAAGAAATGGGAAGCTAGTTTAGCCTTTGATCATGAAAAAGATGGTCATATGATGCATGCCTTATTAAGGAATATAAGGCGGTTCTCATGGTTGAAAATTATATTGGTTGACCTCTCTAGGTATTGGATCTACATTCTTGAGAGACAAAACCACTCTACATACTTGCACACATTTTTAGATTGTTCAATATTTTTCTCCCTTGCTTTCAATACTTCATAATTATCTTGAGAAATATTTTGAAGGTATATTTAATTTTATGTAAGTAGTTGAGCTCAATTCACATCCCCTCCTGAGATTATTATAGTTCTAACAATTGGTATCAAATCAAGGTCTTCATCGAGAAATACTTTCACAAGTAGGAGAAGATGAGTGATAATCAAGAAGGGAGACACTTCTTCAAAATACTAATTTTCATGGCAGAAACCAAGAATATTGGAAGAGAAGAATGAAATTTCATATTCAAGGGTTAATCTTTAAATTGTGGAAATTTATTGATCTTTCATGCAAAAAACCAGAGGGAAATCTAGAAGAATGGAATTTGGCTACCTTGAAGAAAGACACCTGAAATGCCAAAGCCATAAGCATACTCTATGACCCTTGCTACCCCACTGAGTTCAAATAGATATCTTCTTGTGACACCTCCTATGCGATATGGAGAAATATATGTGTCACTTATAATGGGGTGAATCAAGTGAAAGAAAAAAAGGTCAACGTGATCACAAAACAACTTGAAAAATTCCACATGAGCAAGATGGAGTCTATTGCCGAGATGTATTATAGATATAATCTCATTGTCAATGGCCTTGAAACACTTGGACAACCTATGGAAAACAAAAAATTATGATCAAAGATACTTCACACTCTTCCTCTCTAGTGGGAAAAAAGGTGACCTATTCATAGAAGAGGCCACCATGTTCACCACTCTTCCATTTGAAGAACTTACAAGCAATCTTCAATCATATGAGGTAAGGATCAACTCACAACAAGAAGAGGATCATGAAGAAAAGAATCAAAAGAAGAAGGAAAAAAGTGACTTATTTCCATTCTTCATAAATTCAAAATTTCCAAGGAGAATAAGATGTCGTGTAATCTAAAAGTATACTCTATAGAGGCATCTCCTCTTCCTCTTCCCAACGCTTCACTTTTTGAACGAAGAGTCTCTACATGGATGATTTCCGATGTGGTAAAAAGAATCATCATCATAAGAAGGACAATAAAAGATATGATAAGAACATGAAGAAGAAGGAAGGCCACAAAAACTCTATTGAAGTCCTCCAACTCCAGATCAGTTGTAATATCTAGTGAAAGTGAAACCGAAGAATGCCACTTTACTCTTATGGAAAGCTCAATTGAATGAGGTAGATATAAACTCTTTATCTAAAGAATATTCAATTGAAATTATTCATTCTTTTTTTACGGTAAACAAATTGTAATATACTATGGAAGACATACATAATCTACAAAGAGATCTGTAATGATGCCAGATTGGGAATAGATGTGCAAAATATTACAGAGATGAGGCTATAAATAGTTGTAAAGCTTCAGCTTGGATTCCTATTTGACACACATAAAATGAATTTTTCAATAGGATCCCTCCTCAATATTGATTACCACCATTCTAAGAGTACCCTAATAAGCCACACATAAACTGGAACAATAGATCCCAAAGAGGTGAGAATACATCTTCATTGATTTGGAACAAGGTGCTAAAGACACACCACCAATATGTAATCAAAATATTATATTCGGGAAATCACCAACACTGGATGTGAAACTAGGAAAAAACTAGATCATATTTGACTCCATAGAAGGAACCATCAACGAGGATGAAGATACAGGATGTGGACAATGGGAAAAAGAAGCAGGGAACTACTAGAAAAAACCAGAACTAGAGATTGAAAAAAGGGAAAAGAAATCAAAAGTAGTAGACGGACCAAAGGGGGAGAACTCGATCTAAGAGGGTGAGTAAAAGAATGAATCATGGTGACCAAGTCTCATCATAGTCCCACCACTCCGCACCAAATTCATCATTGCTAACACCCCAAAAATTGAAGCAGTGGGTAATACCAACTTGTGGATAACAATCACAGTCAGGAAGAAGAAACCACCACTTTCTTAGAACCTGCCTACAGTGAGCACTTGCTCTAAGATGAGATTGGGCAATAGAGCCTGAGGGGAGACGAGTACAACTCGATGGTTGCCACCCTTCCCACTCAAGCAGAGAGGAAGCTTCTATTCTCCTTAGAGAAGACTCTGAAATGCTAGAACATCCTCATCACAAGATTCACTCATCTTCCTCATGGATAGTGTTACAATTAATCATGCCAATCTTATATCTCAAATAAACTAAGTATAAAAATGAAAATATTGCCAAGATTCTTGATCACTTGCATGGAGAAAAGAGAAGATCTTGAACATGTTAATATTTTCTTGAAAGATGATATGGACAATCCAAAAAATCTTAATCTATATATTCAATTAAAATTTCTTGGTGTTGAGATACAAAATAATGTCTATATTATACAAGTAATTTTTTTAATACTAGAATTGTTAGTTTTCTTGATAAGTTTAAGTTTTTAGAATCTCAACCTTTTATGCCTAGTTTAATTGAAACACCCGCTAATTTTTTTGATTCTCTAATGTTTGACATTGGAATTACTAATATTGGAGTTGAGGAAAAATTAGTTGTTTAGCAAGGAATATAATATGAAAATGGTGTTTTTATTTCTAAGATAATTATGCCTGGAAATGAAAATTATTCCTTACTTAAAAAATCAATCCTTGGGAACCTTTTTCTAGTTATATTATTATAGAAAATGAGTTTGTTGCTATTACTTTAGATAAAGGTTCTTATATGAACAAATATATTTTCCTAAAGATAGATCTTTTGCATGATAGGGAGGGTAATAGTAAACTTTCTTCTTCTATTACTTCTCTTATGCATGTCAATCAAATTTTGAGATCCTCTTTAAAAAGATTCTAAGATGGTATAAACATTCTTAATGAAGTCCTAAAAATTCTACTAGAAAATTGGTAGCAATGGTATTTGATTTCATGATAGACTGACAACAAGGGTAAAAGACCTCCAACTTTCAATGGAGAATCCTCTAGTTCCAAGGCTAAGTGAACTTTTAATCATTGCATAAAAAACGTTAATTATTTTACATATTTCCCTTTTAGGAAATCATACCAAACAAATATGACTTGGGTGGCTAAGCTAACACTTCTAGGCCAACAAATATGATTGGGGACCATTTCATATTTCTTTTAGGAAATTGGCATAAGCCTTAACATGATCTATATTCTTTTGAAAATTGAATTTTCAATCCACATAATAGAAGAAAGGGTGAGATTCATATAGGATGGTAACTAGCCTTGAAACAAATGGTAACAACAAAGGTAAGGCTTTTCATTTTCATAATCAATCATTGCTTCGTATGATCAAGTTTGTATGCAATCTTTATATAGTTACTAAGTCAAAACTTGCATATTATGATTCTCATGTTTATCTTGCTAAGAAAACTACATACAATGATATTAACTTCAAATTTCACTATTTTACATGTTTTTTATTTGAGTATAACTAAATCAATCATTTGGATATGCTTTTGAAAAATTGTGCATCTTTGGATAGTAGTTTCGTAGGCTGATATTGCTCTAAACAAATCTTGACATATGAGGTCCCTTGGGATTGTCTTGATGCTATCATCAATTGAGAATTTCCATACACAAATTTGGATGAAGATACTATGTAGTGAATATATAAATGAGATATTAGATAACAATCTCCATATTAACTAAATTTATAAACCAATGTCTTATTCTTATGGCACTTCCCTTGGTACCTTGGTTTCTTTGGTGCATATTGCCTTGATCGAAATTTCCTATCTTGCATTTAACTCTATTTTCATATTCTATAAATTGAGGGAGCGTATGAGGAGAAGAGACATAGAGTATAATATATAGTTGCACAAATATTATGATAGCTAAATTTATACTAGAAATAACATAAATTATGGAGGGCATATGAACTCAATTATATTGAAACCCTCATGATTTTTAAAATTATGATTTTATTTGGAAGTTGTCCATATTTTTTTGTCATCTTCAAACTGTGGGAGAATGTTGACTTAAGAGGCTACATTGCCTTAATCCCATATTTTGATGATGACTAAACCATTCAACTTATTTGTGTCAAATGTGTCTACTTGTGTGATTTCATACATACACACTCCAAATGCCAAAACATGTAAACCCTAATTTGGATAAATAAGTTCATACAGACAAACAAATAGGTTTAAGATTGCATAGATTTCCTCCACAAATCATTTTATAACCACTTGAAATCATTGTATGACTTATAATTAAGAAAAATAATATAATAGAATTAGAATAAATTAATATTGCACTTAGCATTATTTTTTTGTCAAACAAATACTTTCACCGACCAAAATTATCCTAAAACCAAATAGGAAAGTGGTATTATTGGTAGATCAATTATCCTCAATAGTCCATTTGACTCTTTTTCAGACTGAATAACAAGAATTTTGGATGATGATAAAAAAGATCATGTACATATTTTTTCATTGAAAAAGATAGATTGTTTGTTGATCTAGTTAATTTCGGTCGGCTGATTTACCCTTATCATTGGCCAAAATGCTGGATAGTTATGCAAAGTTCAAAACTGGCCATTATAGAGGGCTAGAAGAGTGAAAATATATCCGTTGGACACCCCAATAACAACATTAGTTCATTCTTAAGGATTATAATTGCTAGGAAGCATCCTCAAATATAAATAGTCCCCTTGGGGCTTCATCCTATTTTATCCAACCACTAGCAAGGCCCCCTATACTATAGTTGAGAGAGAAGGTGCTCCAAAGATCCCCGATCCACTCTCATTATCTTAATCACTTGCTAGAGACAACATGAAATATATAAGAGAGCTAGTCCTACATGTATATGTTGTAAAACTCTCACTTCCCTACCTTTAATATATCTCTCATGAATATGAAGGTAATTTCTCCAACAGAGAGAGGAAAAGAAGATGAAGGGAAGTAGGTCGTTAGTGAATAGATTCTCCTTAGTGATGATGCAGTCAAAGGTGGAAGACTTTTGGTTAAATAGTAGGTGTAACATTGAAAAGGTGTAAGACAATTGGAAAGGGTGTATAAGTCTTCAAGTAAGGCTAAAGACTCTTGGTCAATGATAGATAAGCATGTTGGAAGGTGAAAGACATCAAAAGCAAGAGTAGGTAAGTCCTTTTAAGGTTACTAGATTATTTTCCCAAAAAAGGAATCTAGCTTAGCTTTTGATCTTGAAAAAAGTATTCACATGATATATCTCTTATGGTGGAATATGAGGTGGTTCTCATGATTGAAAATCCTACAGGTTGACCTCTATAGGTAGTTAGAGCTACATCCTTGAGATATGAAACACTCTACATAAATGTGCATATTTGTGGATTGTTCAATCTCTCTCCCTATCTTTTGACACTTGCATAATTAACTTGGGAAATATTATGAAGATATAATGAATTTTTAAAGTGGTCTAGCTCAATTCACCCTCTCTTGATCCCATTATAGTTCCAAAAATAATTTCCATCTCACACTGACTCTTCAATCTAAATAGTATCTTATTGCTTAATTTGACTATGATTTTACCACCATCAATGCCAACTTTTCATAATGTTTTAGTCACTTTGTACATGGTTTCAATTTTAGGTTTGTTAAATTGCTACAAATATAGCACTTGGAAGGGTATGTGATACTATGAAATCAACATCATTATGAGTGAAAGTGAGCTTCATCTTCCTTTCACAGAGTGTGTAAACATCATTGTAGCAACAATAGGTAATTTTAGAGTTTTGAACTATATGTATTTCCTTTACATATTGGTTGCCTAGAGATAGGATCATTCCAAGACCCTAACACCACATGATATGTAAATCAACTAACTGCTATTTAAGTTCTTGGATCCACATGAAACATTGAAGGTACATAGTTTGTTCCCATTTATACTTTTATTGGATCACCCTGACCATGTTTCAACTCGTGGACCACATGTCGTGAAAATTTTCTACATAGAAATTATGGTTTTGACCATGGAGAAGATTCCTCAACCATCAGATAGTACATGGCATGTTATCTCCTTATATCAATTAGTTTCCTATTCTATTACTAATGATTTAATTTCAAATATTAATGTATAAATACATGTGTTCAATAATCTGGGAGGGATATCTCTGATCATTTGTGAATCATATCTAGTGGAGATGATTATATAACACCATAAGGAAATCTTGAACGTCTTGGAACACTTGAAAATAATAAGGAAACTAACATAATTATATAATTTGAGATAAAAAGGACTTTCAAAGTGATGTGGGTATTAGATTTAAGGAAATACTTAAAGAGAAAGTTTTGTATATTACAGTTATCCCAATAAATCTCCAAAAATAAAGTATAAGTTGGGAAATGTGTCATTGAGATTTCCTCCAAATTTCATAAGATATAACACTCCTAGTGGCCTATAGAAAATCTTGAAGGATAAGCAACCTACTTGTAAAAATTATATGGTTTTATAATTGGAAACTAATTTAACATTTCCAACTTTAGTGTGATACAGTATGTTCCCCATTGATTTGTCATGCGGCCATTGGATTAGAGATAGACGGTGCAACCATTCTCTCCTACATCCAGTTGAAAAAGGAACATGGGGATATCGTGCTACAATATTCCCTTGCTTCTTTCTCTCTCCAATCTCCATTTTCTCCTAATTCTTATTCCATTATATTCGGGAGATAGAAAAAACTCAACAACCATAATGCAATTGTTAATTTTCTAGATTTAGAAAGTGACCAATTCCCAGTCCCTTCTGGAAGTTAGGGTACCATGGAATCTCTCTAGGATTCCACCCATACCTATATAAGGCAATTATGAGTTCACCTTCGACCCCTAGAGCTTTCCTCCCCTTTCAATTCCTCTTGAACCTCTCTGGATCATGCTCCTAAAGTCCACCTATAACACCTGCAACCAATATGTCTACCCATTGGGTCTTAGCATCTCCAGACAAATACTCCATATTAGAGCACCGCCAGGCCACCATGCGTAAATCTCCATCCCCTTCGTGGCTCAAGGAATGTCAGGGTAGCTTCTCCCCCAGTCGTCTGATCTCATCTAGAGTAGCTTGATGGAAAGTGACATCCAATACACAATGGCACCCCACGAGTGGTGGAAACCAACCACCAAGACTCCAAGAACACTCTCCAACCTTTAGTAGCCACAAACGTTGGTAAAATTTCCTTTCCTCTGATCATTTTTTTCCAGTAGGAGATCACTAATGGTGTCAAGCCGAATGGTCACACCTAGAAACCCCAAATGATGTTATGAGTTCATGAGACCATACCAAATCTAGCGATGCCTTTAGCTGACATTGTTAGGCTGTGAACTCGAGAGTCAATTAACTGATTGATCTTGCCATGGCTGGCTGGAGCAATAATTGATCTAGCAAAAGGGATGAAAAATCCCCAATACGATATGACCAATATGCCCTTGCGTGCATGACCGCTCCAGTTCACAACGTTTTGGATGAGATGGGTCATTAGCAATGCTCCCACACACCTAATTTACATGGATAGGGTGTTAATGAGGCGTAAGCTCATTGCAAGGACCTGGACCCATGCTGGATTGGATAAAGTGGCAATTTATGATGTGTCAAAATATGATTGGTCCAAATAGGGTTATTTTACAAGTATTCTAGTAGTTAATTGGTGAATTACAATACATCGAATCTATATATGAATTTGATCAAGAAAATGAGTAGAATCCAATTAAAATATATTTTATACCTGATTCTAATCATGATTCAAAACGTATACTGGATATATGATTAATAAGTGTTTCATACATGCAAACCTTGCAATTGATGATTAATGTGTTGAATACAAAAAGTACACTTTTTGTGTTATAAACTGATATTCCTAAATATAATGAGAACTAGACATGATAATAATGACAACAAATAGTTAGGGTTTATAGACCAATATTAGAGTTTTGAAACCAATGTATATATCTTTCTATGACCTTAATGAAGAAACTATAATCTAAGTGTTCATATTAACATGCGGTAGGTTCAATATATGATTTAGGGTTACATCTAATGTATGATTAACCTTTGAAAATCATTAGGTCCTTAAAGATAGGAATTAGGGTTCAAGGCATAACCCTAATGACAACCATTCACCATGGAAACCTAATTCTTATACTAAACCATGATTAATATCCTGTAAATGATTAATGACACTTTAGGATACATCCATGCAGGTTGAATGTTGATTGCTTGGATCCATCTTTTCTTGCTATTTTGGGTCTAATTATGATTAAAGTACACTTGAAGCATAACTGAATGACTTCTACATGGGAATGAGGTATGTTTATGAATACTCACATCATCGACTTTCAATGGTTTTCCAAGGATTTCTCAAATTTTTATGAAACAAACTATTGGATGTTTATTTACTCATTCATTATAATGCCAATATGATTATATTACAATGAAACCAATGATATTATGAACCCAAGGTTGTATCTATTAAGGGGTAACACACCTAAGTCCAATGATGAATAACAAAAGGTAGTTACACCCAAGGTGGCTTTGGCAAACGTGGGTTAGATTATCTTAATTAAAATAATAGTTTGTATGTACAACTATTTGGTGGTTGATAATGTATGTTGTTATCTTATGTGCATACATTTTGGTTGCACCACATACACAAAATAGCAATATACTAATTCACGTTTTGACTATCTCTCTTTTAGGTAACTGCCATATTTGAAGTTATGAAGACTTGGTGAATCAGATGAAATTAATTGAAGACACTAAAGCTAAGTAAAGGAGGAATAGTTAGATGTGTATTACAGATATATTAGTTTCTTAGGTAAAGTTCATGTAACTCCTTAGAAGTGCATCATTATTCATTGTGTAAACAATTTGTGAACTTAATGGAAATTATTTGTGCTAGTTTTTTGCTGAATATGGATTTGAGAAAATCTAGGTATCAATCATTATATTCTAGGTCTCTCTTAATTTTGGTATGCTCAAAATTGGGGTTTGTGATATTATTGCATGTTGTATAATTGTCTCTCTTTACTATCTATTCTCCTAATATCTCTAAAGTATAGACATGTGCCCCCTTTTTCCTATGCATGTGGTGTGCAGTGTTGGTATGTATGCCTAGAGAGAGAATCATGTGATGATTGCGATGGCGTATTACATAAATGAATTCATTAATAATAAAGGCAAGCTTCTGATTCATTATATTTCACTCAGTTATGAGATAATGAGGAAACGTAATGAATGTCTAAAGAAATACACTACTCAATGATGTATGTCATCAAGTACATGACTTGAACAATGTTAACATACGGATGTTAAGAGTATGTACACTCTTATTATGTCCCTGGTCTGATGTTGTTGTGGAAGGTAGATAGATAGTAGTAAAACTAAATATTAGAATGTGTGTTGGTTGATGACAAAATCTCATTAGTCATGATATTTGTGATATGAAACCAAGAACATAGATACTTGTCAGGGAACAATGTATCAGACAGACTCACCGTGAGAGTGACACATGGAAACCATACATGGTGGTCATATTCATCTCTTATAATGAAGGAGGTGATTGTGGTTCATAGACCTAAAATCACTATATTGTGGTTCATAGACCTAAAATCACTACACTCATCACATATCTTTTGGTGTGCTTTGACATCATCTACTATGATCCTGAATAAGGATTGACATAAAGGTGATGATTGAGTGCACTATGATACATGGGGATGACTGTGAGTGATGTAGATGGGATTGTTCGCTCCTACATGAGTTTGATATCATGCCACTTTATAAGTAAGACTGAGAAAAGCATGCACATGAACATGTGAATAAATATATGATATTGAGGTCATATATATCTCAGATAGTCTTCTCTAGATCAAGGAACATGGATCGAACATTGAGAGGATGATGATTCCATGCCTTGAGTTCATTCCTAATACCAGAGACAAAGGAATTAGACAATCACTATAACACCTAACACATATCATAGGTTGAAGTTGTTATCTAACTTTCCTAATCATTTGGGTAGCAATGATGTGTGACTAGGCACAACTCTTTGCTTGTGATGTCATAAACAAGTTATGGACATTCACTGCCAACTTAAATAGAAACCTATAGGGTTACTCACATAGGATACATCTAGAAGAGGAGTTTCATCATGAATGATAATTAAATTGATTGCTAAAGAGTTTAGATGTTCAATTTAAGCAACAAATCAACTGACTGGACTCCCAACTAACCGGTTCAAGGGTTTAACTGACGGATTGGAGTGTCAGGTTGATTGGATATTGCATTGGATGAATTTTGGATGAATAGGCACGAACCAACCGGTTCACTCAGTGAAATGATCGACTCATGGCTGTGAGATAACCAATTCAAGATATGAACCACCCGGTTCACAAGACAAATTCAATTGCATCAAGGATTAGTGCTGACATCATGTTGTGCATTAGTTAGATTTGAATTGCCAATATAATTGTGATTAGGAAACATGATGAAATGATTATTTCACTAGGTGAACCGATCGACTCACATGCCAACTGATCGGTTCACTGGGGAACCGATCATTTCTCCTATTATAGGTTGCAATGATTTGTGAAATTGCGGTCCCTTCCACTCCCACTCAGGATGGGAACCCTGACCCTGACCCTCCTATAAATAGAGGGATATTGGGGGCTTCTCAGATACAACAACTCAATTGACTTTGACAATTATTTTCCTCTCTCATTGTGGTAACCAGTAGAGAGACTGAGCAAGTCCTACTCGATAAAGGGAGGGATAGCAAGGGAAAACAATTGTGGGAGAGCAAGTTGGTGACTAGTACACCAATGGGAGGGACAACTCCTTCATGTTTTTTTATAGCAAGATGACAGGAATCTAGGCCGTCTGTGTGGACTTTCGTAGAGATGTGGAGGTTGTTGCCTACCTCTAAGAGGAAAACATCATCCTTCTATCTGTGGTGAGACCAAGAGCTATTGTAGACATCATTCTAGTGCAACTAGAAGACAGTTGCACGACTACTGTAATGAGGAATAGTCGGTATACTTGCTCTAGGGCCAGGTATGAACTCATTAAACCATCCTTCCCATCACATAGTTGTTGACACGATCTTGTATTTATGGAGAATATGGCAAATATTTTTTTTTTCATTTTTGCTGCCTGCTTTGACACCATATTTGCTTATAGTGGTATCAGAGCCATGCCAATTTACTATGTTTTGGGATAATCGATACAATCATATTTTTGGTTTTCATTATTTATTTATTGCATATGATGTGATTACTTGTACTACTTAATATGCATATCCGATTAAAGACCACATATGATCCCTAACTTGTACACACACACACACACACACACAGACACACACACACACACACACACACACACACACACACACACATATATATATATATATATATATATATATATATAGAGAGAGAGAGAGAGAGAGAGAGAGTCAGGATAGAATACACTCGAGTGTATCCAGAGCAGAATACACTCAAGTAATTTTTCACGATGCAACATTTAAAAAAAATCTAATATGTTGTCTTCTTAAACATCTTATGAATAGCTTATATATAAAATTTGAGCCCATTTGGACATTTATAGGTCATGTTATGAAGACCACAAAAATTATGCATTTCAAATTAGTTTCGTGCGTCGATTTTTTTTCTCTCGGATGAGTGACTTATACTTATCCAAATGAGCTCAAAATTTGTATGTAGCCTAATTATAGTATGACAATGAAGATTAATGGTTTGCATTTTACAAAAAAGTAGTCTTGATATGCAAACACAATTTGAGTGTAGTGTGTGATCTATAGACTCGAGTGTATTCTAGCCTGACTCTCTCTCTCTCTCTCTCTCTCTCTCTCTCTATATATATATATATATATATATACATATATATACATATATATATGCAATTTATACACATCCATTAAAAGCAAGTTTTGATGGTGGGTGTGTAGCATGGTTATGGTCAATAACCAAAATATCTATGTGTGGTTGAATGGTTCTTTTATTCATATTTTATCTCAATTTGCATACCAAGCCTCTACCTTCTTCTTCCCAGTGTAAAAGTATTATTCTTTCATACTTTTTCCTCAAATGTAACTTGAGGTTTCCAATTACCATGTAATAAGTTTAATAACAATAGGATAGTTTCTTTTCTTTCAATGACAAAGATGACGATCAACGTCAGGCGAGCTGATCGGTTCACGTAATGAACCAACCAGTTGGATGACTGAGGAGAACAGACCGCAGGAGAGTGAACCTGCCAACTGGTGGACCCAATCCACCATTTGGAGGTGTCCAAACATTGGTTGGATAGGAGACTAGACGACCACTTTAGATGACCAACTGACCAAGTAAGAGGTGAGCCGACCAGTTCAAGGGTTGAACCAATCAACCTGAATTGGCAAGCACAAATCTACACCATAGTTCATGCATGTGATCTTGACCTAGGTGGTAGTAGTTCCTAGTTGATCCAAAGAATTAAAGTTTTATGTCCATAACCATTGCTAATGTTTTATATTGCATGTTTACGTTGTAGTATATAGTATGTATATGATACATACTATATATATCTGGTGATTGGAAAAAGTATATGTATTTATAAATACAAACTCCCTCAATCAAATATTAAGTCTTCGATGCTTTTCATAAGTAACACACATTTAAAACTTTATCGACTAAGTGTGGGCACCCCAAGGGTGGTGCACCATCTATCTCATAGAAGTGTGATGGTAATAATGTGTGCCTTCCAAGCGGGGTGCATTATTATCGTGTTAGCTTTTGGGTCAGTCTTAACTGTGTGTACTTAATGAGATTAAGCACCAGAGGCATGCAAATGACTATGGCAAATAGTTGTGCATATTTTCTATCCAAGAATTGCATATGATGCAATTGGAAAAAGTTTCATACCTTAATTATTGACTATGGACGCTGGTGTTGTCCGGGTAATAGTTGAACTATTTTGGTTATTGACTCACTAGAAGGTTGTATGTCGCAATCTTCCGAATTGATATGTGAGGGCTATCAATTTTAATAAATAGTGGGAGTGATAGATAATTAAAGATCTAATAAATATCATCAAATTTTATACAAATCTAATCAAATCAAAATAAGTTTTGACAAAATTGGAAATTCTTTTGTAGTATCAAATGGCAAAACACAACAACACCTTTTCTCTATGATCAATCCTTGAGAAGGGAAAGTTATATGGGAATAAATTCCACAACTTCTTCAGGACGTTGAGAATTATTCTCACATAGGAGTGTAAGCTCTATGTCTCAGAGATACCAGGGCTAGATGAAACTCTTACCAATATAACTAAGGTTGATAGGGATGCTTATAAGAAGCACACTGAAGATGCCATTGATGTCAAGTGTATGATGATGTGCTCCATGAACTATGAGTTACAAAGGCAACAAAAAAACATATATGTAATTGAGATGGTCACACATCTTAAGAACATATTCCAAGACCAAGAAAGACAGGAGAGGTATGATGTCTCCAAGGTGTTGTTCAAATGTAACATGTCAGAAGAAAATCCAGTAGGTCCTCATATCCTCAAGGTTATTGGATATGTGGAGAACCTGTCAAGACTAGGGTTCCCCTTGGGTCAAGGGTTGGCCACTAATGTGATTGTACAGTCTCTTCCAAAGTCATATAGTCAGTTTGTCATGAACTACAACATGAATGACTTTGACAAACCATTGATAAAGTTACTAGGCATGTTGAGGACAATTGAGGCACATATGAAGAAAGACAAGACCAAGTCTGTGATGGTGATCGACAAGACAAATGGAAAGTCTAAGGGTAAATGCAAATCTAAGAAGAGTTCTAAAGCTGGTCAAAAGCCCAAGTCTTCATATCTCAAGGCAAAAGGAGTAAAGAAGGGAGACAAGTGTGACCACTATCACCAGACTGGACACTAGAAGAGCAATTGTCCCCTCTATCTGGAGGAACTAAAGAAGAAGGAGGATATATAGGTCTCCACTTCAGGTATATACATTATAGATAATTCTAAATTACTTCATCATCAATGGTATGTGATATCAAATGTAGATCTGAAATATATTTGATATGTAGCTCTGACAAGAAGTAGACCTTTACAAAAGGGCATTGATGGACTACAGAAGCAAGAGTTGCTGAAGCTATAATCTAAATTTAGATTTTATCTTAGACCACAGACATGTAATAGAGTTAGATGAACTTATATTTCATTATGTCAATAATAGAAACATTTTATTTTGTGCATCTTGTAATGACAAGAATGATTATGAATAAAATAGTTAAAGTTCTATTTCAAAGATGTGATCTTGTGTGGCAATACCTGAATATCTTATGATCTTTAGGATCTAAAGATATATGTTCATAACATAAATACCAAAGGATTATAATTGATAATTCCAACATTAATAATCAATAACATTGTCATCTAGAGCATAGATATGAGAAATGCATTTCTATAATCCATGATGATGTTTATCTTGAATCTTTTGGTTATTGAAACAATAAGAGATATGCAAGTGTTAAGAGCAACATGACAACCACTTCTCACTAGGTTTAGTGGGAGAATAAATATTCTATAAGTACATGTACATAATAATGTACAAAGACCATGAAATAAATGCTGCATATATGTGTTCGTACTTCATTATGTTTGATGATGCTATCATGATATGTGTTCAGTAAAATACATATCTCTTGAAGTGTTCAAGGAGATTACATATATGAAGTACACAACTTAATCAAAGGTATTAAGATACTTTGATATGATGTAAAGATGAAATACTTTACATGAATAATTTGAGGATCTTCTGGAGAGACTGTGATATGTATCATGATCAATTCCACCTGAAACATGATGATGTATCAGGAAGAAGGAAACACATCATGATGAGTCATGATATGATTATCACTTAATCAATCTTCTAATTTCCTTAAAACAATATGCTTAGCACTAAAACATGTAACATCCAAAATGGTTTTAAGGACATCCAAAGAGATATGATGTGGGAATACCCTAAGGACTGAAATGTATATGAAGAAAGTAATTTCTTGGATAAAGGTTTATCCCTAGATTTGTTGAAAACTACTTATCTATTGTTGGATGGTTGAGTTCCTATGGAATAAGTGGGAGTGAAGTATAACTTGAAAATTTCAAGATCAACAAAGAAAAAAATTAAACCTAAGGAGGTATAGTGAGAACATTGAGAATCATAAATTGTTGTGGAAGCTCAAGTTCCATCTGTAACACAAAACTTATAGTTCTAGATGAACGCGTCTGAGGTTAAAAGATTGAGAACCCTGTAACAAAGATAAATTATGAGTTGGTCACAAGATGATGAGACAACAACTAATAAGAACTATTGAGAAATTAGAGCCTGAGTAATGGCTTGAGGCCATTATATTCAAAATGGAATCCATAAATGCTAATAAGGTATGACCTTGCAGTACCACCTACAGGGTAAAACCCGCAAGGTGCAGTTGGGTTTTCATAAGGAAGATCAAATGGATGACATAAAAGGACATATTGGTTCAAAGGTTTTTCAAACTAGTCCAAAGTGTTGAACATGATGATATTCCTTTACCAATGAATGTGTTTTTTATTGCAGCTTGTTAGAATTATGTGATTTAGCATATGAAGTTTAAAACCACATTCGTTAATAGGAAAAATTAAGAGAATGTGTACGTGACACAACCTGAAGGTTTTATGACTCCATTAATGCAAATAAAGTCTATAAGCTACAATGTTCAATCTACAGATTAAAACAAACATTTTAGAACCAAAATCTTTAGTTTGATAGGATAGTCAAAGAGTTTGACTTTAGTCAAGATAAAAGAGGAAAATATGTGATTACAAAAGAGTTAGTGGGAGAATATGAATATTCCACATATTGATGGGGAATGGCATATCAATACTGTAAGTATTGAAATATAGTATGGAAATTGCCTTTAGCTATGAAGGATTAGGTGAACATCCTATGTGACAGGAATTGAGATCTACAGAGATAGTTTTGGAAAGTTTCTTAACCTAAATATGAGCACATATATTGGCAATATGCTGAAAGGGTTCAATATGTAGGATTCAGTGAGAGAGAATATATCCATGTAGATAGGACCAGTATCTCAAGAATCTAATGTTCCACTTCTTATGAAGAATGGAAGAGATTCCATATGCATTCACATTTGGATCTATCTGCAATATAGTGTACTCATCCCATCATCTTGTATGTGTTTGGACATGACAAGAAGAAATTAGTCATAACTAATGAAGGTCATTAGAATGCCATAAACAATATCCATTAGTACTTGAGAAGCACTAAAGGATTTCTTGTTGCACTGTGGTAATAAGGAAGAGTTGGATATAAAGGGTTACATCGATGCAAGATTCCAACATGATCGAAAATGATCGCAATATAAAAGTGTGTTATTAGTTGAAAAGAGTTCCAAACTAATAGACCATTAATTTTATTTATACAATAGAAGTCGTATGTCCTGTTGTTGTGAATGTAGGCATGAATATTGTATGGATCTAGAAGTTTGTATGGATGAACTTATGAAATGTTCAAACCATTGACGACACAGTAGAAATAGTATGACAACAATAAAGACACTTGTTATGCAAGGAATATCAAATAGCATACTACGACAATTCCATCTCATATGGAAGAGATGTGAAACATACAATATATTGACTAAAGGCAATATGTTGTTAACTTGTTGGATTAGCACTTGTGCAGCAGAAACATGATGGACATATTTAGATCACTTAGAATAAGATTCATGGCTGATTGGATCTAAGTACAAGTGGGAGTTAGTTTTATGCATGCCCAGAGATCCAATCATATGATGATTGTGATGGTATATTACATAGATGATTTTATTAATAATAAATGCAATCTTCTAATTCATTCTCTTTTACTCAGTTGTGAGATAATGGGGAAACATAATGAATGTCTAAATAATGAAACTAATCAATGATATATGTCTTCAAGTACGTGACTTGATCAATGAGATCATACGTATGTTAAGAGTATGTACATTCTTATTATTTCCCTCGTCAGATGTTACTGTGGAAGGAAGATAGACAACAGTAACATTAAAGACTAGAATGTGTGTTAGTTGATGGTAGAATCTCATCAATCATGACATTTGTGATATCAAACCAAGCACATAGATACTTGTTAAGGAATAGTGAATCAGACAGACCCACCTTGAGAGTGACACATAGAAACCATACACAGTAGTCATAATCATCTCTTGTAGTGAAGGTGGTGGTTGTGGTTCATAGACCTAAAATCACTACACTCATCACATGTCATTCGATGTGCTTTGACATCATCCAATGTGATCCTAAATATGGATTTCCATAAAGGTGATGATTGGGTGCACTGTGACACATGGGGATGAATGTAAGTGACGTAGATGGGATTTGTCCCTCCTACATGAGTTTGATATCCTATCTACTTGATAAGTGAGACTGAGAAAAACACGCGCATGCACATGTGAATCAATATATGATATTGAGGTCATATATATCTCAGATAGTCTTCTATGGATCAAGGAACATGGATTGAACATTGAGGGGATGATAATTCCATGCCTCGAGTTCATTTATGATATCAGAGACAAAGGA
Organism: Alisma plantago-aquatica; assembly: GCA_963693085.1. Taxonomy (NCBI): domain Eukaryota; kingdom Viridiplantae; phylum Streptophyta; class Magnoliopsida; order Alismatales; family Alismataceae; genus Alisma; species Alisma plantago-aquatica. The sequence goes on from OY856410.1 coordinate 644,688,876, forward strand.
ATTAGACAATCACTATAACACAAGGCACATATCATAGGTTGAAGTTGTTTTGGAACTTTCCTGATTATTTGGGTAGTAATGATGTGTGACTAAGCACTGCTCTTTGCTTATGATGTCATAAACAAGTTATGGACATTCACTTCCAACATAAATAGAAACCTATAGGGTCACACACATAGGATACATCTAGAAGAATAGTTTAATCAAGAATGATAATTAAATTGATTCCTAAAGTGTTTAGGTGTTCAATTTAAGTTACAAATCAATCGAGTGGACTCCCAACCGAACGGTTCAAGGGTTGAACTGACTGATTGGAGTGTTAGGTTAATTGGATATTTGAATGGCTGAATTCTAGATGAACTAGGCATGAAACAACTAGTTCACTCAGTGAACCGATCAACTCATGGTCGTGAGACGATTTGTTTAAGAGATGAACCACCCTATTCACAAGAGCAATTTGATTGAAGCAAGGATTAATGCTGACATCATGTTGTGCATTAATTGGATTTGAATTGCCAATACAATCATGATTGGAAAACATGATGAAACAATCGGTTCACTGGGTGATCCGATCATCTCACATGCCAATCGATCAATTCACTGGTAAACTAATCATTTTTCCTGTCACAAGTTGTAAAAATTTGTGAAACTTGGTCCCTTACGCTCCCACTCAGACTGGGAACCCTGAACCTGACCTTCCTATAAATAGAGGGGTACTGGGAGCTTCTCTGATATAACAACTCATTTGCCTATGAAAATTATTCTCCTCTCTCATTGTGGTAACTAATAGAGAACCTGAGCAAGTCCTACCCTATAAAGGGAGAGATAGAAAGGGAGAACAATTATGGGAGAGCAAGTTGGTGACTAGTACACCAATTGGAGGGACAACTCCTTCCTATCTATTCTAGTAGCACGACAAGAGTTCTAGGTGGTATGTGTGGACTTCCATATAGGCATGGAGGTTGTTGTCTACTGCTAGGAGGACAACGTCAGCCTACTATTCGTGGTGAGACTATGAGTTGCTGCAGATGTCGTCCCAATGCAACTAGAAGACAGTTGCATGACTACTGCAATGAGGAATAGTCATTGGACTTTCTCTAAGACCAGGTATGAACTTGTTAAACCATCATTCCCATTACATAGTTGTTGATGTGATCTTCTATTTATGCAGAATATGGAAGACAAATTTTTTTGTTTCCTCTTCCTGCTCTGACACCATATTTCCCCACATATAGGCCATGTTGTTTCATGTTGAACAAGTATATTTCACGGTTAATGTGATTTTCCATCTTTATTATCGACAAACATGTGATTTGTTTATGTGTTTTGTTGGTGAACATCCACATATGATTTATGATCTTTTGTACATGGTTAGAGGGTATGTAAGGTTTTATAATATTTTATTACAAATTTATAATCTACTTGATGATAGTAATTGGGTTATAAGGTAATATATGATTTTTTTATATGGGCTACTTCTGCTTTTGATGCAAAGAATGTGAAAAAGAGGAAAGAAAGCAATCCTATTATGATTGACAAGGAAAGTGGAACACTGTAGCTTTCTAAAGTTAACAATGCTTGCTATTTAATCATTATTTTCAACTAAAATTTAGTGTAGGATGTGAAAAATCTAGATCCAAGTTCCTTAATCTAAACTATCAATTCTTGTGGTTTCCTTTAGTTGAAATTGTGGGTTTTGTATTCATGTAATAAAAACCTCATTATTGATCTACACTATGCCAAATGAATTTTCTTGTGCCTAACAAAAAAGTTTCATGCAGAAGATGACCTTGACTACCACAACCCCATATACTTTTTAAGCATACAAGTATAGTCTCAGCATAATATATGAAACACTTTGTTATCCTAACATCTAAAAAGATTGAGAAAACCTAGTAAATAAACAAAACTAATCCATTTTCCATCACTTCACTCATTTCATTAACCATCATATATTTTGTTACTTTCATTGGTATCATTATTTCTCATCTCTTCCATCATGGAGATCATCAATTGTTGTTTTGTTTACCACTAATAGTGATTTTTTAGATTATACATGCCGAACACTATCAGAAGTCATAGAATTCCTCTTGTTTTATTATTCATTCATCCACTTAAGTCTTAGTGATATTTTTTGTTCAAGGGGAACTAGTTCATAAGTCCTATCGCTAGAATAACTTGATTTTAGTATACCAGATTTCCCAGTGTCAACCATAGAATGGGAATTTTTTTGTTAAAGGGTTCTACTTTACCACTTTCCTAATATGAATGGGGAAATCAACAACCTACCTATTGAAGTTAAAAATCTTATTAGCAACACTCAACCTATGTAAAATTTCAACTAAACTAGTTTTGAGGCACCACTAGGGAGGATCCTAGTCTCCAAGTGACAAAGTTCTTATAGTACTATGCATATTAAGGATTAGTGGCATCATTGTTGAAGTTGTTTGTCTACTTACATTTTCATTCACCTTACGGGGCACAAAGAATACTTGGTGTCTTTCTTTTCCAAGGTACTCTATTGACACATGTAATTAGTTGATGAGGGATTTTGATTCAAAATTCTATATGCCTAGCAAGATGGGTCAGTTGAGGAGCCAACTTACTAATTTCTCTCAAAAGTATGGAGAAATTTTCCATGATGCTTGGGTGAATATTAAGGATCTATAGTGATTTTGTACACATTTATGGGCATGAGAAGTGGCTATTGATGAAAATGATTTACAATGAGATATTTTAGAGAAAAAGTTAGATATTTAATTTAGGAAAAAGTGGATCGATCATTTATAAGATGCCCAATTAATCCCACAAAATCATATAAAAATGGATGTCAACCACTTGAAATCAAATGTGTAGAGGGATATTTGATCTTCCTATCATCATATGAACTAGACAAGGAGTAAAACTTGATCTGGAAGCCATTGACATGCTTCCCACAAATATTTACTAAAAGATCTAGAGGGGATGGGTGAATAGAGCTTTTGGTACTTCAAAATTCAATTGAAAACTTAAATCAAAGAAGGAGGAGGAAACATCGAAGACACTTCAATTTAGAGTGGTTCCAACTTTTGAATCAAAGGTTGTCAATCCACTACCCAGTTGTCTCTAATTGGGATTTTGAAAGTGATTTATTTTATTTACCTCGTAAGGATGTTACAACAAAATACAATCACCTTTCACCTCCTTGAAGTATCCATCACCTTGAAGTAGCCTCAACCTCCTTGAATCAACCTTCTTGAAATAACCTCAAGCCATTGGAGCATCCTTCACCATATTGAAGTAGCTCCATCACCTTGAGATAGCCTTCAGCTAAAAGTAGCTCTAACATCCTTTAAAGCAGCCTTCTTAAAGTAACCTTAAGAAACCTTGGAGCATCCTTCTCCACCAAGAAGTAGCTCCACCACCTTGAGATAGACTTTTATGAAAATTATCTCCAACATCCTTTGAAGCATCCTTATTGAAGTAACCTCAAGAAACCTTGGAGTGGCAATCTCCACCAAGAATTAGCTACAAGCAACCTCTCTCAGACAGCCTCCTACACTTAGAGTAGTCAAGGAGAACAAATACAATACAAAGGAAATATATTGGAAGAAAGAAATACTTAACCAATGAAGTACAACCTCTTGATTCCTATATCAAGTATTTAGATCTCCCATCCACTTAAGATGGACGTTTCTATGTAGTGTCTAGGAGATTGCAGCTATCAGACACAACTTTAGAGCACAAGGAAGAAGATAGAAAGTGATTCTCAACTTTTTTGCTCTCTAGAATGAATGCTCAAGTGTAGCTTGTGTGTGTTAGGTGTCTTAAGGCCTATCCTATTTATAGGAATGTTTGCAAGTGATTAGGGACGTTTTAGGAAGTCTCTAGAATGTTCTTAGTGATTAACTAGCGGTTAGGTAAAAAGTAGTTGGGTTGCAATGGCTAAAATGTTTGAGTTTAGAAGAACAATCCAGAATCCATTCCAGTCAATAAAGTTTTCGATCGACCATGTCTCGGTCAAAAATTTCTCCGACCAATCCTGAGTTGAATGCAAGTGTTTTCCAACATCTATCCTCAACTCCCAACCACTCGATCTAACAGTCATATGATTTGGATCGACGATGTGTTCGGTCAATAATATTTTTGACTGAAATTGACTTAGAGCACAAATGTGTATAATTTCAACTGGTGCTCTAAGTCCTCGACCGAGGTGGTTCTCGGTCGACAACATTTTTGACCGAGGGTGTTTTGGTCAACCAGTTTCTTGACCAAGAGTGTCACTGGTGCATGTTTTTGAACCACCTATTAGATGAATTTTATGATGAAGGATAATGGTTCTAATCTCTAGGAGGATCCTTTCTAAAGGTCATGAGTGGATATAGGAGATATAACACTTGATTTACATAATAACTAATTACTTGTGCATTATATACTTGTACAATTTTTTGCATTGAGTAAAATCATGAAAATATTAAGCATTTAAGTGTATTAATCTTCAACTATCCACATGTTATGATATCCTCATCTTCTTGGACCCTGAAATACTCAAGTGGCATGTTAGATCCATAAGAATGAAATGTTCATCATCATCAAAGCAAAGGGTATACTGCCAACATGTACATCATAATATAAATACATGGTAGGTAGGTCTAGATCATCTTTATTGTATGAAAAATTGTGAATATGGTAAGCATCCCATTTTTGCTTGCCAATTCTCAACACAGCTGACACCACAAGATTCAATTCTTGAGCAATGCAATGCAACTAGAAACTATAGTAATTGGAAGTCATATGACATATATTCTAATACAAACAACTCATGATTGATGGAGAACCCAACTTCTCATACTGCAATAGGAATATGAAAAATCATCTCTAACAAAACAAACAAAAATGACAACAAAAATGAGAAAATAGGAAGCCATCTAGTTACAAAAACAAAAAAATGAGTTTATATAATCCTAAGCAACATGGTTCTCCAAAACATTGTTGGAAAAGTTTGTATCTACTAAAAAAATTGAAGATTTTGTCCAAAAAAGGCCAATCCTAAGGATTCTCTACTATGGATTTTAGACTCAAAACGTGAGGAAGTTCATAAAAAATGGATAGAGATGGTTAAAGTAATCTAGAATAACCATAATGAGTATGGTGCATCATGGGATCTTAAGGATAGATATATTCTAAAATTTTCTCTTATTGGAAAAAGTTTGAGGGAAAAAGTTATTTTAAGGAGGGAAGCATGTGAGTTTTACTATTTTTTAAGTCTTCGTGTATCGTATTTATTTTGATTATAAAACAACTTGTGTTTTATTATCATATAAAGTAGATGGTTACTAAGAGAGCCTCATCATAATTTATTGTTGGCTTTGGGGATATGCCACATTCATATTTTGGTGATGCAAATGTTTCCCATTTGTGTCATTAATATGTGCATTTAGTGTTTCAAATGATAAAAGAACTTAGATAAGATCTAAAAATAAATAACATGCTATTTTATATTATTTTGGAGGCTCGTAGGTCAAGTTGTACCATGTATATGCTTTTTACAAGTGAATTTTGTACAACTTGTTAGAAATGATACAGAACATGTGATAGTCACCCTAATCCTATCCTAAGATCTATTCCTCACTTATATCAAGTCTTTAGGATAGTATAGTAATGATAGGAAAAATTTTAGTTGAACTATACTTTGACATAGAAAGAGCCATTATAGAGAAAGAGTCGTTGTAGAAAATGGTTGTTGTAAAATTTGCGAAGAGACTATTGGAATCCGATCAAATTCAACGAAGATGGAATCCGATTAAAGTGACATCATTCCGTAGTCAAATATTCATTCATTTTTCTAGCCAATTTAAATTTGTCTTTTGATCTCTAATGGATAGTTTTGCATTTGTCTTGGTTAAAACACTTTCAACAACTATATTCACCATTTCTAAGTGTTTCTATATATAAGAGAACCTATGATGACTATAATACAAACTTGAGAGATATATTACATGATATCCTTGACCAAGTTTAGAATTCTACATTGCTATCTTCAGATCTAAGTCATACCTCAATACTAGTGTCCGACACTACCAATTGAGCCTTGCCTATTTCTTTTAAGGAGTTGATTGACACTTGTTCATAGAGAGATACAAATTGTATATATTGTTAGAGTTGTAGTTTCTTATTCCTATCTTATTCTCTTTACTTGTTCTTGTTGCTTCCAACTACTTCTTGTGAGAAGGTTGTGCGGAAGCTTCTTGAAGCTACTTTTTTTGAGAAGGTTGTGACCAAGGTGGGAGGCTGATTGCAATGTACTTTGTAGTACAAGTTCTCCTTGAGCTAGAAAAGGAGGGTTGTCTTGATCCACAAAAGACACCAATACTGTATTTGTATCAGTTCAGAAAAGAAATAAAATGTAGGTTGAAAATCCTGGTTGGGAAAAACTAGGTAGTTGAATGACTTCTTTCGACGGAACCACTCTATATCCCTGTGTCTTTTGTGCTGATTCTTATTTTTTCTAACACTAGCTTTATATTTCCGCTGCCATTATTTTTTGAGTAAGTTGCGATTAACCTTCCTTTATAAGTCACATAAAGTTTATTATTATCTCTATCACCCCCTCTAGATTTGTCAAATGGTATCAGAGTAGGTCTTCAAGGAGTCTTAACACGTTTTAAAGGATAGGAGAAAGCATCATCTGTAATCTCAACCTCGAACGATCATATGTAAACCAACCACTAGGAAGTTTGATGGGGCAAACCACACATATTTGAAGAGAAAGTTGCAATTTCACTTAGAAGGCATCAACTTCGATCTCTAGAATATGATTTCCTTATCATATAAACCCCCTACAATAAAGATGGAAGAGTCGATTCTGGATACGGTAAGAAAGGAAACTCTAAATGCCATAACGATACGTATGTTATACTCTATCCATTTCTTTGTGAATTTAATAGAATATCTTTTTGTGAAACCACATATGATATAGGGAGAAAAGTTTCATTTATACATTAAGGAGCTCAACAAGTTAAGAGTACAAAAATTAATATGTTAAAACATAAATTTAAATTGCTTCACATGACTAAAATTGAAACTAGTACTGAAATATACTCTAATAAATGGTTTGAGTGCATTAGGAAAGCAAATAACTTAAAAAATGAAAGTCTCTAAGATACTTAGATCCTTGCCTCCTAAGTTCAAAGATAAGGTAACTTCTATAGAAGAATCTAGAAACTTTTCTAAATTATTAATAGAGTAGATCATTGGAAACTTGGAGACAAATAAAGTGAAGCTTCAAGAGGAGGCCAAAATAGAAGAAGAAAAAATTTATGAGAAAAAGGGTGCATTCAAGGAAAAAGCTTAAAAGTCATCTTCTTCTAGTGACTCAATTAGTGGCGAAGAAGAAGTACATCATAAAGGTAAACAAATGTACATTCTTCTTCTAAAAAAATATTAGATCTTTTTATACTAGATGTCACATATGCAGAGAGAAATCAAATTGGAAGGATGAATGCATGGAACTCAAGAAGAAGAATAATAAAAACTCCAAGAAAAGAACAAGAAAGCATATCATGCTACTTCGGATGATTCCTCAAACTTGGAGGCAAGTGATGAAGAAATCTGTCATCATGTTATTTAATGCTTCATTGTCAAACATAAAGATAATGATGAACAAGAAGAAGAAGATGCACAAGGTAATGATGATGATGTATCTCTCTAAATTTTCTCTAAAGAAGAACTTATTGAAATTAATTCAAATATAGTTGAAAAGTAAAAGATAAAGAAAAATAAATTGGTGAATATTGTTGATTCTTTACATTAAGAACTTAATGAGATAAATGATCAACATGCTAGTGAAAAGAAAAGAATACATGAGTTTGTTTCTCAAAATACTTCCTTGCAAACTCAAGTATCTATTCTTTTAGATAAGCTAAGAAATATGGAGAAACAACCTATTTGTTTCTCAAATTTTGACTATGATCTTATGTTTAAAATAAATGAATTAAAAGATAAAATTGATATCCTTCAAGAGAACATTGATAGTACCATAAAATGTTTAATTCCTATCACTAAATACTCTTTGATGCTTGCCAAGGAAAATGAAAATCATAACATATATTTGGATAATTTTTCAAACAATATAATCATGTTGAACAATATTTTGCATTCTTGCACTAATTATGTTGGTACTCATGGACTTGATTATATTCTAAGAGATGTAAAAAGAAAGAAAAACGAAGGATATAAACTAAAATCCAGTTCTTACATTCCTAGTAGTCATGTTACTTGCTATGCTTGTGGAAGATTTGGTCACTATGCTTACTCATGCCCTTTCAAGAGAAAAAGTGACAAAAACATGGTCTGGTACTAAGAAACTCTCTCTGGAAGAACTATTTTATGATCATGGGCTTCATTGGATATTAATTTTTGATCATGACATATTTTCTTTCAATTATTTTATCCCAAAAAATGTTAAGCTTTTCAATTAGTAGCTTAGTTGGTAGAGATGTAATTCTTCCAGATTAAACATTTCCAACAGACTGGCTTTTGGTCAAAATATAGTTTGATTGTGGGATTGTTTAGTCAAAATACAGTTCAACCAAAATCAATCTATCAGATTTTTGTTCGGCTATCTTGCAATTAGTATTTAGTGTCAGTTTGCTACATGCTTATTTAGTCTTTCATGTCGGCAAATATTAATTTCACATGTTGCAAACGTGGTCATTTCTCTTAAATGGATATCTCTATCTTGGTAGTTAGTTTCTTTGCTTGAGCTAATTTTTGTGAGTATGAGATTAAGGGTGAGCTTAAATCATCTAATTTATATTGCCATCTTTGTTAGATCATGTTCTTAATGGCTTCTTTATGTCAATTATGGGCATACCATCCTACAAGTTTGGTCTAGATATTTCTTATTCACCTTGTTTTGGTTTTTTTGGAAATCTCTATATCATGGAGGACTTAAAATTGCTTGCTTTGATATTGATATATTCTTCAGAAAACTAGTATTTTTCATGGCATCTCTATATCAGTGGTAGACTTAACATTCCTGACAATTGGGTTAGAGTATCTTTTTGATGTATTGTGCTTAACGAGATCTTTTTATCATGAAGGACTTAACATTCCTGTCATTAATAATTAGACAACATTTTGTTTCTTGATCAAATATGACTTTTTGTCTGTACAATGTATTCTCATTCAATTAGTGTATTCATATTAGTTTCCTGGTTCAATTTGTGCATTGTTATTTTTTTGGGTATATATTCCCTCTCAAAAATGACTATCTTGTAGAGGGGGAAAACTTGTAAGTATAATCCCTTTTTGACTTACACAAAGGGTGAGAAAATCCATGGAGATAAAGTTGGCTATATGTAGCAATTTAAATGTGTGCTCTAAATTGTCGACTTTCAAATTATCTTTTGGAAATATGGTCATCATAAAAAAGGGAGAGATTTTTGGCTTTTTGGAAATGCCATACTCATATTTTGATGACACAAATAATTTTCATTTGTGTCACTAAAATGTTCATTCAATATTTCATATGATCAAGGAACTTAAACAAGATCCAATAATAAAGAACATGCTATTTTGTATGTGTTTGGATGCTTGTAGTTCAAGCTACAACATGTATATGCTTTGTACAAGTGCATATTGTACAACTTGTTAGGAATGATGTAAGAATAAGTGATGATCGTGCTAATCCTACCCTAAACTCTTTTCCACACTTATATCAAGTTTTTAGGATAGTTAGGTGTCATTAGAAAAATCATTAGATATATTTTCTAAGAAAATAGTATTGACAGGAAATATTTCGATCAAACTATACTTCAACTAAGAAAGATACATTGTAGAGAAAGGGTCGTTCTAGAAAATAGTTATTTCAAAAGTTATGAAGAGGCTTCCTCTCGGTCAAACTACACTTCGACCAAGATGGAATCCAGTTGACGTATAGTTCGACCAACATCAGTCCACAATCAAAATCTAAATTTAATTTTCTAGTTTTTGTAAACATGTCTTTTGATCTCTAACGACTATTTTTGCATTTATCTTGGCCAAAACGCTCCCAACAACTATATTATCCATTCCTAAGTGTATTCTATATATAGGAGTCCATATAAATACTTAGAATACACAATTGAGAAATCTATTACATGAAATCTTTCTCCAAGTCTAGAGTTCTACATTATTATCTTCACATCTAAGACATAGCTCAATACTAGTGTCCTACTCCACTAAAGATAGGCTATCCTATTTCTTGTGGAGAGTTGATCATCACTTGTTCATAGAGAGCTATGGATTGTATATCTTGTGAGAGTTGTAATTTTTTTCTTCCTCTCTTATTCTCTTTACTTGTTCTTATTGCTTCCAACTACTTCTTGTGAGAAGGATGTGGGGAAGCTTCTTAGAGTTACCTCTTGCGAGAAGGTTGTGAGCAAGACGGAAGGTTGATTCTTATCTGCTCCATTGTGCAAGTTCTGCTTGAGATAGAAAAGGAGGATTTTCCTTATCCATAACATATATCAGTTGTTTTGAGTATTTTGTGTCAATTAAGAAAGGAATAAAGAATAGGGGAAGGCCATCAAGATACCAATGCCATTTCCATATAGATTTGCTAACCAAAAGTCTGGCAAGTAGTTTTGTAAGTACTCAAAGATCCTAAAGTAGAATACTGTAAATCTCTCATTTATTAATTCTATTGTATAAATAACTTCATGTGCTAAGTTTTTGAAGGATATTCCTTAAAGAATTCCAGCTTGAACAAAATTAAAATAGTAATTCTCTTCAAAGGGACAAGTTCCTTATCTCAAGATTGAATTATGAATAAGCTCAAGGATTTGAGAGAATTAACTCTACCTTGTAAATAAAATGCATGTCATTTGATAAAGGTTTAGTTGATTCAGGTGCAAGCATCATCCATATCCCTTTCTCTTTTCTTAAAGGATTTACACCCATCATCATTTTTTATTACAGATATGTAGGAGGACCCTGCCGCTCCCATTTGTTCTTCACTTCTTTTTCTAGTTAGTACAATATATCAAGTTGATGCATGTAAAGGAAAATGACCCTTCAAGTTGTAGATATATCCATATATTTTTGTATCCATGATGCCTTAAACACTCCATGAAGTACAAAATCCTCATACTTTGTGGAGTGACTCAATGACTACATGAATATAAGAATGATGAATGCTCTTATTGATGTCAAGGAGATGATATCTTTGATGTTTGTTTGAGCAATAAAGAGAAATAATTCATAAGAAATCATCAACAATTTCAATAGTTTACTTAATTGAATATGATTGCAAGGTGAATAACTTGTAATTCCTCCATTTGTATAAAACCCTACATCTAAGCTCGAGGTATGCATTTATTGGCCCTAATTCTACTCATTCAATTATAATAAATGCTCACCTATATTGTTGATAAGAAGATAAATGTTTAATGAATTAGGAATCCATAAGAAGGCCATATGATACAAAATATTTGGTCCTTAAAGTTATTAACCCTTCTAGCCATGCATAAAATTACTTTAGGAGAGGAAAACATGCCTTATTTTGAGTCCTAAAGATGAGTTCACTCTAACATCAAGGATGGAGTCAAAGTTGAATTAATAAAACTTCTTCATGCATGAATTATCTATCCCATTTACAACACTCCATGAGTTAGTGTAATTCAGATGTCCAAGTGAGGATGCCCAGTTGGTTAGACACTTGGTTCCTTACTAATAGGTCTCAAGTTTGTACCCCGACCACATGATGAATAAAATAGTTTCGTATGTTACCTAAGAAAGGGTGCGTGAATTTTGTCAAGGGGCATAATGATGACTTGATCCAAACTAGGAAAGTTCGAGAGTGGTGAATACACATAAACTATAGAATATTAAACTACAATTCCCTAAAAGGCCATTTCCATCACCTTAATTGATAAATCGTTGGACTGTTTAACCAACCATGCTTTAGTTTTTTATCTAGAAGGCTATTTAGATTTTTACAATTCCTATAATCCACTCATACAAGGAAAAATGATCTACACCTGTCTTTATGATTCCCATGCATATCATATAATATATTTTGGTTTACGCAATAGACAAGCTACATTTCCATGTTGTATAGTGTCAATCTTTTTTGTTATATTGAGAATATTGTGGTAGTTTTCTTGGATGATTTTCTATTCAATGGAAACAAATTTGATGATTGTTTTCTCAATCTAGCTGCAAGATTACATAGATATTCACAAGTAAAGTTTGTGATAAACTAGGAGAAGTGCCACATCAAGTTACGATAATGTGGTGTACCTATGCAAATCATTTCCGACAATGGGATAGAGGTGGATATGGAAAATATTGAAGCACAGAAAAGGTGCAAGCTCTAAACAATGCAAAAAATGTATGTGGTTTCTTAGTTCATGTATAATTTGCCTTAGATATTATATAGATATCCACAGATGAATGTGGTGATAAACTAGGACAAGTCAAATTTCATGCTAAAATAAGGTGTTTTTCCCATGCACATCATTTCTGACAAGGGGAAAGAAATGGAAATGTAAAATATCAAATAACTAAAAGGTGCTAGCCTGAATAGTTTCAAAATACATGTGGTTTCTTAGGTCATGTAGAATTTTTTTATAGAAGTTCATACCAACTTTTTAAAGATAAAAAACTATCATAGACCCTTCTTGACTAATAATGTATCAAATCATCTCACAAGTTCATGATATTTTTATCTTGGGCCCAATAGTTTAACCATGTGATAGGAGTTCAACATTCAAAGTCATATGTTAGATGTAAGTGACTTAAAACTAGATGTGGTATTGTGATGATGACATGACAGAAAGATCCATACCATTTATTATGTAAGATGCTAGAAAATACATAGAGGAATTGTTCTACCAATGAGAAGGAGCCCTTAGATGTTCTATTTTCATTTGATAAGTTCACTCAATATTCAGACAGATCTAAAGTAATCATATTTGCTAGCACACTACCATCTTCCATTTGATGAATAACAAGAGTGCCAAGCCCCACGACATCCTTGTATTATAGTGATGTAAGAGTTCAATACAAAATTAGAAGACAAGAAGGGGTTAGACATTTTTTGAATTGACCATTTTCATAGATCAAATGCTTAATTGGTGGCGGGCTACTGATCAATGATGATTTTTGAGATGAAACTTTTTTTTTCTAATTGAGGAAGAATCAATCATTTGGTTTTTTTTTACTTTACCGTATACAAGGTTTCAAGAGTATCACCTCCAAATCTTTTTTGAGAACAATAAAATAAGTTATTTAATTATTTGAAGTTTCATTATTGGGATGATCTAATTCCATTCAAGAGATGCTCATATGATTCATTTAGGAGGTGTAGTCCTCAAGAGTGTGCTTGGGACATCATTCATTGCTTCCACTTATCACCTTATGGTGAGCACTTACACACATAAAACAACAATAAAAATCTTACATAGTGGTCATTATTCTCCATAAATATTCAAAAATGTTAATCAATTTGTACATGCATGAGATCAATGTCAATGTTTAGGATGCATATCAAGGCATGATGTGATTTCTTTACAAATACTTTTAGAATTTAATGTATTCAATGTATATGTCATATTATATGTGCATGCTTCCCTCACATCTTAGTAACTCATACATTCTAGTGACGATACATGTGAGTTAAGGTTGCTACAACTCCCTAATGTGATTTGAATTATGTTGTGTTTATGTTTAGTAAGACAACTATTCCTACGTTCAGAATCTAGAATGATACATACATCTAATTAATGAATGAACTTTGAGATTAAGGAGCGAAAATGATATGTACTTGGGCGACATAACACACATTGAATTCTTGGTATAGCTTGTCCCTCTTGTTTTTTCTACTGTGGAAACTAGGTATGTTGACATATATTTTCTCCTACATTTACCTAATTAATGTGGTTTCATCAAATTATTCAAATCCTTGAAACATCCATTTTTGGTCCTTTCTGATGACCAAGCGATAATTTTCTCAAAATTTTAGCACTCATCCATCATTTCTAGATCTAAAAGTTTCATAGCATGAATCTCTCATTCTTATTATTATTATATTTAAAAGATTCTTTTAAACACATTATATTATATAAAAATTACAATAAGATCAAGATCTATATAGATGCCTTTGTAGAGGCACAAACTACAAATCTGGCTATCATTCCATTTTGTATGGAAAACACCGATGATTTAAAGACAAAATTAGAAGAAGTTGATGATGACATCATTATATACATGGTGGTTATATTTTACATGCACTCAAATGAGAAACTGAGTCATCAACTAGTGCCCCAATGTCATTGCTAGAATTTAATTTGATTAAATAGAACTTGTTGCCAATGCATTCCTTTTGATGATATTTTGATATTAAAAGGTAAAGTGTCATTGCAAAAATAAAGTTATCTATGAGTAGTTTGATTGTGTGCAACCCTACATGCAACAAAACTAGTGCACTTACATAAACCTGGTTTGATTTACCATATATCCATTGTGGTTGTAGATTTCATAGTTTTCCTCTTTCTTATATCAAAAAAATGAGATGGTGAATATGAAAACTTTGTTTTTCATCATTCACACCCTGTGGTCTATTAGTAGAATGCAATGTTCTTCTTTTCATAATTGCTTATGTTGTGTGATCCCACGTTCCCATGAATTTGTCATGTATAAATATGAGGGGTGAACAATATGTTGGTATGTATGTCCAAAGAGCCAATCATATGATGATTATAATGGAATATCTTGTAAATGATATGATTAATAATAAGGGAAATATTCCAATTTGTTTTGTTATGAGATAATGATGTAACATAATAAATGTCCAAAGAATTATATTACTCAATGATGTATGTCTTCAGGTTGAGGACCTAAACGATGAGATCATTTGGATGTCAAGAGTATATGCATTCTTTTTATGTCCATATTCAAATGTTATTGTGGAAGGCTAATAGACAGCAATAAAACATAAGACTAGAGTGTGCGTTGGTTGATGACAGATTCTCATTAGTCATCATATGTGATATCAAACTAAGCACATAGATACTTGTTAGAAAACAATGTATCTGACAAACCCACCTTGAGAGTGACACATGAAACCATGAATGATATTCAGAGTCATCTCTCATAGTGATGGTGGGGTTTGTGGTTCTTAGACCAGAAGTCAATGCACCCATCACATGTCATTCAATGTGCTTTGACATCATCCACCATGAACCTGAATAAGGGTTGCCACAAAGGTGGTGCTTGGATGAACTGTGACACATGGGGATGACTGTGAATGATGCAGATGGGATTTTCCCCTCTTATAGGAGTTTGATATCCTGACCACTTGATAAGTGAGACTGAAAAATTCATGGCCATGCTAATGTGAGTCAATATGTGATATTGAGCTTCATGTATCTCAGACGGTCTACTCTAGTTCAAAGAACATGGATTGAATGTTGAAGAGGATAACGATTCCATACCTCGAGTTGAACCCATATATCAGAGACAAAGAAACTATACAATCACTATAATACCAGTCACAGATGATAGCTTAAGTTGTTCTCCAACTTCTAAAATTACTTGGGTAGCAATGAAGTTTTGGTAGATACCAATCATTGCTTGTGAAATCATAATATGATTATGAATATCACTATCGTAATGTGGAGCCTACCAGGTCTCATGCATAAGATGTGATTGGAATAGGAGTATAATTATGGATGTGATTGGAAATGTTCCAAATCAAAATGATCACTAAAATGTTTAGGTAATCTTCTATAACAATATTGGAATATAATATGAGTTAATTGGTTAATGTGTTTAAGCCAATTAATTAGATTCCATTATTAAGTCAGGTGGCTGACCCAGAGCGATTAAATAGAGATAGATAACGGAAATTAGTTAATCAATTAATATGATTTAATTAACAGATTCTAGAATATTATTTTATTGGTCCACGAGTGGCTCATTTTAAACATAGCCACAACCCTTTGGTTTACCCAATGGTTTCGGGAAACCCTGCTTCCTTTATTCTACTAATAATTGGGGCATGACAACCGGATTTTGGTTAACACTAATATGCTCATGCGAAGGTTACATTCTTTTACATGAACCCTAGCCATCATCGTCCTCAAGTGAGAGAGAAGGAGAGCAATGTGATGCTAGCACATTATCAAGAAAAAGGTTGCTCCTTCCCAACAGCTTAAGGAAGCATGCCATGGAGTTCCAGTCCATCCACATAGATGAAGTAGAGACGCATATGCTGAGTTGCCTATGTTCTAAGGATGGCTGAGGACTGTCTATGCATGCTAAGAGCGACACACATCACCGCATCAAGGGATGTTGTCAGACCTACTCCGGGACGGGGTATATCCCTGTCCCCTCTTTTCGAATACGTTGTTGTTGACAAAATCCTCGAGTAGGTATGTGGAGATA
This sequence comes from Alisma plantago-aquatica, assembly GCA_963693085.1. NCBI lineage: Eukaryota > Viridiplantae > Streptophyta > Magnoliopsida > Alismatales > Alismataceae > Alisma > Alisma plantago-aquatica. The sequence goes on from OY856410.1 coordinate 644,705,286, forward strand.
AGTTTTATTGCTTCCATTGTGTCTGTCACCTCCACAAAACCCAACACAATACTCATGTTTGAGATGTCAATTTTGTAATAACGATGGCACTTGAAGTATATTGTGTCATCCAATGTATAGTTCTAAGTTGTTAGTAGTTTTAAATAATGGTCACATAGGTCAGTTGGGGTCTTCAGAGTGTTATGAATGTAAAATATTAACTACCATTATGTTTATATCATGTGTTTCTATGTTGCCAACACTTATGTAGATTATGTTTTTGTGCTTATAATTTTATTTTAAACAACATTGAACAATTAGACAAATAGCTAATATTTCTTTGATGATATTTTTGACTTTTATGATATTGTGACATAATTTAAGTGTGTGATTTGTTTTATGCTAATAATAGGTTTAATGTGCCTTAACATGATGTTCTAAATAAATGAAGGGTTGAAATAGGAAGTCACATATGGAGAACTTGAAAGTTATATGGTATACACCGTATTTTTTGAAAATTACACAATATTAAACAACCACTAAGAATCTATATATTATTCATGATAAACTTGTGAGATTATTTGACATGTATACTATGCATCAAAATCTATATCATCCTTATCATATAGTGAAACTCAACCAAAGGTAGGCAAGCATATTGATAACCCATATACATGTATTTAGTTTATAAATTATTCCTTCACCATTAAATGCACCACCAAGACATACATAAGTCTTGTCTACATTGTGGATCTAAAACTAGAATGATTACAAACTAAACACAATACTCACTTGGACAAGCTTACGTAGACCCCTTCAATCTCTAACATCAACACTATTATTAAATTACCATATCTAAAATGAGAACCCCTTGTCCCATAGAGGTCTAGCAGGTTTAATGGATGTTCGTATATAACTTTAAGTTGTTTCGACCGTAGTGGGTCTGTGTTGAATGCCATGGGTTAAACTTGGATGAAAAGAAAATTAAAAGGTTAATAAAAGTGGAGAATTTTCAAGATACATGTTGACAATAGGGGAAGGAGTTAAAAATGATGGTACATGCCATGCAACATGAGATCAATTGTTGAAGAGACCAAAGACATAATAGTGGTCTTAATGACCCATTCCCATCGTGATAGCTTAGTAGTGTAAATCTCTTTGTAATTCTTTATTATGATTTAAGGAAAATCATAGTTTATGTCACAACTAAAAATTCCAAATTTTGGATTATTCATTATATTATATATGTCTAAAATGATAAGTAAATCTAATTGTTTGTATGTATATTAACAACTTGAGAATGTAAGCAAAACTTAATTAAGTAGAAAGGAGATGATAAAAAAGGAAAAGTGTTCCAATTGGGTAAAATCATGTAATATGTAATGAAATATACATAACAAATATATAGGATGATTTTAGAATCTCATAGTACATCTCAAGGTGATTATCTGACTGTTTGCAGGGGCCAAATAGTCGGGAAACCTTTACAAAAGTAGTTTCACCTTTGAGACTGACTATATTGGTTCTATTGACCCAAGTCAGGTTGACCTGCTAGTAGACTGAACGATTAGTCGACTGACTATGGTCAAGTCATACTGACTTCTTTTTGTAAGAGTAGTGCCTTGGGATTAGCATTGGGTGAAACACTATTGAAGCTTGTTGGCGTAGGGAAGTAGCAATCTAATATTCGATCTAACCATTGTAGACTGACTCGTGACCCTTGACAAATATTGATCAAGTTACTAGTGAGACCTCCCAAGCTTGGGATTGATACTTTAGTTTTCTGCCTAACGAATTGGTTGTGGAGCTTGGCAGTCTCATTACTAACTAGAATAGTTGGTACTAGGCAATGTTTCACCCAATGCTACTCCTAGGTCTCTACTTCAACCTCAACAATTTGGTGAGACTTGTCAATAGTCATTCAACTAATATATGCTACTTGCATTTCAATCTGACTTGGGTAAGTGAAACCAATCTATTTAGTTGGCCTCAAACCAACATTTACAAAGGTCGACTGACCATTTAGTTTGACCCTCACCATGATTCTTACTAAAACATTATAAACTCGTCCTATATGTTTGTTATGTATCAAATCATTACTACTTTTATCTACCATGTCATATCACCTATTTTTGTTTTAGGTTCTTCTTTCTTTCTTAATTAATTTTTCCATCACATTCTCAAGTTCTTACTATACATATCAAGAATTAAAGTTCATTATCATTTCACACATATATGACATCATCAATCATCCAAAAGTTATGGTTTACATATGCTATTTGTCATATTGTAAACACAAATTAGGGCTTACCTTCCCATCATAATAAAAGGAATATAAAGAGATTAGCTTTGCTAAGGTAATGGGTCATGCAAATGATGCTATGAGAGATCGACCATGAAGAAATTGGAGAAGAAGACAAAGTGAGAAGACTTAAAACTTCTACTATATAGAGGTAGGGGGGAACAATAAGGAGCACAAATAACTATAGAAGATGGGGGGAAGAATGGCATATATGCCAATGTATGTATAGAGTCCAACCAAGGGGTGAAATAATGATAATTGTACTAGAGACATATTTGATGTCCTGAGTTATGCTTCTCAAGTTGACGAAGAGAATCATATGTTTCCAATGTAGCATGATAACTATAATAGTAAGAACTGGGTGCCACAGCCTCATTAGAATTGACAAATCTATGTGACCTATCCTAGTGAAGATTGCCACAACTTCGCCGTGATGCACATGTATCAAGATACTATGGCTTCGTAGTGCATGAACAACTGCCATAGGAGATCATCAAAATATAATTTATTAAAGTTTAATACAACATGTTAAACATCACGATAAATCGTGCAATGGCATATGCAAAACCTTCTTCATTTTCCAATATATTATCCTAAGATCCAACAGAAGATTATATCAAAAGGGCAATCGGATGGGTCTATGTGCATGATAGTAAATGGAAATAATATCATCGTCGTCATAAAACCGAAGACTTTACATTATACAATATGGAGATTAACATGCAGTAAACAGTAGTAATTAACCAAAGCACCAGAGTTTACAGCAACAGAAGCATGAGGGCGAAAGCACAATGCCAGATCTCACTATCTTGTAGATAGTTTCTATCACTCATGTGATCGAACTTCCCAAGATTTTGTCATCTTACTCTTATATGCTTTGTGGTGCCAACAAGAAGACTATGTCAAGCCAGATTGATTGGGCCAAGCATCACAGAAAAACACGAAGAACGTAGAGAGACATGTCAAGCGGCACAAAATGGAATTAATCTCCTCGAAGAGCACAAGAAGCCCTCTCGCTTATAAATATTTTATCCCCCTCACACGAAGGCCAAGTAGGATGAAACAACTTGAGAGGTTATGAACAAACGGGAGCCAACACTGAACACTCTGCCATTACTGTATCATGTATGATGGTAGTTGAAAACAAATCTTTACCCAGTTCCAGACCTTCTCAACAAACTGATTAATACCAAGGGAAAAGCACTTCAAAACTCCATTATGCGATCATATCCGTCTAAATGTCATCGAGTAGGTATTACAATTTACAAACCGAGCAGCTTGGATGGGACTGCCCTTACTAAGTACTAATTGAGAGCCGATGTCCTCTGCACTTTTGTTGATGGAACATATATGAGCAGTAAGTTTACGAACGTCATCACAAATGGAAAACAAATACAAGCGTAAGTTGTCATCATTTGCAGACGGCGATGGCGGAAAACGTAATGAGAGCGTCAAGGACAAAGGGAGCTAAGGCGCTTCACATGAGAAGAAACGTAATGAGAGCGTCAAGGACTAATGGAACTAAGGCATGGACGAAATGAAGCTTCAGGAGGAAGATAAGCTTATATCCTGGTTTGGTTTGTAAATTGCCTTCACCTAGTTGAATTGATGACTGTTCAGTGTTAATTGTCTTCTTATATTGAATTGATGATTGTCGCAATGAGCGTCCCCCAACTCTATGATAATGATCCCAAAATAAGTAGTGCATTAAGGTCATCATCAAGAATAATCTTCATGGACGGTTGTATTGTACTGATACTTCAGGTTCTCTAGCTTCCTGATTAAGAAAGATTTATTTATAACAATTTTTCATTCATATATTTCTTGAGTTTTTTCCGTAGATCTTTGACATTGGTATCCTCTGAGATGTAATGCACATATAAATTTCAAACAAGTTTTACACTATTCCCCATAGCCTTCCTATATAGTTTCTTCCAATCTACATCGAAAGTATTTTGTGACTTTTGCACCTCTATTGATCACATAAGTCTTTCCAGTACTGAACATCCTATGTTACGATCCGTGTCGAGCTTAACCCGTAAGTATGATGTTAAGCATGTGTTTAACTGATGTGCTAAGTTATAAGCCTGTTTTTGTTAATAATGTTTAAAATGGATATGATATGTGCTTAGTGTGTATCCTAGCTCTTAAAGCGTGTAGGATCTTACGCTTGAAGCGTTGCCAGAGAAATCGTTCGAATCCGACCTTCGAGTCAAAAGTTGCGTGTTTTTGGGCGTGTAGGGACTTGTTTGTAGTTTTTGAAAGTTTTGAACTTTGCGTTTAGACCCCTAAGTTTTCCTCCTTATCCTCTCTTCTCACTTATCTCGTTTCATTTCTCAGAAACGAGAGAACGCACAAAGCGTTCTTCTTCCTTGCGTGAGAAAGAGAGAGAGAGAGAGAGGGAGCTGAGAAGGGAGAGACGTCGGAGCTTCGTTTTGCTCCGGCCAGTAGCTGCGGCTCGTCCTCCTCCCTCCGTTGATCGTCTTCTCCATCAATTCGATCCGGATTTGCAGCTGGAGCTGCGGTTGCAGGGAGACGGCCAGGAGATTGGGGTGCAAGGAGCAGCCCTAGCTCATCTCTCTTCCCCCTTCAGGTCCGTTTTGGTGGTATGCATCATTTGCGAACGTTTTGCGGTGTTAATTTGGGATTTTGCCCGTCGATTCGAGAGAAATCGACATCTGTAGTCCATTTTTGTTTTCTGCCTGTACGCGGTTCGGCCGAGTTCGTATTCGGTCGGCCGAGTTTCTTATTAGGGCAATCGAACAGAGTTTTGGTCGGCCGAGTTTGGTCCTGATCGGCCGAGTTTCTTTGTAGGTATATCAAGCAGTGTTGCGGTCGGCCGAGTTCCCCAGAGGATCGGCCGAGTTTCCTGCTGGTCGGCCGAGGTTGGTCGGCCGAGTTTCAGAACCTGGGAGGTGTTTGGCCGAGTTCCAAAGTTGTCGGCCGAGTTTCAAGTAGTGAGTGGCAGTTCATTTAGAAATCATTATTAAACTCATTTTAAATGCTTATTTGCTTCAGTATCAGTTGTTATGACTCTTAAACAGTGTAGCATGTACATTAAAGTATGTTAAGTTCATTGGAACTTGAAATGCATGATATGAATGATGAAAAAGAGGAAATTCCATGTTTTACAATCGTAATGTGATATTTCTGTTAAACTGTATATCTGTTAACTAATTAATAGACATAGGTGCCCTAACACCGTAGAACCCCTCGTGAGGTCTGCACCTTGGGGTGAAACGACTTACCTAGCGTGTGTCTAGATGGTCGGTGACTCGTGTTTAACAATAATCCGTGTGTGTGTCACGGTGGCACGAGGGCAGAAAGGCAGTGTTCAACAATAATCCGTGCGTGTGTCACGGTGGCACTGGAGTATATAGGGGTTATTCAACAATAATCCGTGCGTGTGTCACAGTGGTAACCCAGACTCTCCGCCTGTGTGCTCAGGTTAGAGGAGGAGTCTAGAGTACACTCTTTTGAGAGTGCAGTGAGGCCGTGTGAGCCTGAGAGTCTTGACGCAGACCAGGACAGCAGTCAGACTTAGCATTTCCCGGGTGTGTCGCTAAGTCTTGTACGGTGGGATCGTGGCATGAACTTGCTACGAATCTTTATATGCATAGTACACTGCATATGATTAGGGCATAATAATAATATGAATAAGTAATCATATAGGATCACAGTAAATTTATATATCTGTTCATTTACCTGAAATACCTGTTGATGCATAGAAATGTGATTATTATCTGTATATCTGCTATGTCAACAGAACTGCCCTGTTTAAACTGTATATATGTTTATTTTCAGTTTATAAACCTGACGAGTTGTTTAGTGATAGCTAAGTGAAATGTTATTCACTGAGCGAGTAGACTCATCCCTCTACTCAAACATTTTCAGGTCAGCATCAGCATCAGGAATAGGAAGGATTGTTTCATCCTAACGCCTAGTTGATAGAAGGTTTGTGGTTATTCGAGTTAGAGGTCTCTTAGTCCTTTCCCCTCGATCTTCGGGAAACGGTGTGAGTGAGAGAGAGAATGTGTACAAAGATGTAAATTAACTGTTATGCTTTACTTTATGTTAATCAATGTATTACGCTGTAGACTTTACTTGTATCTGCTATCAGTTTAATAGAAAAGTTTCTGCAGTTTGCTTAGTTTCTGTTTACAGCTTAAGCTTGGTTATCATTTAAATGTCTTTAATTGTTTTTAAAAAAAAAGTGATGAGTGGCTGGTTGTGTGTAAATCCCACCTGTCGTGCCCTAATTTCGTGGTTTGTGGTTAATGTGAAATTGGGGCGCGACAATTTTTGGTATCAGAGCTTAGGTTTGAGTACTTAGTTACTCAAGATCAGGGAACGATAAGAGACCAATAGGATTAAGGTTTAAGTGTCTTTCTTCTATCTGTAGTTTTCTAATAGGAAATATTCTATTATATCATTGCAGATGGCAGGAAGAGGCTTTGATCGTGATGATCAGGCTGAAAGCCATGTTGGTCCTGATCCACGGTACTTGGGTCCAGGTGGTGGTGACCACGTGGATGAAGCATCCCGGATGTACAAGATGTTCCTGGAGACCAAAGAAAAGTACAAGGCTGATAGGCGAGATTCTTCTTCTACCAGCAGTAAAGATCTGATGCGATCTTATGAGCTTGTGAAGAAGCTAGGTGGCACAGAGTTTAGTGGCACCACAGATCCCGCTGAGGCTGATGAGTGGTTTAGACAGATAGAAAAGGTATTTCGCCTGATGGAGCTTCCAGAAGATAAGAAGATTAATCATGCAGTCTACCTTTTGACAGGCGATGCAGAGTTGTGGTGGCGTGGTGTGGAAGAAAAGAGGAGAGGTACAGAGCTTTCCTGGAAGGATTTCTCTGAGGAGTTTCATCTCAAATTCTATCCACCCACTTTTCTTAATGAGAAAATTAGGCAGTTACAGAATATCAAGCAGGGGAACATGACAGTTACTGAGTATGAAGCGCTTTTCACTCGGTTAGCGAATTTCTATCCGCAGCTTGTTCCCGACAACATAGAAAGATGCAGAAGGTTTCAGGAAGGACTAAGGCCAGAAATTCGGCATACAGTTTCTGCTACTAGCAGGAGGAATAGAGAGAACTTTGGCGAGTTTGTTGAGGCAGCGAGACAAGTTGAAGAATCTATGAATGCTGACAGGGTGCCCGAGTCTAAGAAAAGATCTGCAGATTTTAGTAGAGGGCAGTCCAGTAGTGGATACAGAGGTGGAGGTAGAGGCTTCTTTTCTAAGCTTGGGCGTGGCTTTGGTTGTTTCGGCAGGCAGAGATCTGAGGATGTCACTACTTCTAGAGGCAGAGGAGGATACAACCCAGGAAGATGGAGCAGTGCCGTTAGTGGACAGTCTTCTGGATCATCTACTTCTGTGACTGGTCCACAGAGGAAGGAGATGCGAGTATGTAATACCTGTGGAAAATTTCACTCTGGGCAATGTTGGGGTTTAGATTATACGGGATGTTTCCATTGTGGGCAGATAGGACATATAAAGAAGTTTTGTCCTCAGCTTCAACCAGCAGCATCACAAGCTTCTCAGTCTCAGTTTTATGATGTTCAGAGACAACCTCCAGCTGAAGGACCGAGTTCTTCTATGGCTTCTGGTTCCAGAGGTGGTGGAGTATCCAGTGGCAGAAGTGGTCAAAGAGGACAACGTGGCAGAGGGAGAGCGGCAGCACGTTTCTTTTCTTTGACACCTCAGGAAGGTATAATCTCGTCACAAGTTGTTACAGGAGAGATGCTTTTGTTTAATAGTATACTAGTTTCAGTTTTGTTATATCCGGGAGCTACACATTCTTTTATACGATGTTCTTTAGTTGATGAACTTAATCTGTTAACTCAAGAGTTGGCAGATGAGTTAGTGTTGAGGGTTCCACTAGGTGGACCAACAGTTTTATCCGAGTCTTGTCCCGGATGTTTGTTATCTTTTGGAGGTTTCACCTTTGCTGCTAATCTCATACCCTTGGATGTAAATACTTTTCAAATCATCTTGGGTATGGATTGTCTTGAGACATATCGAGTGCAACTCGATTGTTGGAAAAAGGAAGCTACCTTTCAACTAGGTGAATTTTCTTGTGTCTTTACTGGAGACAGGAAAATTCTACCTACGTGCATAATATCAGCGGCTATAGCTGATAAGATGTTACAGAAAGGATGTGAAGCGTTCCTTGCTCATGTGGTTGACACCAGAGCAGAGAAGAGCACCGCCAGTGTTTATGATGTGCCTGTGGTTCGTGAGTTTTCTGATGTTTTTCTAGAGGAGTTACCAGGCTTACCTCCTGTCAGAGATATTGATTTTGAAATTCAGATATATCCAGGTAGTCATCCAGTAGCACTGCCAGCCTATAGAATGGCACCTGCAGAGTTGAAGGAACTCAAGGTGCAGTTGCAGGAGTTGCTAGATAAGGGTTTCATTAGACCCAGTTCTTCACCGTGGGGTGCTCCAGTCCTGTTTGTTAAGAAAAAGGATGGTACCATGCGTCTCTGTATAGATTACAGGCAACTGAACAAGATCACTATAAAGAACAAATATCCATTGCCGAGAATAGATGATCTGTTTGATCAGTTGCGTGGAGCGACGATCTTTTCTAAAATTGATTTGAGATCTGGATATCATCATCTCAGAATAAAGGCTTCTGATATTCCCAAAACAGCTTTCAGAACCAGGTTTGGGCATTATGAGTTTTTGGTCATGTCGTTTGGGCTGACCAATGCCCCAGCAGCCTTTATGGATATGATGAATCGGATTTTCAAACCGTTCTTAGATCAGTTTATTATAGTCTTTATAGATGATATTCTAATCTACTCCAGAGACGATGTACAGCATGAGCAACACCAGAGAGTAGTGTTGCAGTTGTTGAGACAACACTAGTTGTTTGTTAAATTTAGCAAGTGTGAATTCTGGTTGGCCGAGGTAGCATTTCTTGGACATGTTATCTCGAGAGATGGAGTTAGCGTAGATCCTAAGAAAGTTGAATCTGTGCTTCAGTGGGAGCCTACGACTCCTACTGAGATCAGAAGCTTCTTGGGTTTGGCAGGTTATTACAGAAGGTTTATAAAGAACTTCAGTGTGTTAGCATCACCTTTGACACGCTTGACGAGGAAGGATATACCGTTTGTTTGGTCTGATAACTGTGAGAAAAGTTTTCAGATTTTGAAGAAAAAGCTAACTTCATCACCAGTGTTGGTTTTTCCAGAAGCAGAAAAAGGTTATACAGTGTTCTGTGATGCTTCCAGGAGAGCTTTGGGCTGTGTACTGATGCAAGAAGGCAAAGTTGTGGCTTACGCATCTAGACAGCTTAAGAAGAATGAAGAGAATTACCCTGTTCATGATCTGGAATTAGCTGCTATAGTTCATGCTCTTAAGACATGGCGTCACTACCTGTATGGTGAGACATGTCAGGTGTTTACAGACCATAAGAGCCTGAAATATATCTTCACTCAGAAAGACTTGAATTTGAGACAGCGCAGATGGCTTGAGCTGATCAAAGACTATGATGTGACAATCGATTACCATCCTGGTAAAGCGAATGTTGTAGCTGATGCCTTGAGTAGAAAGTCAAGTTCAACAGCTAATGCATTTTCTATGGCATGTTTCAAGAGAGACTTGCTTGTAGATATGCGAAAGTTGAACTTAGACTTGGATGTGACAAGACAGAGTGGGTTGATTGCTCAGATGCAAGTCAGACCTACTTTTTATAATCAGATTAAGGAGTTACAACAGAGTGATGATGAGTTGTGGAAAATCATGCAGGAAAGGTCAGAAGGTAAGAGGACAGAATTCAGGTTTTCTGATGAAGGCATGTTGTATCTTCATGATAGGTTGTGTGTACCTGGGAACAGTGAGTTAAAAGAGCAGATTCTTGAAGAAGCACATACTTCTATGTATGCTATGCATCCAGGTAACACAAAGATGTACAGGAACCTCAAAGAGCTGTACTGGTGGTCTGGCATGAAGAAGGATGTGGCTGAATACGTGGCTAGATGTGGAGTGTGTCAGCAGGTTAAGGCTGAGCATCAAAAACCTGCTGGTACTTTGCAGTCGCTTCCTATACCAGAATGGAAATGGGAACACATCACGATGGACTTTGTGGTAGGATTACCCAGTACGCCTAAGGGTTCAGACTCGATATGGGTGATTGTGGATAGGCTAACTAAGTCCGCTCATTTTCTCCCTGTCAAGTCAACCTTTGACGTTTCAAAGTTGGCCAAAGTTTATGTGGATGAAGTAATCAGGTTGCATGGGATCCCAGTTTCCATTATTTCTGACAGAGATCCAAAGTTTACATCTAGATTCTGGAATCAGTTACATCGTGCATTGGGCACAACGCTGAAGTTCAGTACAGCGTTTCACCCACAGACAGATGGTCAATCTGAGAGGACCATTCAGACCCTTGAAGACATGTTGAGAGCATGCGTGCTACAGTTTAGAGGTAACTGGGAAGAACACTTAAGCCTAATGGAGTTTGCATATAACAACAGTTACCATTCTAGTCTTGGAATGGCCCCATATGAAGCTCTTTATGGCAGGAAGTGTAGATCGCCAGTTTGTTGGTATGAAGTTGGTGAAAAAGAAATTCTTGGACCTGAATTAGTTGATGTAACTACAGAGAAGATATCGGTGATCAGAGATCAGTTGAAAGCTGCTCAGGACAGACAGAAAAGTTATGCAGAGAGACGACGTCGACCTCTTGAGTTTGAGGTTGGTGATGAGGTTTATTTGAAGGTTTCACCATGGAAGGGAGTGCTGAGGTTTGGCAAGAGGGGTAAGTTGACCCCTAGTCATATGGGTCCATATACTATTGTTGAAAGGATTGGACCTGTAGCTTACAGGTTGGATTTGCCGTCTGAGTTGGCAAATCTTCATGATGTCTTCCATGTGTCTATGCTGAAAAAGTGTCATCCCGGTACAGAAAAGATTTTAGATCCAGAACCGGCGCAACTTAGAACGGATGTGTCCTATGTTGAAGGACCAGTGCAGATAGTTGATCACCGAATCAAAAAGCTCAAGAACCGTGAGATACCTTTAGTGAAGGTTCTGTGGAGAAACCATAATCTTGAAGAAGCTACGTGGGAACTAGAGTCTGAGATGCGTGGCAAGTTTCCTTTTCTCTTCTAGGAATTTCGGGACGAAATTCTTATAAGGGAAAGAGGAATTGTTACGACCCGCGTCGAGCTTAACCCGTAAGTATGATGTTAAGCATGTGTTTAACTGATGTGCTAAGTTATAAGACTGTTTTTGTTAATAATTTTTAAAATGGATATGATATGTGCTTAGTGTGTATCCTAGCTCTTAAAGCGTGTAGGATCTTACGCTTGAAGCGTTGCCAGAGAAATCGTTCGAATCCGACCTTCGAGTCAAAAGTTGCGTGTTTTTGGGCGTGTAGGGACTTGTTTGTAGTTTTTGAAAGTTTTGAACTTTGCATTTAGGCCCCTAAGTTTTCCTCCTTATCCTCTCTTCTCACTTATCTCGTTTCATTTCTCAGAAATGAGAGAACGCACGAAGCGTTCTTCTTCCTTGCGTGAGAGAGAGAGAGAGGGGGGGAGCTGAGAAGGGAGAGACGTCGGAGCTTCGTTTTGCTCCGGCCAGTAGCTGCGGCTCGTCCTCCTCCCTCCGTTGATCGTCTTCTCCATCAATTCGATCCGGATTTGCAGCTGGAGCTGCGGTTCCAGGGAGACGGCCAGGATATTGGGGCGCAAGGAGCATCCCTAGCTCGTCTCTCTTCCCCCTTCAGGTCCGTTTTGGTGGTATGCATCATTTGCGAACGTTTTGCGGTGTTAATTTGGGATTTTGCCCGTCAATTCGAGAGAAATCGACATCTGCAGTCCGTTTTTGTTTTCTGCCTGTACGCGGTTCGACCAAGTTCGTATTCGGTCGGCCGAGTTTCTTATTAGGGCAATCGAACAGAGTTTTGGTCGGCCGAGTTTGGTCCTGATCGGCCAAGTTTCTTTGTAGGTATATCAAGCAGTGTTGCGGTCGGCCGAGTTCCCCAGAGGATGGGCCGAGTTTCCTACTGGTCGGCCGAGGTTGGTCGGCCGAGTTTCAGAACCTGGGAGGTGTTCATCCGAGTTCCAAAGTGGTCGGCCGAGTTTCAAGTAGTGAGTGGCAGTTCATTTAGAAATCATTATTAAACTCATTTTAAATGCTTATTTGCTTCAGTATCAGTTTTTATGACTCTTAAACAGTGTAGCATGTACATTAAAGTATGTTAAGTTCATTGGAACTTGAAATGCATGATATGAATGATGAAAAAGAGGAAATTCCATGTTTTACAGTCGTAATGTGATATTTCTGTTAAACTGTATATCTATTAACTAATTAATAGACATAGGTGCCCTAACACCGTAGAACCCCTCGTGAGGTCTGCACCTTGGGGTGAAACGACCTACCTAGCATGTGTCTAGATGGTCGGTGACTCGTGTTTAACAATAATCCGTGTGTGTGTCACGGTGGCACGAGGGCAGAAAGGCAGTGTTCAACAATAATCCGTGTGTGTGTCACGGTGGCACTGGAGTATATAGGGGTTATTCAACAATAATCCGTGTGTGTGTCACGGTGGTAACCCAGACTCTCCGCCTGTGTGCTCAGGTTAGAGGAGGAGTCTAGAGTACACTCTTTTAAGAGTGCAGTGAGGCCGTGTGAGCCTGAGAGTCCTGACGCAGACCAGGACAGCAGTCAGACTTAGCATTTCCCGGGTGTGTCGCAAAGTCTTTTACGGTGGGATCGTGGCATGAACTTGCTACGAATCTTATATGCAGAGTACACTGCATATGATTAGGGCATAATAATAATATGAATAAGTAATCATATAGGATCACAGTAAATTTATATATCTGTTCATTTACCTGAAATACCTGTTGATGCATAGAAATGTGATTATTATCTGTATATCTGCTATGTCAACAGAACTGCCCTGTTTGAACTGTATATATGTTTATTTTCAGTTTATAAACCTGACGAGTTGTTTAGTGATAGCTAAGTGAAATGTTATTCACTGAGCGAGTAGACTCATCCCTCTACTCAAACATTTTCAGGTCAGCATCAGCATCAGGAATCGGAAGGATCGTTTCATCCTAACGCCTAGTTGATAGAAGGTTTGTAGTTAGACGAGTTAGAGGTCTCTTAGTCCTTTCCCCTCGATCTTCGGGACACAGTGTGAGTGAGAGAGAGAATGTGTACAAAGATGTAAATTAACTATTATGCTTTACTTTATGTTAATCAATGTATTACGCTATAGACTTTACTTGTATCTGCTATCAGTTTAATAGAAAAGTTCCTGCAGTTTGCTTAGTTTCTGTTTACAGCTTAAGCTTGGTTATCATTTAAATGTCTTTAATTGTTTTTAAAAAAAAGTGATGAGTGGCTGGTTGTGTGTAAATCCCACCTGTCGTGCCCTAATTTTGTGGTTTGTGGTTAATGTGAAATTGGGGCGCGACATCCTACATGTTGGGTTTACAAATATGTTTATGTGCTTCCCAACTTTAACATCGTTACAATATCATCTTTCCCCATACATAACTATATGCACAACTAACATTCTAAAACCACTTGTTTTTGTTATGAAATATATACACACATATTATGCAATATAAAATCAATCACGCTGCGTCAAAAATAAGTTATATGTAGAAATATTAGCGGCGAGCGAGTAAACTCAAGATACGACCACAAGTAAATAGAAGGGAGAATATCATATTTTTACATGAAAAATCTTCAGGATGTGTGAGAAAAAATCACGGGACCGACCAACAGATACAATTATTCTTCTCTAGTTTTAGCCTCAAATTCAAGATAATACTACTGGATTGATAAAAGAAAATACCATAGTAGTGAGAGATTTAGTAGATATTTTCTATACGCTCAAATCGCAGGTATACACTATTATAGTAATATAGGTCTATGAGGTCCGAATGTCGAACACATGGAAACGTTACTTTAGAAACTAGTACTGGTTGTATTACGATCAGCTTTAGCCTAAGAAAACTTGAGTGATTGGTTGGGTTATCTGAATAGAAAAGAAACCTAAATTATGGTTGTCGTTCTCAGTTTTAGTGAATTCCTTAGGGCATTGGTTTCACCACAGTTAAGATTGTATTTTAGTCTCAGTACATTAATAAAAATCTCTCCTAACTCTGGATTAAGTGCATGTAGCGAGAATTACCCACTCTCGTAGTGTAATTCACTACTTAATCTAATACCAACCCCACAATAGTAATAATTGTATTATTAGATAGGTGCTTTAGTGAATACTCTGGGTAATCTCCTCACGTTATTAAACCCTGTTTCCCAAAGAATTTTATGAAACATGTATTTCTATGAAGTTTTGACTATTAATTTCTCTTTTCTAAAGCAATTAACAGTCGAAGTAGTATCTATGGTGATCAAGCAAAAATAGTCCATTCATTCATATAGAAATAAATCTATAAATTAAGAGAAATTGATGAAATAATGCATAAGAGTCAAATACAATGCATAACCGGGCTACTTCCGGGTCCTAAGGAACGTGGGGATTAGCCCTTCATGATTTCCATAGTCAAAAATAACAAAGGAGAAAGGAAAAATGTGGAGAATATGAAGAACTCCTGAAGTGGACGGTTCAAACGATCTCTTCTTGCGCATGTGCCAATTTTCTACCTTCCGACTGCAATTCTTTCTGCTAGAAGTGTCCAGATCGTTCGGTTTACCTCCTTCTTCGTTGTCTCCTCCTCTTGCTCTTCGTTGTCATACAATGGAATAAGACAAGATAATTACGTCTGGCCGCAACTCCCCTTAGCCATAGGAATGACTTTTTTCCAGTTAAAATCTCAGCTGTTGGATTAAACCAATCATTTAGATCTGCCTGATCCCGATCCGTCAGTACTATTGACTGGGTGTCGGTACTACCGACTCCTCTAATTGCACAACCACCTGTCAAGTTTTCAGTACTACGAATGAGTGTCGATAGTACCGAGTTTCTTCAAACTTCTTTGATAAAATGATGTAACATCATCGGTAGTATCGACAGTCCCGTCGTTACTACCGATTCTTCGTAATTCATTTCCTCTCCAATACTGAGCAAGTGTAGGTACCACCGACTCCAAAGTCAGTAGTACTGAGCTGTGTAGATTCACGTATCCTCTTAAAATGCATAAAATTTGAACATTAGCTCTAAAAATTTCTAAATCACTTGGAAACATTAAAATTATACATATTTGATGCAAATGAGTATCACATGCTAATAAAGCAAATCATGCACAATTAATATGAGATTTGACCACAACGTGCAAAAAAATAAATAAAAAATAGCATGTGAAAATGACAAATAAACATTGCATCAAGCTCCCCTAAACTTAATTGTTGCTCTTCATCGAGAAACACACTCTCAGATCTATATGAGACAAGTTCGCAAAAGGACAGATAACATGAATATCAATTCTTAACTATCCCCACTTGATGGTCCCAAACCGACTCTCATTAATCACTAAACAATTAACTGCTCTTTAATGACCAAAAACATCCATAAAAGATATCCACCCTTAGATCAATGAATACTATCAAAAGAGCAGTTAACATCATACTCAGTGAGGCATTTTCTTGGTGCATTATGTGATTCCCTAATCTACATTGCTCTTGCTAACTACCAATCTACTTGGAAGTAGTTCTCCATATGAACATTAATGAGGAGAAAATCATATAAGTAGTCTACCAATAAGAGCAGTGGATGGTATGAAATGGGTGGCAATTGTAGAATCACAAGTACCTCCAACTTATTTATGCAAAATTAAACATGATGAACCTATATGAGTGAAAGTGAGAAAATGCATGAATCCTAATGCCTACTTGTTCTAAATAAAATGATGCATGAATCAAAAATCTCATCAACTGAATGAGAATGAAGGAATAAAGCAAAAGAAAGCATCATGTGGATTTCTTCATCTCTTTAAGAAGAGTTAAGGACATACTTTCTCCCTCATTACTTTGAAACATTAACAAACTTTCTCTTTTTTTTCATTTATTAGCCCATGATTTTAGCATAATTGACATTATGCTTGGGCTTTCACTACACATCATTCTTTTTTTTTTCAAGTGTGGAGGTATATCCTTGCACTCAGCTTTATAAAAAGAGACCAATATCCACATGAAAAACAAAAGTTAATGCTATAGAATGTGTGTAATCTATATGAAATTCTTTATGCAACTAAAAAGGTATGCACAAAAATTGTTGATGCATACAAGCATGTTTTTTTAAATGCAACAAAAGCAAACTAACTATCATGTCACCTACTATGTCATGCAATGCAACAAGAGAAAATAAATTGGAGTGCTTTTTCATCTTAAGGTGGTGATTGAATAATGAGTGAAGGATGGGTGGAATCACATAATTAAGAGACAAAGCCTTTCATGAAATTATAATATGTCCCTCTCTAATGACCTGTGAACAGGATAACCTTAGGATTTCTTTCTTCGATTTCAATTTAATATCCCATTAACTATTTGATCAATTTAAGATCAAACCATATTCATCCACATTTCATGAATAACGAAGATGCTCATTCATATTTAATGTCCTTAAGCTGACTAACCCAAACACTTCCACTAAGTGGTACAACTCAAGAAAATTTGCAACTAAGCTAAACTTTTCATTTAATTAATTTCCATTCCTTATAACTTGAGCATATGTCATGACTATGAATTAAGCTCTATGATTACACTAAATAGATGTGGATCCTACAACTTGAAAAGATAAAACTAAAAAGCAAAAACCAATAAAACTAAAGAAAATAAAGCTAAAGATAGAAACTATTCCATCTACCCCCCTAAGCTTGAACTTGACTATGTCCACATACTCAAAATTCTAACTTTAGAGGTCAAACCGTGGTACAGGATCACATGGGTGGTGGTGGTGGATGAGGCATGGTGGGATCATATGGTGGAAAATCCCCTAAAAACCCATCTGTTGTGGTGGCATGGGTGGTGGTTGTTGATAGCCACCAAAATATCCCTAGTTCCAGTAATGATCAAAGAATGATTATTGGTACCCCTCCATCCGCTATAGACACATATGCATGTTCTCTTGGTTGGCCATGAGAATCTGATCATTCTTGAAAATCGCCTACTTGTTTTCATACAACCTTCCCTGGACATCATGGATACCTGCCAATGTAGCTGACTGCTGCTGTTATCCCTGTTGGATCTCCTGCAACATCTTATACATGCCTGCCATCAAATATGGGTCATCCTCCTGAGCAGGTTGTCAAATGGAGAACTAGAAGCTACGAAGTGTCGTGGACACTTGCGCGACACTTACCTCCTTGTCATAGGGAGGGTAGGCTCCTCTTCCTCCTCCTCTTCAGCTTGCTCCTACTTCTGGGCATCATCATCATCTTCCTACTGGTCAAATGAGCTATCCACGGGCCACTGTAGGAGTTTTATCCCCTGCAAGTCAAACATGGTGTCTGGTAGCTTCCTTTCCTTATAGTGGGTCCCCACTATACAACACGCATATACATCACTTAGGTGTGTGTTGATGAGGCCAACTCTCTTGAAATGCTTGAGATCTAACTTTACTATCAGATTTAGAGATTTGGAGGCAGCGAGGTCAAGGTGTAGATGGAAATCAATAGGCGTGATCAACCTTCCAAAATGAATTGGAGGCTTCCTCTACACCTCTTTATTTACTCCCATCACATGCAGATGGAAGAAAGCTCCAAACTTCAAACTTCGGGTTCACATCTCTAGCATCTTGTAGAGGAAGTAAACATTGACCCTTTGACACTTCCCTTGTATGTGGCTTGACTTTTCTAGAAGAGTATTGGTGATGATGCACTGAAGCACATGAGAAAAAGGGTGCTCGATGTCCGTCAGGGAGTTGTTATGCCAACTGATGTGCTAGCCTTCTGGAAACCCAAAAAATATCTCCCACTCCACCTCAAAGTTAAAGTTGTCGGGATAGAAGCGGTCGCCTTCACATGGCCATCCATAGATGGCATTGAACAACTACAACATCATTGTAAACTCAGCATTGTAGAGCCAGAAATAGATTTTGCCCGTCCCCCAGCAATCCCCATGCTCAGGAATGATGCAAATCTCTAGGATGCCATGAACTCACTGACGAGGTCAGGGTATGTAGGCCATACACTAAAGAAGGGCTTGTCGCCTACTAACCCCTGATGCTCACATACCTTCTGCATATTTTCAATGAAGCCAATAGAGGCAAGGAAGGCACGGTCTGCATACTGTGTAGCAATGATCTCCCGCTTGTGTAACTCTTCATACATCTTCTTGATGTCAACATTGGGATGGGCTATCCGGCTTGGTTTAGGAATCAAGTTAGGGACCCCCACCGATGAAGAAACCTCCCTCCTTGCAGACATCTTTCTTAGATGAAGGAGATTAGAGAGAATAGAGCTCGGTGTAGCATCTAAATGCTCAGAGATGCTCGCAGCTACTTGCTCAAGGGAGGAGAAGAGAAGGTGTGAAGAAAATGGATTCACATCCCCTCCCTTTTATATTTGCGGCGGCCAACCTGTGACTGTGTCGGTAGTACTGACATGGCATTGGTAGTACTGATGATTGGATGAGAATCTACATGCTCGGTGCTACTGACGGTCGTGATGGCCTGATTTCAATTGCGTGGATTGATGTGCGTCGGTCGTACCAACATGTCCAACAGATCGGTGCTACCAACCATAAGATGTGGCTTATCTTGATCACTCATTAACTGTGGGCTCTGATCTCCAAACCATGACATAAACACGATTAAAACTTAGCGGAAGCAAATCGGTAATCAGCGGAAGACAAAAATCACGGGAAATTAAAACTTTTCGAGATAAGAATTTGTATCCATAAAAACTTCTTTCATAAAGAGAGGTAACTGTTTACATCTCAGGATAATTACTTCTTGAGTAATTATATACATCAAGATACAAAATCTCAAAATCACTTATACAAAAAGACTCCAAGACCTGAGAGTACAGAGGACACATAGGACTGACTCTAACTACACCACATGGCAGGACAAATCTCCACTTGAGATTACTGCTGCCCCTGGTGCTGCTGCTGCTGAGACTGATCACCTGTAGGCTGGTTTCTTCGTCTCCGGCGTCCACCTAAAAAGTTGAAGTCTACGGGGTGAGACAATTATACATAATTGTCCCAGCAAGAGTTATAACTCTTCGCCATAAGCTTTATTATAACATCAAAGATTATTTTAAACAGTAAAGCCTTCAAAGCATTCTATAACAGTTGCAGATATAACAAGATCTCTACAAATTAGGAGATATGGAGAATATCAACATTATTGCAATGTAACATCAATCAACTAATTTGGAGTCATCTCTAACAAGTTATACTACATGGTTGATTATGTTTTACAAACAACATTATGCCCTGTGGAGATGAGGCTTACCACTCATACTCCAACTGATCGCTGAGAAGCCGCATCAGTATCATACATAGGTCATTAAGAGAGCCGGATTCTCATGACCTTCACCTTCCTCAGTCAGTAAGAGGATCACTTGTAGGACATCTCGTGTCTCTACTATTATAGCTCACCAGGGTAAACTGGTCCTTCGCTATTCTAGAGTCACAGTGGCGTTCTGTACTCTCTTCGTCATCAGGAGGTTTCATATTTACCTACCACTGATACGGATATCTGTGCTGTCTTCGTCATCAGGAGGTTTCATGTTTACCTACCACTGATACGGTATGGAACTATAGTGAAGGATGGATGGATTACACATCTACATCACTTTCCTACACTAGGATGTAAGGTTCTACACATCCATGTACCCCACATACTCAAAAGTATGTGCTCCAGGAGTTCCCTAAGGAAAACCTGTTTCACCATCACTTAATTTCTGACAATGATGGATCTATGATCAGGGCTCTACATTATACTTGATTAGTTAGGTACATTCAGTATTCTTTAACAGCATACATTGTTCTTCAAACAATAACAGTAGCATAGCAGCTATAAAAGAAGAATACTAAATGTAACATGCCTAACTTATATCAATCATCATTTCTCATTATCTTCATCACAAGTCATCTCTAAGGCATGACCTTGATGGTATTCATGGCTCTCATAGCCCAATATCAGCATAGGATGCCACTGGCAAGGCATCAGAATACTTTACTTATTCATAAGGCTAACAACATGCCTTCAATGAATATAACATCAACATCCATACCTGGATATGATTACCTTGATATCAGAACCTGCATGGTTAATACATCTGATAAAGGTAATACAACAATAAGGAATGTACTTCCTATTTTTGTCATAAGAGTTAAATCTTAAAATCTATTCAAATAGAGTTTATTGCTCAAAAGCATGTCATTACCCTTGAATTAGGGTTTACTATTCACATCAAGGTGAATTAAACTCATAACATCATCATGTATGAGTAACATCTTCATTGATGCTCTTGGATTAGTTAAAGGTTCATCATTTATCATAATTAGGGTTTCTATGATCTCACACAGGTGGACCATACCCTAATTATGCTCACTTATGTGCATTGGAGATGCTTTACTTGAGTTTCCACTTAAAAAGGGGTACTTTCTCTCTCTAGAAGTACTTTCTCTCTCATCATAAGGGTAGGTGATGTCAACATCACTCTAAAACATGTTGGGTTGAGTCATCATAGGTTAACATAGCCAAAAACATCATCATTATGTGATTAGAGTTACTTTCTCTCTCTAGGTTACTTTCTCTCTCTAGAGTACTCTCTCTTTCATCATACTAATGGTTGATGGTAACATTACACTAGATCAAGTTGGATAGAGTCATGATGACTAAAAACATCATTCTCATGTAATTAGGGTTTGAATTGAGCAAGGTATAACTTAATTGACCCTTCAGGGGTATTTTGGTAATTCACCCCATTGATCATCATCATGGTCAAAAACCTTAGTCAAATAACCCCTTACTGTCCTAGATTATCATTAGGGTTTGATTTGGGCAACATTGAACCATTCACATCATCAAGTGATTGAATGAGGTCAACCTTGAATCACATTGATTAATTCCAATCATTAATCATTAATTGAATTGAGATCGGTTGAAAGTGTTGACCGTTTGCCCACTTTGACCCTCCAAGACCGCGAGCCTATTTCTAACCCCAAGACCGCGAGCCATGATGCATTCAAGACCGCGAGCCTCTTCAAGGGTTCAAGACCGCGAAGCCTCCCATTGGTTCAAGTTAAAGTTGAGACCGCGAAGACCAATTTGAGTTGAGACCGCGAGGGTCATGAAGACCGTTTGCCCTTCTTTGACCTCAGGACCGCGAGGCCCTTCACGGTCTTGAGACCGCGAGCCTCCTCTCGGTCTTGAGACCGTGAGCCCCCTCACGGTCTTGAGACCGCGAGCCCTCTCACGGTCTTGAGACCGCGAGGCTCTCATGGTCTCAGCCGCTTGGTCCTTCAACAAGGCTCAAAGGTGCAACCGATAATGTCAACCCATGTTGAAGCCCTCAAATGGTCAAAGCTATGTTGACCACTTATAGGTTTAGTCAATTAAGGTTATGCTTGATCACTTGGTCATTCAATTGACCCATAATGGTTAACCAATTATAGTTGAAATCGATTCAATTAGGGTCTATCAATGTTCACCCATCAACACTCAATAGTGTGCATCAACACAAAGTTGAACCCTTCAATTGAGCTCCAATTGGGCCCAAACTTGGCCCAAACGGTCTTGAGATCATGTGGGTGAACCCCACATGGTCTTAAGACCGTTTTCCCAAGATTTTATCAAAGTCTAAGGTGATTTGATAGGGGTTGAACCATGATTGAACCACAAAACAGAATTTTGATTAAATTGATAACTTATTTGCAATTGGGTCCTCAATTGGTCAACTATCCTTGACCCCAGACCTCCAAACGGTCTTGGTTGATTGCCCTCACGGTCTTGAGACCGTTTGGTGACCCCCAAACGGTCTTGAGACCGTTTAGGTCAATCAACCCTAAAAACCCTAATTAGATCACCATAATTTCAGTACTGATTTTTATCTAAGGTTATCCCTAGTATTCACCCTTCAACTCTTAGCCCGTTTGGAATTAGACCATCAAACTTGGTGAGTTGTTAATTAACATAATTTTGAACAGTAATCTCATGGGGTCAACGCTTAGTCAACGACTTTTCACGGTCTTGAGACCGTGAGCCCCCTCATGGTCTTGAGTCCGTGAGCCCCCTCATGGTCTTGAGACCGTGAGCCCCCTCATGGTCTTGAGACCGTGAGCCCCCTCATGGTCTTGAGACCGTGAGCCCCCTCATGGTCTTGAGACCGTGAGCCCCCTCATGGTCTTGAGACCGTGAGCCCCCTCATGGTCTTGAGACCGTGAGCCCCCTCATGGTCTTGAGACCGTGAGCCCCCTCATGGTCTTGAGTCCGTGAGCCCCCTCATGGTCTTGAGACCATTTGCCCAAAAAGGCAATTTCAGACCGTTTGAAAATCAGCAGTTAATTCATTTAAAGTTGTGACTTAAAAAGGTCATATCTCCCGATTCCTTTGGAGTTAGTCTCCCAAATTTTGAGGGTAATTAGCCTATATAATTAGGAACAGATTTCTTATACGGTCCACGCTCGGTCAACGGGGCCAAACGGTCTTGAGACCGTTTGCCCTGTCGCGGTCTCGAGACCGTTTGCTCACCTCGCGGTCTTGAGTCCGAGAGAGCAAACTGTTAGGACCGTTTAAGGAAAAGAAAAGCGGTGGGTTTTCCTTGGAAATCACGCCTTCATCTTCTAGCTCAAGAACAGTACAGATATCCCACGGGTTTACTTGTAAAATAGCAAGGAAAAGTAGGGAAATACTAAGAGCTATCATTAAATCGCATATAAAGATGCACATAGTAAAGCATGAGTTTAGAGTTATAAAACCCGCCTAAAGCTTTCTTCTTGAGCTCCAAGCTTTCAAGCTCCAAGCTCTAATGGCGTCCTTGAGTTCCCACAGGTTGGCCAAGGTGAAAACTCCAAGGAAGGATGAAAAGAGACGGCTAGAAAGATAGGGTTTCGAGAATTAGCCATGAAGCTGACCTTGAATTCAAATTCTAACCATGGAATTAGGCAAGAAGAGGGGTTTAAACCTACCTTGCACCCCTTGTTCGTCCTCCTTAGCTCCAAGGCAGTCCTTGGTCGTCTTTGGTGAAATGAAACAGTAAGGGAACGAAGGTTAAGTTCCCTTGCAACTAAGGGAAGGAGAGCTTATATACATGGGGTAGGATTTTTCAACATTAGTTCATAAGTTTCCCTTAATTCCAACTAAGTCCTTCCTTTATTACTTGCTCGTCCCTTCCTCTTTATTCTAAGGACAAACCTTATCTTAAGTTATAGAAAAGAAGGCAAGGAAGAACAACCTAATAATAAAGTTCATACTTAAAGGGATATTGCACATGTACCCTGATTATTCAATCACAAAGCCTATTTCTTAACTTGATAACTCAATTGAGGTGAATTCCTCATCATTTCTTCTCTCAATGATGGCAAGAGTCTAAAAAGATACTTTAGATGACATTATTTACAAATTGCATCCCATCATTTGGGTAAATTGCATTTTACCCCAGATTAGGGTTTCAAGCCCTGGGATTGCTTCCACAGCTGCACCTTGGTGCTCTAGCTTGGGAAATCCCTCAAACTTTGCCAAAGAGATTCTCATGATGTCTCAACATCAGAGGAACATCTCATCATGTGCAAATTGCAAGCTAACCCTTTCAACTGGGTAAATTGCACATAGGTCCCTGTATATCAAAACAATGCTACAACTTTAAATAAAAAGGAGCACTTACTGAAATATACGTTTCTGAGAGCTTAATTACATGCTCAGAGTTAATCACAAAGATTTAATTACATATTTAGGCAAAACACCTAGGGTTAACTCATAACCCAGGTCAGGGATGTTACAAATTATCCACCCCTTACAAGGATTTCGTCCCCGAAATCGATAAAACATACTAAGAGAAAAGGGCAGGATACTTCCTTCTCATCTCATCCTCTAACTCCCAAGTGGCTTCTTCAATACCACGATGGTTCCAGAGGACTTTCACAAGACTTATATCTTTCTTCTTTAACTTTTTAATTCGTTTATCAAGGATTGACACTGGTCCCTCCTCATAGGATATGTCATCATTCAATTCTACTTCCATAGGTTGTAGAACTGACTCGGTGTCTGGGTGACATTTCTTCAACATAGAAATGTGAAACACAGGATGTAATTTTTGTAACTCTGGGGGCAGCTCTAGTTTATATGCTACCTTTCCAATCCGTTCAATGATTGGATAAGGCCCCATATATCTAGGTGCTAACTTCCCCTTCCTTCCAAAACGAAGGACCCCTTTCCAAGGTGAGACCTTAAGATACACTTTGTCTCCAACCTGGAACTCTAAAGGTCTACGACGTTTATCAGCATAAGATTTCTGCCTATCTTGAGCAGTCTTAATCTTATGTTGTATTACTTTAATCTTTTCTGTGGTTTGCTGCACCAGGTCGGGACCTAACAACTGGTGCTCACCAGTCTCAAACCAACACAAGGGTGATCTACAACGTCTACCATATAAGGCTTCATAAGGTGCCATATCAATACTATGCTGATAGCTATTGTTATAGGCAAACTCTATTAAGCTTAGGTGTAGATCCCAACTTCCGGTGAACTGGAGAACACATGCTCGCAACAAGTCTTCTAAGGTTTGTATGGTCCTTTTCGACTGTCCATCAGTCTGTGGATGAAAGGCCGTACTAAATCTTAGCTTAGTGCCTAAGGCACTGTGCAACTGTTCCCAAAAACGACTTGTAAACTGAGGACCTCTGTCTGAAACTATTGTGACAGGAACTCCGTGCAAACGCACTATCTCTTGAACATACAACTCTGATAACCTTTCAGCAGAATAGGTTGTTTTGACAGGTAAGAAATGTGCTGTCTTAGTCAACCTATCAACAATTACCCAAATGGAATCATGTCCTTTGCTTGTCCTGGGTAGGCCAACAACAAAGTCCATGGTCACATGGTCCCACTTCCACTGTGATATGGGTAAAGGTTGCATTGTCCCTGCAGGCTTCTGGTGTTCAGCTTTAACTTGCTGACACACAGGACACCTCAGAACAAACTCTGCAACGTCCTTCTTCATCCCAGGCCACCAATACAGATCCTTCAAATTCCGATACATCTTGGTGCTCCCTGGATGCATAGCATACATGGAAGAATGGGCTTCTTCCAGGACTAACTTCCTTAAGTTGTCCACATCCGGCACTATCATTCTTCCATTATAACAAGCTACTTGATCTTTTGAGTCATGAAACCCATCTTGCTTCTCATTTCCATACTCAGATCTTATATGTTGAACTGCAGCATCATCTAGCTGTGCTTCTTTAATCTGCTCTCTTAGGGTAGGTTTAATATGCATCTCAGCTAACAAACCGGCTAGCAATGACACCTTCAACTGTACATTGTCTTGCCTTAAAGAGATAAGCATATCTCTTCTAGAGCATACTAAAGAGTTTAGTTGTGCTCTATTCATGGTTGATGTTGCTGATTTCCTACTCAAGGCATCTGCAACAACATTGGCCTTACCTGGATGGTAATCAATTGTACAGTCGTAGTCCTTGATTAACTCCATCCAGCGACGTTGCCTCATGTTGAGCTCATGCTGAGAAAAGATATATTTAAGGTTTTTGTGGTCTGTGAAAATCTGGAATGTCTCTCCGTAGAGATAATGCCTCCAGATCTTCAAGGCATGAACCACAGCAGCTAACTCTAGATCGTGTGTCGGATAATTCTCCTCGTGTTTCTTAAGCTGTCGGGAAGCAAAAGAAATCACTTGTCTATCCTGCATCAACACACATCCTAGTCCATTTTTGGAAGCATCACAGAAAACTACATATCCTTTTCCTTGTTCAGGTAGCACTAATACAGGTGCACTTGTCAACCTCTCCTTCAGCAACTGGAAAGATTGTTGACACTTATCACTCCAAGAAAAAGGAACATCTTTCCGGGTTAACTTGGTCAAGGGTAAAGCTATGGAACTAAAGTTCTTTATGAACCTTCGATAATAGCCAGCTAACCCCAAGAAACTTCGAATCTCCGTCGGTGTTTTCGGTTGTTCCCATTGTAGAACAGATTCTACCTTTGTAGGGTCAACACAAATTCCCGAGGCGGATATTACATGTCCAAGAAAAGATACCTCCGGCAGCCAGAACTCACACTTGCTAAACTTAGCATACAACTTATGTTCTCTTAGCAAGGTCAAAGCTTGGCGAAGATGCTGCTCATGCTGCTGAGCATCTTTACTATAAATCAGTATGTCATCTATGAAGACGACAACACACTGATCAAGGAAAGGTCGAAAAACTCTATTCATGAGTTCCATAAATGCAGCTGGTGCATTGGTTAGTCCAAACGACATAACCGTGAACTCATAGTGACCATATCTTGTCCTAAAGGCAGACTTGGATATGTCACTATCCTTAATACGAAGTTGATGATATCCAGACCTCAAGTCTATCTTTGAAAAGACTGTTGCACCACGCAACTGGTCAAAGAGATCATCAATCCTCGGCAGAGGATACTTATTCTTTATTGTCACTTTATTAAGTTGTCTGTAGTCGATGCATAACCGCATTGACCCATCTTTCTTTTTAACAAACAAGACCGGAGCACCCCAAGGTGAAGTACTCGGTCGTATAAAACCTCTCTCAAGTAACTCTTGAAGCTGTTTCTTGAGTTCTGCCATCTCGGCAGGAGCCATTCTATACGGAGTTTGAGCTATGGGTTTCGTATTTGGAATCAGATTGATTTCAAAGTCAATCTCCCGAGGTGGTGGTATACCAGGAAGTTCTTCAGGAAACACATCTTCGAATTCCCTGACTATGGGAACTTCGGCAGGATTGGTCCTTTCCTTGGTAACATCTACCACATGGGCTAAGAATGCATAACATCCTTGCCTCAACAGCTTATCAGCAACCATAGCTGATACAAGACAGGTGGGCAGAATCTTTCTTTCACCTTGAAAGATCCATGTGTTGCTTTCATCAGCAAACACAGCTAACTTGGACTCACAATCCAAGACAACTCTATATCTTTCTAAGGTATCCATCCCAAGGATTATATCAAACCCCTGCATATCAAGTGGTATAAGGTCCACTTGAATGCGATGGTCAGAAAAGAAAAGGATGCAGGGAGAACATACCTCCTGCAAAACGGCAGACCCACTCAACGGAGTCTCTAACAACAAACTATCTGCTCTATGACTAACAGTCACATTGCAGTTACGAATCATTTCACGAGTGATGAAAGAGTGCGTAGCACCCGGATCAATCAGAACAGATACATCACAGGATATAGACATATCAGAATATAAAAGTTTCATCTGACCTGCCACTACCCGTGGATTGACCACTGCCTCAGGTGGGTTCATAGCATAGAACCTCGCAGTCGCCTGGTGTTGAGGTGGTGCTGATGATCCAGCTTGAGATGCTTGTCCACGTCCTCGAGCTGCTCCTTGATGTTGTCTATTCTGAGATCCCTGTTGATTCTGTCTCGGAGGTTGTTGTGTCACACCGATAGGCCTAGAACGGCAATCCTTCATCAAGTGTCCCACCTTACCACAGTTGTAGCAACTCTTCTCCTGTTGCTGTGGTCTGGGTGGTCCAGTAACTGACACTGATGCAGAACTGTGTGTCCCTTGAAGCGGTTGACTCCGCCCTCTACCTCTGCTTGGTGTCCCTTGAGTTTGAAAACTCGATCTGGGTGGTGGAGGGTTAGGTGCAGAGAATCTAGGTCTCTTGGGATCCCTAGATGAAGAACCCTGGAACTGTGGATATCTTTTATGGGTTTGTCTTTTCTCAACCACAGATCTCTCTATCCTTCAGACTGACTCAACGAAGGTAGAGAATCTTTCTCTATTTTCTAAGGCAGACACAGGGGTTGACATATCGGAATTCAAACCCTTTTCAAATCTTCTGATTCTTTCCTCATCCGTAGCGGCCATGTGCGGACAGAACCGCAATAACTCCATAAACTTAGCTTCATACTCACTAATGTTCATCATACCCTGCCTTAGTTTCTCAAACTGAGAGATCTTCTCATCTAGGAAGGTCTTTGGAAAATATCTATTGATAAATTCCCGACGAAACTCTTCCCATGAGAACTCTACTCCAGGTCTCTTCTGCTCTTCCATATTCCACCAGTGACCAGCACTGCCTTTGAGAAGATAGACAGCATGTCTAACCTTCTCAGCTTCCGGAATCATAAGAATCCTGAAAGCCTTCTCCAACTCTGTCAACCATAAGTCAGCATCTGCAGGGTCGGCAGTTCCGAAGTACTCGGTAGCTCCGACACGACGAAGTCGTTCGAACGTTTACCGATACCTTGTGCTTCAGGCTGGACAGGTGCCCTAGGTGCAGGAATGGGCATCCTATCGGTTATATGTGTCATGGCAGTCATGAACTGCCCGAACATCGTCTGTACAGCTGGATCACTCATGTCAGCTGGGTCGAACTGGGGTGGCTCTCTTGGCGACTCAGGTGCAGGTTGTTCTATTCTCGGAACTCTTGCACCGCCTCGAGGTGCACTAGCACTACTCTCTGCCACGTGCTCATCATGATGTTCTGACATTCTTATGTATCTTCTTCTCCTGAGGAGCAGAAGATTCTATTAGATAAGAAAGGAGTACTAAAGGTAGACTCGACATCCTAAGTCCTATGCCTCTGTAGACTCAACTGAACCTGGAGCTCTGATACCACTAATTGTGGGCTCTGATCTCCAAACCATGACATAAACACGATTAAAACTTAG
Source organism: Alisma plantago-aquatica (assembly GCA_963693085.1). Taxonomy (NCBI): domain Eukaryota; kingdom Viridiplantae; phylum Streptophyta; class Magnoliopsida; order Alismatales; family Alismataceae; genus Alisma; species Alisma plantago-aquatica. The sequence continues at coordinate 644,734,344 of OY856410.1, forward strand.
CGGAAGCGAATCGGTAATCAGCGGAAGACAAAAATCACGGGAAATTAAAACTTTTCGAGATAAGAATTTGTATCCATAAAAACTTCTTTCATAAAGAGAGGTAACTGTTTACATCTCAGGATAATTACTTCTTGAGTAATTATATACATCAAGATACAAAATCTCAAGATCACTTATACAAAAAGACTCCAAGACCTGAGAGTACAGAGGACACATAGGACTGACTCTAACTACACCACATGGCAGGACAAATCTCCACCTGAGATTACTGCTGCCCCTGGTGCTGCTGCTGCTGAGACTGATCACCTGTAGGCTGGTTTCTTCGTCTCCGGCGTCCACCTAAAAAGTTGAAGTCTACGGGGTGAGACAATTATACATAATTGTCCCAGCGAGAGTTATAACTCTTCGCCAGAAGCTTTATTATAACATCAAAGATTATTTTAAATAGTAAAGCCTTCAAAGCATTCTATAACAGTTGCAGATATAACAAGATCTCTACAAATTAGGAGATATGGAGAATATCAACATTATTGCAATGTAACATCAATCAACTAATTTGGAGTCATCTCTAACAAGTTATACTACATGGTTGATTATGTTTTACAAACAACATTATGCCCTGTGGAGATGAGGCTTACCACTCATACTCCAACTGATCGCTGAGAAGCCGCATCAGTATCATACATAGGTCATTAAGAGAGCCGGATTCTCATGACCTTCACCTTCCTCAGTCAGTAAGAGGATCACTTGTAGGACATCTCGTGTCTCTACTATTATAGCTCACCAGGGTAAACTGGTCCTTCGCTATTCTAGAGTCACAGTGGCGTTCTGTACTCTCTTCGTCATCAGGAGGTTTCATATTTACCTACCACTGATACGGATATCTGTGCTGTCTTCGTCATCAGGAGGTTTCATGTTTACCTACCACTGATACAGTATGGAACTATAGTGAAGGATGGATGGATTACACATCTACATCACTTTCCTACACTAGGATGTAAGGTTCTACACATCCATGTACCCCACATACTCAAAAGTATGTGCTCCAGGAGTTCCCTAAGGAAAACCTGTTTCACCATCACTTAATTTCTGACAATGATGGATCTATGATCAGGGCTCTACATTATACTTGATTGGTTAGGTACATTCAGTATTCTTTAACAACATACATTGTTCTTCAAACAATAACAGTAGCATAGCAGCTATAAAAGAAGAATACTAAATGTAACATGCCTAACTTATATCAATCATCATTTCTCATTATCTTCATCACAAGTCATCTCTAAGGCATGACCTTGATGGTATTCATGGCTCTCATAGCCCAATATCAGCATAGGATGCCACTGGCAAGGCATCAGAATACTTTACTTATTCATAAGGCTAACAACATGCCTTCAATGAATATAACATCAACATCCATACCTGGATATGATTACCTTGATATCAGAACCTGCATGGTTAATACATCTGATAAAGGTAATACAACAATAAGGAATGTACTTCCTATTTTTGTCATAAGAGTTAAATCTTAAAATCTATTCAAATAGAGTTTATTGCTCAAAAGCATGTCATTACCCTTGAATTAGGGTTTACTATTCACATCAAGGTGAATTAAACTCATAACATCATCATGTATGAGTAACATCTTCATTGATGCTCTTGGATTAGTTAAAGGTTCATCATTTATCATAATTAGGGTTTCTATGATCTCACACAGGTGGACCATACCCTAATTATGCTCACTTATGTGCATTGGAGATGCTTTACTTGAGTTTCCACTTAAAAAGGGGTACTTTCTCTCTCTAGAAATACTTTCTCTCTCATCATAAGGGTAGGTGATGTCAACATCACTCTAAAACATGTTGGGTTGAGTCATCATAGGTTAACATAGCCAAAAACATCATCATTATGTGATTAGAGTTACTTTCTCTCTCTAGGTTACTTTCTCTCTCTAGAGTACTCTCTCTTTCATCATACTAATGGTTGATGGTAACATTACACTAGATCAAGTTGGATAGAGTCATGATGACTAAATACATCATTCTCATGTAATTAGGGTTTGAATTGAGCAAGGTATAACTTAATTGACCCTTCAGGGGTATTTTGGTAATTCACCCCATTGATCATCATCATGGTCAAAAACCTTAGTAAAATAACCCCTTACTATCCTAGATTATCATTAGGGTTTGATTTGGGCAACATTGAACCATTCACATCATCAAGTGATTGAATGAGGTCAACCTTGAATCACATTGATTAATTCCAATCATTAATCATTAATTGAATTGAGATCGGTTGAAAGTGTTGACCGTTTGCCCACTTTGACCCTCCAAGACCGCGAGCCTATTTCTAACCCCAAGACCGCGAGCCATGATGCATTCAAGACCGCGAGCCTCTTCAAGGGTTCAAGACCGCGAAGCCTCCCATTGGTTCAAGTTAAAGTTGAGACCGCGAAGACCAATTTGAGTTGAGACCGCGAGGGTCATGAAGACCGTTTGCCCTTCTTTGACCTCAGGACCGCGAGGCCCTTCGCGGTCTTGAGACCGCGAGCCTCCTCTCGGTCTTGAGACCGTGAGCCCCCTCACGGTCTTGAGACCGCGAGCCCTCTCACGGTCTTGAGACCGCGAGGCTCTCATGGTCTCAGCCGCTTGGTCCTTCAACAAGGCTCAAAGGTGCAACCGATAATGTCAACCCATGTTGAAGCCCTCAAATGGTCAAAGCTATGTTGACCACTTATGGGTTTAGTCAATTAAGGTTATGCTTGATCACTTGGTCATTCAATTGACCCATAATGGTTAACCAATTATAGTTGAAATCGATTCAATTAGGGTCTATCAATGTTCACCCATCAACACTCAATAGTGTGCATCAACACAAAGTTGAACCCTTCAATTGAGCTCCAATTGGGCCCAAACTTGGCCCAAACGGTCTTGAGATCATGTGGGTGAACCCCACATGGTCTTAAGACCGTTTGCCCAAGATTTTATCAAAGTCTAAGGTGATTTGATAGGGGTTGAACCATGATTGAACCACAAAACGGAATTTTGATTAAATTGATAACTTATTTGCAATTGGGTCCTCAATTGGTCAACTATCCTTGACCCCAGACCTCCAAACGGTCTTGGTTGATTTCCCTCACGGTCTTGAGACCGTTTGGTGACCCCCAAACGGTCTTGAGACCGTTTAGGTCAATCAACCCTAAAAACCCTAATTAGATCACCATAATTTCAGTACTGATTTTTATCTAAGGTTAGCCCTAGTATTCACCCTTCAACTCTTAGCCCGTTTGGAATTAGACCATCAAACTTGGTGAGTTGTTAATTAACATAATTTTGAACAGTAATCTCATGGGGTCAACGCTTAGTCAATGACCTTTCACGGTCTTGAGACCGTGAGCCCCCTCATGGTCTTGAGTCCGTGAGCCCCCTCATGGTCTTGAGACCGTGAGCCCCCTCATGGTCTTGAGACCGTGAGCCCCCTCATGGTCTTGAGACCGTGAGCCCCCTCATGGTCTTGAGACCGTGAGCCCCCTCATGGTCTTGAGACCGTGAGCCCCCTCATGGTCTTGAGACCGTGAGCCCCCTCATGGTCTTGAGTCCGTGAGCCCCCTCATGGTCTTGAGACCATTTGCCCAAAAAGGCAATTTCAGACCGTTTGAAAATCAGCAGTTAATTCATTTAAAGTTGTGACTTAAAAAGGTCATATCTCCCGATTCCTTTGGAGTTAGTCTCCCAAATTTTGAGGGTAATTAGCCTATATAATTAGGAACAGATTTCTTATACGTTCCACGCTCGGTCAACGGGGCCAAACGGTCTTGAGACCGTTTTCCCTGTCGCGGTCTCGAGACCGTTTGCTCACCTCGCGGTCTTGAGTCCGAGAGAGCAAACTGTTAGGACCGTTTAAGGAAAAGAAAAGCGGTGGGTTTTCCTTGGAAATCACGCCTTCATCTTCTAGCTCAAGAACAGTACAGATATCCCACGGGTTTACTTGTAAAATAGCAAGGAAAAGTAGGGAAATACTAAGAGCTATCATTAAATCGCATATAAAGATGCACATAGTAAAGCATGGGTTTAGAGTTATAAAACCCGCCTAAAGCTTTCTTCTTGAGCTCCAAGCTTTCAAGCTCCAAGCTCTAATGGCGTCCTTGAGTTCCCACAGGTTGGCCAAGGTGAAAACTCCAAGGAAGGATGAAAAGAGACGGCTAGAAAGATAGGGTTTCGAGAATTAGCCATGAAGCTGACCTTGAATTCAAATTCTAACCATGGAATTAGGCAAGAAGAGGGGTTTAAACCTACCTTGCACCCCTTTTTCGTCCTCCTTAGCTCCAAGGCAGTCCTTGGTCGTCTTTGGTGAAATGAAACAGTAAGGGAACGAAGGTTAAGTTCCCTTGCAACTAAGGGAAGGAGAGCTTATATACATGGGGTAGGATTTTTCAACATTAGTTCATAAGTTTCCCTTAATTCCAACTAAGTCCTTCCTTTATTACTTGCTCGTCCCTTCCTCTTTATTCTAAGGACAAACCTTATCTTAAGTTATAGAAAAGAAGGCAAGGAAGAACAACCTAATAATAAAGTTCATACTTAAAGGGATATTGCACATGTACCCTGATTATTCAATCACAAAGCCTATTTCTTAACTTGATAACTCAATTGAGGTGAATTCCTCATCATTTCTTCTCTCAATGATGGCAAGAGTCTAAAAAGATACTTTAGATGACATTATTTACAAATTGCATCCCATCATTTGGGTAAATTGCATTTTACCCCAGATTAGGGTTTCAAGCCCTGGGATTGCTTCCACAGCTGCACCTTGGTGCTCTAGCTTGGGAAATCCGATATTGGCAATGATTTGTAAGAAGACATTTATGAAGAACTAGCGGAAGAAGCTTGAAGAGAGTTTAGGAAGCTTTGCTAGGAGATACACATGAAGTCGATTGGCTTGCGCGGATGAAGTTTACTTTTAGTTTATAACAAATGCCAAATCATATAAAAAGGCATGCGGTGTACATAGATGTTTTGTAATAGTAGTTTGATAAGATATACCTTACATTTTTTTATAAACATGATGATCCAATCATGTATTTTGAATGTATACAATTGGGGATTCAATACAATACATGTGTGTTACCGTTCATTTTGTTGTGATGTGATGAATGATGAGTAAAATTCTCATGGTGTAGTTAGATTAATATCTATAAATATCCAAATATGGGTCCAAAAGTTAACCCACATAAATTAATCCTGGTCAAAGATTACCCTTTGATGCATTCTATTAACAAGGATAAAAAATACTTCTTTTGTTGACTGGTCAAGGCTTTTAGCACTAATGGTCAGGGATAGGACCTGGACAACTACTATTGGTCACCAAGCTTTTGCCGAAGGTACGCTGGTCAGGGATAGACCGTGACCATCGCCTTTTAGTCAGGGATTCAGAGTTATTGGTCAGGGATTTGTCCTTCGCCTATAGCATGTTTTGTAGTAGTGAATAATGGGGAAAAGCCAATAGATAAACATGAATAAAGGGTGAAATGTAGACCCTTTGCCTCCAATCGTGTGGGTATGTTGGTTATAAGCAAGCAAGTCAATTTTTGTGTGTGACTATGTTGTTAAACTAGCAGCTAATGAGAATTCATGAAAGGTTTGGTTGTATGTTTAATTAGGTTTCATCATACATCCAATTTGTTGTAAAAATGAGGAACTCAGACTTTGAGTAGGGATGGCAAACCCAACCACTTCATCCACAAGTGAACCTCCTTCGAACCCATCCACAATGACTACAACTAGTCTTTTCAAAATCCATTCCAAATTGAATACCCCATGCATGGATATCAAATTGTATGGATGGGAGGAATGGAATCCATGCCATCTAGAGACTATTATGTAAACAAGCAAGTTCCAATGATGCTTCCAATTCAACATCAGCTCTTCTTCCCACCCGTACCCCCACATCACCCCTTACCCTAAAAGGCGGGAGCACCACCTCAGTCCCACCCTCCTCTTATTCACCCTCCTCAAGATCTGCTCTAATGCCTCCTCTGTGGCACATTCACATCCACAAATCCACACCCTAGTCCTCACCAATAAGAGTTCTTTTCGAACGGCTTCAACCTTGCCTGGTCCTGGGCCACCTCTGGCGATCATCATCACTAACTTTAATTTTGTCATTTAAAACATCACCACTGGAGATGGAAATATAGATTATGCCTTGCTTTGAGTCAATTGAGAAACTCAAGTGAGCTTCACTTCTTGGACATGACGATTACCACAATGGCCAATGTGGAGAGGTTGTTGTTGGCTTCCACATCGAATTTCCTTGCCGCATGAGCTGGAGGCTCTGGTAGGGGGTGCTTTTGGCGTGAGCCACTAAATTCGTACTCAATTCCCTCTTGAATGGATTCTCAATAGGTCTAAAACTCAACGACTTCTCAAAGTTTTTCTCTACCTCTCCATCACCATCTTTCTATTGTTCATCCAACATCACTCCCACTGCCTTAGTCGAGATGGTGCTCTGCTTCCTGCTGGCTAGTGACACTGAAAATGGCTTCTCAAGCAACAAAGAGAACTCTAACGCCATACACATTGCCTCATGCATGGTCATCATTACAAAAGGAGAATGATTTGCCATCCCCAACCCTAAAGAAGTGGATCTGTTGGTCAGTTCATGACCCCCTGCTAGTTCCATGGCTATAACATCACCAAACACCTCTCCAATGAGCTCTCTAGCATGCTCGACGAAATACCTTTTATCCAACAATAGGAGAAGATTATGAAAGAACTCACTCATGTGCCTAAACAAGGTCACCTTCTACATGAAAACACGCTAGATGCAATCTTTTAACTAGTTGTACAACTACTGGTCATAAGGAGCAAATGACAGAATTTATCCACAGTAATCCAGTATTGAGCATATGTTCCACCAGATTCTTGATGGTGAATACCCATGTGGTAGTTAAATTAATGGATGCAGGTGGAGGGAAGATGGGTTATGTGGGTATCTATAAATTGCCATCCCTAAATCTTAGTGTCTTAGGTTAGAGTGTGATCCTTTGTTGAAAAGGGGATTGTATCATGGAGGGGTAAGACACTTTATTCGGGCATCTTAACACCAAGGATCCTAGTTTGTGAAAAATTCTTTAATTTTGTGCCACCATTAAGAGAGAGAGAATAATCTATTAGGTTATGCAATAAAAAGGGATCAACCTACAAAAAAACCTAACCCAACCTATTTTACCATGCCCTTATTCATGTTAACAACAACACAAAACACCAATCCCAACTCATACTCCATAAAATTTCTCCAAAACTTCACCAGCAAGGTCATTGAATTGAAGCTGACTAACGAACCATCACCTATCCAGTTTTCCTATAATTCCATAATTTTGTGCCAGCATTAAGAGAGAATAATCTATAAAAAGGGATCGACCTAATATAAAAACCTATCACCATTTATCTTATCATGCCCTGCTCAAGTCAACAACAACAAAAAATAAACATTAAACCCATCTCATAACTCCTCATAGAAAATCTCAGAAGCTCCACCAGCAAGGCCATCAGACATAAGTTGACTAACACCTATCCTATAAACAAAAACCACCACTTAAAAAATGAGCAACACCTTCAAATCTATTGACCTACCTAGCCTTCATAGAGTTAGAAAAGGGCCTTGAAAGACCCCCTCTTGCAACAACACATGCAATTGTATGTCACACCTGCAACATGAAATCACACATCCTCGTTGCATCCATCTCCATTGAGTTAACTCAAGGCTTGACAGACTACAAACTCTATCCAACAAATATGTATTTTATCCATGTTCCCAACAACAAGAAAGGTCACTTGCCAAGTCACATTTAGGATAAAAAGATTCATCCCTAGAGCCTGAATATCGCTACTAGTCATATCAACAACTCAAACAATCAGTCTGAAACCTCCTAACAAGCCTCCTTTATCTTTTCACCTTAAACAACAGTGAGTACTCATTTGAACCTCCTCAAGTCAAGTTGTGTCCATATATATGTATATATATGTATGAATGTATATATATATATATATATATATATATATATATATATATATATATATATATATATATATATCCATAGCTACATCAAAAGCTCAAAATCAAGGAGCTCCAAATTGCTAATGTTGATGAAAAGTTATCCAATTACTATTGACCACCATCCTCATTGTTTGTCGTATTAAATTTCAAATTAGTTACTACACCAAGCAATGTGCTAAGTAAACATATATGCATTCAATGGGTATCGGGTCATACAATAATGGTTCACCATTAAATCAACAACTATTAGGGGACATTTGAATGATGTATTTCCCACAGTATTATAGTTGATTTTAGTATTCTAACTACTACAATCGCAATGGGGTTGTTCTGGGTACTCAAACTTGTAATTGTCAATTTCTGAATGTTAGCTACCTGGTATTTCCCTATGTAATATGGTACTTCCAAAGACCTCCAAAATTGGTGGATTTTCATAATACCAGAGATGCAGGTTTAGAGCCCCACTCCCTCGACACCCTCTTTTTATGTTGCAATGTATCCCAACTCCTTCCCCCCACCCTCCTCCACCTTCCCACTCCAGCTAGCTTTCCCCTTCATCACTCTTTGTTCTCCTTCTGAGTCTGTAGTGGGTTTTTCGTGATTGTTGTTGTAGGTATGATCTACGATGATGACTCCCACTTTTGAATCTAATGACAGCTTCTGCACTTTCAAATCAGACCTGTAAGATGCTTTAAGAAACATAGGTTATTACTCAATGTAAAAGAATAGGAGATGCAAACATACCTCTAAACAATCCAAGTCAGTCCTAGATCCAAGTCTATGTCTCCAAAGCACCTATTATGCATATATGTAGAATTAGGGTTAGGTTTTAATTAATTATTCAAAACCCTAAAAATTGCCTTTTTAATATTAGTGAATTGGGCTATCAATCACACCATGTTTAAGATTTTTTTTGAATTCAAAACATATTTTATTATATTTTTTAGATTTATAGATTATTAGTTATGAATTCTATAATATATTATCTATTTATATTAATCCACTAAAAACACCCTTTATAAAACATTGGATTTAGGTGATAAAATCAGCCCCATTAGATATCTCTCATTTTTCTAAAATTATTGACTATTTATTTGTATTTATCTGATCAGTAAATATTTGTTAAGAAATTTTATAAAATACAGCCAAACAGGAAATTCCACGTAAGGAAAATGCTTGAAAAAGAGGAAGAGAGAGAGGGAGAGGGCCGCACATTCGAGTTATCCCAACCAGGGCTGACCGGCCGACCGCTCATCCACGTCAGTGAGACCTAGGCACAAAGTAAGGAAATACAATCACATGAAATTATGTAAATACCCTCAACATAAAAACAAAAAGCAAAAGAAAATTGGGAGGGGGGGGTAAGAGAGGGAAAGCACACATGGGTTTCTTCCCCCAATCCTGCTCTCACGCCATGGGCGTTGAGCAACTCAAGGGAGATAACAATGAGGTGCTCAACCCAAAAAAACCCAGGAAACACCCGCATCGTCATCGCCACATCATCACGAAAACAACTAACCAAAGAACAACCTTCTCGCACCACCAGTATCCCAAAACAGACCTCTGCCATGTCTAGAACTGGGACCAAGGTTGAATGGCTCAAAACCTCCAACTCCCAGCAAACGGAGACCAAAGAAATGAATGCTGAAGCACCACGAAGACATAGTGAAACTTAGCAAGGAAGAAGCATGAGTAACACAATGGTTCGAGCAGTTAAACATCACTGGACACAACAGACTACACCAAGCTTGTCGACCCGATGTTTGGGGATAAACCAAAGGAAACTGGTGCTAGGAAAAGAGAAGAGTAGGTGTGGGGAAGCTTACCAAATGGTCAATTGCACCGGAGGTGCCTGAGGAGGTTGGGATGGAACCAAGATTTCCAAAGAAGAAAGACAAGTAGGCCTAGGGACTCAGAGGTAGCAACAAACCAATTGAAAGAGGAGAAGAGTTACAAAACAGACGGTGGTTGATTCTGAGTACTCGTGTGAAGATGGGGCGTGGTGAGGAGGCTTCTATGGAAAATGATGGAGAAAGCCAAATTGGACGTTTCCTATTTATAGAGATTTATGGCTCGTGCCAGGGATCATTATGTGTGGAATTCATTAAGGAAGGCGTTGGAGAAAGAATTTTGAGAAATCATTCACCGAGGAGAGAGAACAGGGAAGGAGAAGAATTGCAAAAAAAAACTATCATGGTCCGTCTCCTACTTGAGGTAGGAGATGACACTACATTCGTCGGATCAAAATTTCCATGGCCCAGATCAATTGAAAAATTGTATTAGGAAACCAAGGCACGTGACAGCATGACAAAATCAAATTTAATTTAATAAAGTGATATTGCATTTCAAGTCCTTTTTCTCTTTCTTCAAATAAAGATTCAAACCTTATCCAAATTAAGTGAAATTTTTCATAGAGACTAATTAAGACATGTAGATTTTGAGTATGCAATTAAATTTTCCTTTTGAAGACTTTTTATTCATTTAATTAGCAAATCTCATTTTCTCTTTCCTCATGCATTAACGGCTATAGGATTCTCCAAATTTGATGAAACTTCACTCACAAGTCAAATTTAGTGCCTTGGATACAAATTTGCTATCAATTTTACATGTTGAAGTTATTTATACATTTATTTACTAATTTGAAGGTCCACACACTTTCTCTCTCCTGATTTCACCTTTTAAGCAAATATTCTCCAAATTGAGTGGAAATTCACCCAAAGGCATATTTAATGTGTAGATTACAAATCTAAGATTATTTTCCATTTTTGGAGTCATTAAGTATTTTATTTAATATTTTGAAGGACAATCACCTTTTCTTTTCTAAATAAAATAGGTGTGATTAATATTATCCTAAATTTTGTGAAACTTATCATTCAAGTAAACTTGAACTCAAAGAAAATGAATCTAAAGTTATTCTTACCCAATTAGCCTTCCTTTGATGAGTTTTACATAATTAACATTTGTGACTCATTATTATTTTAGTTGCATATTATTTCACCACCATATTACAATTAAAATATTATATGACACTTTTATGCACAAAATCTTATATATTTACCTTTTGTTTCATTTAGTAATATAATCTTCCAACTATTAACACAGTTCTCCTATGCATATTATCTCTCATGTGACATATTCTATGTATCCTTTATTGAACTTATTATTAACATGAGAGCATTAGTTTATATGTCTACATGTTGGGATGATTTATTCATGTATTAGCATGGTAGGGTTTCACTTAACTACTATCATGTGTTTCTTTTATCCTTGTTTGGCTAAGCCCAAAGTACTAGGTTTCTATCCTCTTAACCTTGGAATAGGATTAGGTTATAGATTTCGATATGTTACAGTCATAATGTCTCAAACTTAGAAATATGGTATTCTACTTCTGAATGTTGACAATAAACTTGCTTCTAGTCCTCAATTCAACTTCTCTTAGTCTTAAAACACAACTAATGGGTGAAACTTGTGTGAACATGAGAATTTTCCTGGTGGTCATCTATATTATTGCTCTGATACCACTTCCATAACATCCCCCAAGTGAAATTGAAAAAAAGAAATAAATAATCACATACCATCACTATTACACTCAGAGATTGGCACAAAGATCATATCATGCAATAATATAATAAATTTACATAGTAAATGATTTCAAACTATCCGCATACACATTCTTCTTAAATTAAACTTAGTATATCAAGGTCTATTAGGAATATAATATATGATAATTTGAAATTGCAAATAACTTCCTTCGATTGTATAGAGGCACACCACCAAGAAAACCCTCCTTAAACCTGTAGATGCAAACTTTATACTCTTCCTAAAGCTTGATACATTCAAACGTCACATCCCAAACCATACAGATAGGAAGAAAATATAGATTTAAAGTAAGTGGCAATGTATTCTAACACATGAATAACAAAGTACACGAAAAGTAAATGATAAAGAATAAGACATCTTTTAATTACTTATTTTATCTATTCTGCCCACCATTATATGAAAATTTGTTTCCGAGTTGGTGTCACTATGCGTCTGAATTGGTATCAAAGTACCTTTGAATTGAAAGTATGTGCCTCAGAATGGAACCAAGGTGTCTCTAATTTGGCGTGGCTACACCTATAAATTGGAGTGAACACTCCTCTTATGTGGCATTGCATGCATCTGAATCATCCCAATAATACTGATGAGGACATATCATAGAATGTATTATGTGAAGGTTCTGTCTTATTCATCTTAAACCCGAGTTGCTAAATTCTGAGTCTAAAATTATCTTATACCAAAACTAAATGTTGCTGGCTGAACATGTAGTGAATTCTAAATCTAAATATAAATATGAATTTCTTTTTTTAATCTGAGTCTCTTATCTTAAATTTGAATCTCTTATTCTGAAATATGAAGCTGAATCTAATTATGAATTTATGAGATAAGTCTATTTCATCATCCAACATTGGTGCAACTGGTTAACAAGGATGCCTCCCAACCAGCCCACTCAGGTTCAAATCCCAACAGAAGCAAGCTTCAAGTAAAAAAACTGGTTGGTAGGTGTTCCAACCAGGCAAAACTGTAACGACATATTATGCTATTGGGTGCAGCCTAGGGGTGAGTGACCACACCACATCTGACCTCAGGGTTTAACCTACTAGGGGGAGTCCATTAGTGGCTAGTTCTAGGAGGTGTTCCTCATCATAAAAAAGAGATAAGTCCATTTCTATTCAAATAATAAACTAAAATCTTTATAATGTGGACTAAAATATTACAGCATGCAAGCAAGGAGCAAATGATAAACATGAAGATAGTTATATAACTCACCTCTAGGATGAAGATGAATCTCCGAATAGAAAGGTAGCTCAAGGAAGAGAGAAGAAAACCCTAGCTTGAGCACTCCACTCGACCAAGCTAGCTCCTTCTCCAAAGAGGAAGAAAAACCCTAGGTCAAGGAAGTAAGAAAGAGGTGTTCTTCAAGCTCTAGCACATGCTCCACCATGAAACACCGTGGGAACAACTAAGGAGCAGAGAGGATGAGGTAGAACAGAAAGGAAACTGAAGGAAAGAAGGGAGAAATTACTTGCTTAGGTGAAGGACAAGCTAAGGAATCTCCACTAGCTCAAAGAGAGTGTAGATCTGAAGCCTAGGTGCACACACAAGCCAGATCGACCACCTTCTTATACATTGGATCCTTCTTCTCCACCTAGAAAGAGGGAGACGAGCTATAAAAATCAAGGAATACAAAGAGGGGTCCAAAGGGTTCATTTTCATGGAAGGGGGAAGGTTTTACAAAGCTATGGGTGAGAGACAAGATAAGGTTAAGGTGTCCTACTATGCTTTCCATGTGTATGGTATGAAGATAGATTTACTAAAAGGATATAGTGCTCAAGATGAAATGATCACACTTCATGCAATGAACTACCACATTTAAGGAAACAATGTAGATTTGATACTTTTACACTAATCATTTAAATATGATATAAGTACAAGAATCAAAATGGTATGGCCTACTTACCTCCATTGCAACACCCTGAATTGGTTCTTGAATCGTTAAGTCAAAACCCTAATTCCCAAAAATATCATGAGCATATTATGAATATATAATACACCATAACCCATACTTCCTTGGTCTAATTCTGGTTCTTATTACATCATAGGTATGTCAGGATCATGAACATTTGATCTTGATTTTATTCGATACACTAATATATGAGAGTTATTTGTCATAATATTCCATTTATCCATTATCCATTAATGAAACACCATGTTATTAATTATTCTATGATATCAGACCACTTTAAGCATCAAATTCATAATCTATGATTTCCATTGTTTGGTTCATAATCTTATGATTCTAATGGATATATGGTTTTCATTTTATAATGATCCTACTAAATTGTGATTTTTACAAGATTGGGTGATATTCTGAAATTTTCATAAAAGAATTACCTTTTTGTTTTTTTCATGGACCTCTATAGGGATCCATTTTGATGTGTGCCCACATACCTAGTTCCCTCTCGTCATACTTCTGGTGCTTATGCATCTTTATCGTGACATGTCCGCATGCCTGTAAATAGACAAACATGGGATCACCCCTTCATGATGCTCCTCTTCTGTCCATCCTTTATTATATGTGGTTAATTCAAGCATAATCAAAAGCTATGCACATGATCCACTCAGTTAGGAGATCCATGGACTTGCATTATCTTCCCTCCCCAGGCTCTCTCACACATACGAAGGCAACCATTTCCATCACAACCATGCAAATGAAGAAGAAGCCTACTGACTATTGTCAATGGACCTTCTTGTTGCAAGGAAACTAAGATTGGGACCCCACCAAGGCCTAGATTTCCCTGACAACATGATCTAAAGTATGAGGGCTGCCCAACCACATGAGCACTCCTCTTTTATACTACATCTATTATCCAGAGAAGCAATTCATGGTAGGAAGCATCACCTGGGACTAGAAGTCGCCCAGATCCCAACCACCATAGACCTTGAAAGGCCCCAGACTTGGCCTATGCGCCTCCCAAGCTTGGTCATCCTATTTGATGACACCTCCATGTGAACTCTTCCAAGGTTATGTGAGAAAGGGTGTCATGTGCGTCTTATCCTTACCTCAATAAGGTAGAGACTATAAGCCTGATCAAATATCTATGGGACCAAGAGTTAGGTGAGGAGGCGACCACAATGCAAACACCTATGGCTACTGCATTACTAGGAAGGGATATAGGCAGAACTAATAGCATCCATTAAGGTTAGGCATGCGAGTATGGAGGGGTTCATCATCCTCACACACTAGATTGGATGACTATAAAGACAAAAAAGGAATTTATATCACCCAAATGCATAGTTCTAGAATCCATGTGCTACCTTATAATAAAATAGAACTCCTCCCCTATTTGGTACATGCGAGGATGATGGTTAGTCGAGTAAAATTTTGATATGAGTGTAGGATAAATCTAAACTCTTATTTATTCAACATTAAAATCCTTATCTTCTTAATTATTTTAGTGATCAAACATTTTCCAAACATATTCAAACTTTTTCTGATGTAGATGAAACTATCTACTTCAACCCTCCAAAAAAATTCTTATAAACCTTAGACATCAACTTACCATTATAAACTTCCCCTAAAATTTCATTAAATTATCATAAGCAGGTCCTTGAGGATCCAACCACCTCAAGAAAAAAAATCTTATGATTACCTCATTGTGAAAATGTCATGTAAAATAGAACATCATACCAGACAACTTTACTTTTAGCCAAATTCATCACGATCATATCTATATCTAGAGAAATTCCATTAAAATCTAGATTTATATATTGACATTTCTTGTTCAATATAGTAAGTTATTATCTTAGCAGACTTAATAATCCAATTAACTTCAATAAGACTCTAACTAGGCTCGACACTAAAAATTGGACCTACTCATCACTTTATTAACAAATCTAGATGGGATGAATAGGGCTAAAGTAAAACTTATGCAATTTCAAATATAAGAAAGGTTAGACTATAACTTTCTTAGAAGACAACACATAAAAAATATAAAGAAAAATAAACACACCCACAAGAGACACATTATGTAGAGTGGTTCTATCAAAAGATGTCAGTTCACTACCTGATTGTTCCCAACTAGGAATTTCAACCTGTATTTTATTCCTTCTCTTAACCAATACAAAATACACAAAACAACCAGTGTCTTTTGTGGATCAAGATAACCTCCTTTTTTAAATCAAGAAGAACTTGCACAATGCAGTAGATCACAATCAACCTCCTGCCTTAGTCACAACCTTCTCGCAAGAAGTAGGTCCAATAAGTTTTCCCACAACCTTCTCTGAAGAAGTAGCTGAAAGAAACAAGAAAAAATAAAGAGAATAAGAAAAGAAGAAGAAATTACAACTCTCATAAGATATACAATTTGTAGATCTCTATGAACAAATGATGATAAACTCTTCAGAAGAAATAGGCAAGGCTATATTTGGTGGAGTACGACACTAGTATTTATCTATGACTTAGATATGAAAATAGTAATGTAGATTCTAAGCTTGAAGAAGGATAACATGTAATAGATTGCTCAAGTGAAAATCCTAAGTGTTCATAGGCACTCCTTTCTATAGGAAACATTTAGGAATCATCAATATAGATGTTGCTAGTGTTTACATTGAGATAAATGCTAAACTATCCGTTAGAAGTCAAAATACAAGTTTACAATGGCTAGACAAATGAATGTAGATTTTGACTACAAATTGATCTAGGATGAACTGTACTTTGATCGGACTCCATCTCCGTCAAAGTGTAGTTTTAGTTAGAGGTAGTCTCTTACCTAGATTTGCAACGACTATATTTCTACAATGAATCCTTTTTTACAACAACTCTTTCTCTGTCGAAGTCTAGTTTGACTGAAATATTCCTATAAAGACATTACTATTTTCTTAAAGAACATATCAAATAATTTTTCTAGTGACACCTAACTGTCTAAAGACTAGATATAAGTGTGGGGAATGGTTTAGGATAGAACTAGGCCGATAATCACTTGTTCTTACATCATTCCTATCATGTTGTACAAAAAGCACTTGTACTCATATACATGATACAACTTGACTACAAGCATCCAAACACATATAAAATTGCATGCTCATTTATTGTTGGATCTTATCTAAGTTCCTTGATCATCTGACACACCAAATGCACTTGTTAGTGACACAAATGGGTAATATTTACATCATCAAAATATAAGAATGGAACATCCAAAAAGCCAACAATCTCACCCTTTTTGACGTTGATAAATAATTCCACAAGATAATTTGAAAGTAGACAATTTAGAGCATCATACCTTCAAAACTTTAAATTATTGTAGATAGCCAAATTTATCTTCATGGATTTTTCTCCCTTTTGTTGAATTAAAAAAAGGTTATACTCCTCCTCAAGGAGACACTCCCCCTCAACAAGATAGTGATTTTGGAGAGCAAATACATACCCAACCAAAAAAACAAGGACATACCAATTGAAATGAGAAACATCATGATTATATCAAAAGAAAATGGATACACTATATACACAAAAAATCATATTTGATCAAGGAAAAAGTTATCTAATTACAAATTAGAGGAATGTTAAGTCTTTCATGATACAAAGATTCCATTTAGCACAATACATCAAAAAAATTCTAAGCCAATCGTAAGGAATATTAAGTCCACCATTGATGTAGATATGCCATGAAAAAATCACTTTTCTAAGGTATACCCCAATATCAATGCAAGGAATTTTAAGTCCTCCATGATATAGAGATTTCCAGAAAAAGGAAGAGGCCATAAAAGAATATCTAGACCAAACATAAGGGATGTTAAGCCCATAATTGATATAGGGAAGCCATGAAGAACACAATTTAACAATCTGACTCTCATGATTTGAGATCCCCCTTAATATCACACTCATAAAAATTGAGCTCAAATAAAGAAACTAACTACTAAGATAAAGACATCCATTTAAGATAAAAGACCATGTTTGTAACATGTAAAATAAATCATTTTAGACCTGAAAAACCAAATAAACATGTAACAAACCTTCTCTAAATACTAATTGAAAGATAGCCAAATTAAAATCTTGACAATTAGTATTTCAGTCAAAATGTATTTTGACCAAACTCTTGGTTTGTATGCCCAAATATCCAATCATATGATGATTGGAATATGACATTAGATACCTGATTTGATAATAATAATAAAGGTAATTCTGTCTATTATGTTTGTCTCTCAATCATGAGATGATGACACAAACATATTAGATGTCTAAAGAATGATGTTACCCGATGACATATATCTTCAGGTTAATGACCTGAACAATGAGACCATATGTATGATAAGAGTACATCCATTCTTGTTATGCCCCTGGTCGGATATTACTGTGGAAGCAGAATAGACAACAATAATACCTAAGACTAGAGTGTGTGTTGACTGATGACAATGTCTCATTAGTGATGATATGTGATATCAAGTCAAGCACACATGTACATGTTCGAGAATAGTGTATCAGACATAATCACCATGAGAGTGATACATGGAGACCATAGAATGATAGTCAAAATCAGCACTCATAATGATAGTGGTTATTGTGGTTGTTAGACTTGAAGTCACTACACTCATCACATGTCTTCTATTGGACTTTGACATAATCCAACATGACCTTGAATAAGGGTTGCCATAAAGGTGATGCTTGGGTACTCCATGACACATGAAGATCGAGTGTGAGTGATTTTTATGGGATTTGTCCCTCCTCCAAGAGTTTGATATCCAGGCCACTTGATAAGCGAGACTGAGAAATGTATGGATATACTCATGTAATTCAATGTATGATATGTGAACTCACATGCATCTCAGACAGTCTGCTCTAGTTCAAGGAACATGGATTAAACATTGAGAGGACAAAGATTCCATGCCCCCAATTCAATTTGGATATCAGAGACAAAGGAATTATACAGTCACAGTAACATTGATCATAGATTGTAGGTTGAAGTTGTTCTCAAACTTTTCAAATTACTTGGATATCAATGATGTGTTTCTAGATACCACTCATAATTTAGTTATGGACATTCACTTCCAATGTAATTTGGGACCTATAGGGTCACATGCATAGGATGCACTTGGAATAGGAGTTTATACATAAATGAAGTTTTTCTTGATTACTTAAAGTGTTCTGGTATTCTTGTTGGCTAAATTGGACATTATGTTAATCCCTTTGTTTTGATAATGACAAACATTTCATTCTTGTGGTTTTAACGTGCTATTTGAGTATTTCAGGAACAAGTATATAAGGTGGTGGATAACAAAGACTTGGAAGAATAATTTGATAAAATCACTTTATTTTCATGATTGTAATCAAATGTAAAAGCTTGTAAAAGTATATAATGTACAAGTAATTAGATATCATGTAAATCAAGCGTTTAGATCTTCCCTATCCACTCACAACAATTAGATAGGTCTTTCCCCAAGACAGTATCACAATTGCACATTGATACACACACTTAGTAAATGAATACATTGAGTCAGTAATATTCTCGGTCGACAAATCGTCGATCGAGAAAATATCGGTCAACAAAAACTTCGACCGAGAAACTCTCAGTCGACAAAATCTTCGATCGAGAATAGACCCTACTAGCCGTTAGACCCAGCAGACAAGGTGGTTGGGAGTTGGAAATGAACGTTGTAAACACTTGCTCCAGGAAGTCCCTCGGTTGACAAATCTTTGACCGAGAAGGACTCTCGGTCGACAAATTTTCGACCGAGAAGAGTTCTTCTGCACTTTTCAGGGTCAATTAACTAGCCGTTGCAAATGCAATTAGTGGACACATAACGGCTAGTTGAGCACTAAGAACCCCCTAGAAAGTGTCTAGAATGTCCTTAAGAACTTGTAGGTCATTCCTATAAATAGGACATGCCTTAGGACACCTAAACTCACTCATATACACTTGTGCTATACTTGAGCTTACACTTGCAATTGGCAATCTGTTTTGAGAAATTGAGCAACACTTGCATTGGCTATTCTTCTCCTTGATCCAATTTCGTGTCCTATAGGCTAGCATCTCCTATCCACATCAATTACACTTCTATATACATTGGTTAGGAGATCAAAACGCTTGATATAGGAAATCAAGCCTTGAGCTGCAAAGTGGTATTGTAATTTCTATTTTTCCTTCTTGTTCCTTTGTATCTTTTGTATTCTCCTTGCTACTCCTAGGGTTGGAGGCTGCGGATTGGAGAAGGTTCTTCTCGGTGGAGAAGGTGGACTTCGAACTACTTCAAGAAGGCTGTTGCAACGGGAAGCTACTTCAAGAGGAAGGCTACTTCAAGGGGGAGCTTGAAGTTACTTCAAGAAGGCTGCTTCAAAGTTGGTGCAACTACTTCTAGGTGAAGGTTGTTCAAAGGGTTTGGTGAAAGAATTGTAATTTTATGTAAAGTCCTTGTGAGGTAATAAAATTTGATTCTTTCAAAATCCCGGTTGGGTAAGCAACCGGGTAGTGGATTGACTGCCTTAGTATTTGCTAAGGTTGGAACCACTCTAAATCCTTGTCCCCTTGTCCAATCTTTTTGTGGTTGCTTAATTTGGTTGAATTATTATTAAAATATCATAAAACCCTATTCACCCCCCCTCTAGTGGTTTTTCAGTTCTACTAAACAACTAAGCAAAATTGAGTGACTGGAATCTGAGCCAACCAGTTCAAGTGTTGGACTGATCAATTGGATTGTCAGGTCAATTGGAAACAACATTGGATGAATATTTGTCTCACTAGACATATGAAATGACCATTTCACATATGAAACGACTGTTTCAATATTAAAATGACAATTTCATGACATGAAATGACCATTTCATGAAGCGAAATGATCGGTTCATCATCTGGAACATACAATTAAGTGATCAATTCAGTTGGATCAAGGATTGATGTTGATGTCATGATTGTGCATTAATCGAATAATAAATTCTAATATGTTTGCAAACAAGAAACATGTTGAACTGTTGGGTCAAGGGTTGAACCAATCAGTTCACCCATGAACCGACTTATTGGATAGTGAACCAACCAATAAATCATTCATAATTTCCAAAATATTCATGAATTATGTCTTTTCAACTCCCAAACCAATTGGAAACCCTGGCCTTGGCCTCTCCTATAAATAGAGGGGTACTGGGGGCTTCCCAAACACAACAATAAGATCTAACAATTGTTGTCCTCTATGGTTGTGGTAACCGATAGAGAGCTTGAGCAAGTCCTACCCAAAAAAGGGAGGGATAGAAAGAGAGATATAATTATGGGAGAGCGAATCAATTCAAATAGATTGATGTTTGAAGGGACAACTCCTTCCCATTGGCTTTTATAGCACAACATGGAGTTCCTGGTGGTCCATGTGGACAACTATAGAGGCAAGGAGGCTATTTCCTACCTCTAAGATGATGCCATCAACTGCAATCCATGATGTTTCACCAGGAGGGCTCCACTAATGAATGCCTGAGTGCCGCTTCAAGAAGCACAATGCTACTTGAACAAAGGTGCACGCTACTGCAAGGCTATTGTCACTGGACTTGCTATAGGACCAGGTATAACCTTGCAAACCTTCCTTTCTAGATATATTATTGTTGACACGTTCTTATTAATTAGGGAATCATGCTTTACATTTTTATTTCTGTTTCCTTATCTGTCGCCTTGATTTCCCAATAGTGGTATCAGAGCCATGCCAATTTACAATTTATCAGGGATTTAATCGATATGATCATATTTATTTTATTGCATATAATACAAATATTAAAATGATTAACATGCATATCCAATTAAATACCGCGTACAATCTCAACTAATATATATATATATACATATATATATATATATATATATATATATATATATATATACATACATACATATATATGATATATATGCAATTTACACGTGTTGCCCTAAAATTGGTTTTGATGGCGGATGTCAACATGGTTATGGTTGATAACCCTAGATCTCTGTGTGCATGGTTGTGGTTGTTTATTTCTATTTATATCTTGATTTACATATTGAGCCCCTCTCCTCCTTTCCAAATGTAAATTAATGTTCTTCTTCCTATTTTTCCTTGAATATAACTCGAGATTTTCCCTTCGATAATGTAATATGAAATAGGGTAGTTTTAATTTATGTTTCTTCATAAGAAAACATTCTATCAAGGATGAACTAACTGGCTCATGAGACGAACCGATCGACTGGAGGACCAAGGAGGCAAGAGGATATCAGGATGAACTCATTGACTGGTGGCCAAGCCGATCGGCTAAAGTATAGACATTGGTTGAACCTAAGACTAGATGACCATTTTAAGAGGCTAACCAAGCAGTCAGGAGGTAAGCCAATCGGTTCATGTGTTGAACCAATCAACCTGGATTGGTTCCAGCACATATCGTCATCAACAATAGCTTGATACATATGATGTGGACCTTAGGTAGTAGTATTTCCTTGTGGCTCTAAGGAATTTCAATAGTATGGAAATTACCATTGCTTGTGTTTATATTCGCAATTGTGTGGTCATGATAACACTGATCACATATTGTAGGTTAAAGTTGTTCTCCAACTTTCCAAATTACTTGGTAGAAATGATGTGTTTATAGATACTGCTCATTGCTTGTGATATCATAGGTTAGTTATGGGCATTCACCGTCAATGTAATTTGGGACCGATAGGGTCACACACATAGGATTCACTTGGAATAGGAGTTTATTCATGAATGATGTTTAATTTGATTACTAGAAGTGTTTAAATATTCAATTAAACAACCAAGGTTCAAAAGTGAGTGACTGGGCTCTGAACCAACCGATTCAAGTGTTGGACTGATTAGTTGGAGTGTTAGGTCAATTGGAAACAACATTGACTGAATGTTTGCCTGAACTGGACATATAAAACAACCATTTCACATATGACATGATCATTTCATATATGAAATGACCATTTCAATAGTGAAATGACCATTTCATGACATGAAATGACTGTGTAATGACACGAAATGACTGTTTCATGAAGTGAAATGACCGATTCATCATCTGAAACATCCAGTTCAATGGTCAATTCAATTGGATCAAAAATTAATGTTGATTCCATGATTGTGAATTAATCGAATATTTAAAGTCAATATGTGTGCAAATAGGAATCATGTTGAACTGTCCAGTTCAAGGGTTGAACCAACAGATTTACCCATGAACTAACCAGTTGGACAGTGAACTGACCAGTTGGACAGTGAACTGACCAGTTCATCATTTGTAGTTTCAAGAAAATTCATGAATTTTGTCTCTTCAACTCCTAGACTGACTAGAAACCCTCACCCTAGCCTCTCCTCTAAATAGAGGGGTACTGGAGCTCCCAGACACAATAATAAGCTCCGACAATTATTTTCCTCTCTGATTGTGGTAACCAATAGAGAGCTCGATCAAACCCTATCTAAAAAGGGAGGGATAGCAAGGGATAGATAACTGTGGGAGAGTGAATCAATCCTAACAGATTGACCATTGAAGGGTCAACTCCTTCTAGTTGGCTCTGGTAACGCAACGTGGAGTTTCCAATTATTATGTGGACTATTCTAGAGGTGAGGAGGCCGTTTTCTGCCGCTAGGAGGATGTCGTAAACCACCGACTATGGTATTGAACCAGTAGGCCGCCGCTGATGAGTGCTCGAGTGTCACTTGAAGAAGCACACTACTTCAAAGAAAGGTGCACGCTACTACACGTGTATTGTCATTGTACTTGTTTCGGGACCATGTATAACCTTGAAAACCTTCCTTAATAGATACATTGTTGTTGATACAATCTTGGTGATTAGGGAATCATGCTTTAAATTTTTATTTTTGTGCGTTATATGTGACCCTGATTTCCCTACATGAACAACCTTTTAGCTGAACTCTATTTTGACTGAGAGAAAGTCTGCTACAAAAATAAAACTTAACATAACACAAACAAAATATATATCTACCAATAAAAAAACTAATCATTTAAAGATAAACTAGAATAGATGTCATGATCAAAATTTAATATCCAATGAAGCTTGTGATCATATAACAGTTCATCTAGAGAGAGGTTCTTGGTACCCAAACCAAGTCGTTGTCAATTTTCCTCTTGAAAGGGCATGAGAAAGCATAGTCACCAAATCTCCCACAACCTTAGCAAGTAAAATGACTAATAATAATGTAAGAACCAATTTTGGTTTAGAAAAAATAGGTCCTTGCCTTTTCTTCTTTTAACGTTTCTTGGGTTATGAGTTCCAACATGATTATTGTGAGAATGCAAAATATTTTTTTTATATGTTTTAGAAAATTTATCTAAAGATCTATTTTCATTTTCCTTTGTAAGAATCAAAGAGTATTTAGTATTACAAATTAAACATTTTTAGTACTACACATATTCTCTTCAAGGATTTCAATTTTATCATTTAACTCTGTTGGCTAAATTGGACATTACCCTTTGTTTTGATGATGACAAACATTTCATTCTTGTGGATCTAATGTGCTACTTGAGTATTTCAGAGTTCAAGGAAATGAGGAGATCATACTAAGTGGGTAATTGAAGATCAATGTGTTTAATTGAAGATCAATGCGCTTAAATACTAATATGATTATACTCAATGTAAATACTTGTACAAGTATATAATGTACAGGTACCTAGATATCATGTAAATTAAGCGTTAGATCTTCCCTATCCACTCATAACCCTTAGTTAGGTCCCTCCCTAGAGATTAGATTTATTATCATCCATTAGAACATACATTTAATAAGTGGTTCAAAAACCTGAAACAGTAACACTCTTGGTCGAGAAACTAGTCGATCGAGATACCCTCAATCAAATATATTGTCAATTAAGAACCACCTCGGTCGAGCACTTAGATCATTGGTTGAAAACTTACACATTTTTTCTCTAAAGTCTGTTTCGGTCGAGTATATGGTCGATCGACTCAACCTCGGTCCAAAGCATATGACCGTCAGACCAAGTAGTTGGGAGTTGGAAATAGATGTTGGTACACATTTACATTCAACCCAAGCCCAGTCAAAGAAATTCTCGATCGATACATGGTCGGTCGACAAACTTGTTGACTGGACAAGGTTCTAGATTATTCTTTCAAGCTCAAACAATTTAGACTTTGCTAGCCAACTACTTTCTACCTAACAGTTAGTTAATCACTAAGAACACTCTAGAAATTCCCTAAAATGTCCCTAAACACTTGCAAACCATTCCTATAAGTAGGAGAGGCCTTAGAACACCTAAAGCTCACAAGATACACTTGAGCATCCATTCTAGTGAGCAACAAAGTTGAGAAACTCTTGCCATCTTGTTCTTTAAGCTCTAAGTTTGTGGCCTATAGCCATAACCTCTTAGACACCATCAAAGAAACGTTCATCCTAAGTGGTTTGAGAGGTCTAACACTTGATATAGGATCAAAGCGCAATACTCCACTGGTGTACTTTCTTTCTTCCAATATCCATTCATAGGTTATGATATTTGTGATCCTTGACTACTCCAAGTTGTGGAGGCTTTCTGAGGGAGATTGGTTGGAGCTACTTCTTGGTGGAGAAGTCTGCTCCAAAGTTTCTTGAGGTTACTTCAAGAAGGCTGCTTCAAAGGAGGTTGGAGCTACTTTTAGGTGAAGGCTATCTAAAGTTTGTGGAACTACTTTGAGGAGGTGAAGGCTGCTGTAAGGGCTTTAGGTTACTTCAAGAAGGATGCTTCAATGAGGTTGAAGCTACTTCTAGGTGAAGGCTACTTCAAGGAAGGTGATTGTATTTTGTTGTAATATCCTTGCGAGGTAAAAAAAATAAATCACTTTCAAAATCCCAATTGGAGACAATTGGGTAGTGGACTGGCAACCTTTGATTCAAAGGTTGGAACCACTCTACATCGAAGTGTCTTCCCTATTTCCTACCCCTTCTTTGGTTTGAGTTTTTAAATCAAATTTTAAAGTACCAAAAGCTCTATTCACCCCCTCTAGATCTTTCAATTGGTATCAGAGAAAGTCTTCAAGGAGCCCTAATACATCTTAAAGATTGGGGGATAACTTGATTAGCAACCTCAACCTTGAAGGAACTCATGTGACTCGACGAACACCCTTTGATGGAAGCAACTACACTTATTTGAAAAGAAAAATTCAATTTTAACCTCCAATGGATCAACATGGATATTTGGAGAATGGTGTCTTTACCTGATGCACTTCCTAATACTAAATATGCAACATGTAATCCTGATACGATAAAGCAAGTTCAATTGAATGCAAAAGAGGTAAGCATATTATATTGTTCCATTTCTATTGATGAGTTTAATAGGATATCTTCATGTGAAATGACTTATGAAATATGGAATAAACTTTCAATTACACATGAAGTTACAAATGAAGTTAAAAATATCAAAATTAACATGCTTAAACAAAAGTTTGAACAATTCCATAAGCAACCTAATGAGTCTATTAATGAAATGTATGCAAGGTTTTCTTCTATAGTTAACAACTTGAGTGCACTAGGTAAGTTATAAGCAAGGAAGATCAGGTGTTCACGATTCTTAGATTCTTGCCTCCAAAATACAAGACAAAGGTGACGTCCATTGAAGAAGCCAATGACCTTACCACAATGAGGATGGAGCAACTCATTAGCAATCTAGATACACATGAGGCCACCCTTGAAGAAGAAGAAAGACTGGGGGTTGAACTTCAAAAGGGAAAAAGAAAGGACACTGTGTTAAAAGCTATAACCAAGGCTCAATCAAAAGTCATCACTAAAGAAAGTGATGAAACAAGTGAAGGAGATGATGAACAAGATGCACTCATTGTAAATGGTAAGAAATATAGAAGGTATAGATCTAACTAAAATTCTAGTGCTTCTTCCTCTTCTTCCCTTAGGTGCTTTGAATGCGGCAAGAAAGGACATGTAAAGAATGAGTGTCCTAAAACCAAGAAAGGAAAGAAATATTCTTTTAAGAAGAAAGACAAGGGAGATAAAGCCTACAAAGCATCTTGGGATGAATCAAGCGATGATAGCGGGAGTGAAGAAGAAGTGGAGTGCCTCGTGTTTGAAGAAGATGAAAATGAAGATGCAAGTGAGGTAAGTATTCTTAATTTATCTAAAGAAGAATTAGTTAATAGTCTTGAAGAACTACATGATAAATATGTTGATTGTAAAAAAAAATTAAAGAAGCTTACAAAAAATAATGATGATTTGCATGATAAATTGTATGATCTTACTTCTAAAAATGAAAGTCTTACTTCTAAAAAAGATATCTTAAAATCATCAATTAATGACTACAACATCAAGTTGCTTGCCCTAGAAACCAACAATAATTTTCTATCTCAAGAAAAAGTTGAATTGCTTGCTAAGATAAATAATTTTGAAACTCAACATGTTCTATGTACTCATTCATATTATGATTCTATTGTTAAAGAATGAGATATCCTGCTATCTAGCTTAAATCAAGAAAAGTTAGACATTAAAAGGAAAATGGATGAAATTGTTAAGTTGCAAAAGTAAGTTAATAGCTTGAAGAACAATGATACTATAGATAAAATCTTAGAAAATTCTATTGGAAAAATAGGAAGGAGTGGCCTAGGTTATGTACCCAAAAATAGATCCTATAAAAACCCTAGAGCTAGAAAGACACAAGTACCTAAGACTGAAGTCATGTATGTGCCTAAAGACAATCTAGCTCATACTGCTAAGAAGAAAAATGTAATTGGTTTTAATTGTTGTCGTCATTATTTACATCTTGGACATTATTCATTCTCTTAAAATTACAATAAAAACTAAGGACAAGGATTTAGTTTGGGTTCCAAAACCTCCCACTTAAAAATATTGGACAATTTGTTGATATTTGACCTAAACTTCATTTTGAAAAGTATAATGTCTTATCTCAACTAGAATCAACTTCAACTTGTATATTCTTATATGTTTTGATTGCTTAATTGTGTTATCTAAAAATAATAGTATGATTAGAAATGGTAACATTACTGAAAATGCACAAAACTTTATCTCGATCTACAAAAAACTCGACCAAAATCTCTTCCGGTCGAAGAAAAGTTTGACCAAAGGTAGTTCTGTCAAAATTGTTTATACTGGCAAAATCCTCACAGTCGACAAATAGTTCGATTGAGAATTCTTCTAGTCAAAGAAATGCTCGATTGATGATAATTCTATTAGAACTATTTATTGTAGATAAAATATTTTATTTTCATTTAACTTTGGTGATTTAAATCTATAAAGAGCTCTTCATATTAAGTTATTCTAAAAACTTGAAATATTAAAACATTTTAAATAATACTCCTAACCAAAAGGACGACCACATGGGTATCAAAATCTACCTGTTTTGTAGGATTGGGTGGTTGATAGTGGTTGTTCCAAACATATGATTGGAAATAAGGAGGCTTTCCTTACACTTGAAGAAAAGAAGAGCGGAACAATCACATTTGGAGATAATGTCAAAGGTAAAATTATTGGGATAGGTAATGTCGGTACAAATCTTCAAATAAAAATGTGCTACTTGTAGATGAATTGCGTCACAACTTGATTAGTTTTAGTCAATTGTGTAATAGTGGATATGATGTTCTATTTAACAAATTTTTCTTCAAGTTACTCATATAAAAAACTAATGATGTTGTTTATGAAGGAAAAAAATGGGAAATCTTAATATACTTAGATCTAACTAACTCTATGCAAGCTATTGTTTGATAATGTCATCTTGCAAATGATGAATCTTTACTATTATGGCATAGAAAGGTAGGCCATGTAAGATCACATGTTATCAAAAAGTTTCTTAAATATGATCTTGTTCATGGTTTACCTAAACTATCTTTTGATAAATCTGAAAATTGTGAACCATGTTCTCTAGGCAAGCAAATTAAAACTTCCTTCAAATCTAAAGCCTTGCTTAGTACTACTAGATCATTAGAACTTATTCACATGGATTTATTTGGTCCCATGAGGACTCAATCTATTAGTGGTAAAATGTACTATTTTGTCATTGTGGATGATTATAGTAGATATACTTGGGTTCACTTTCTTTAAACAAAAAGATGATACTACTAGAATATTCATTCAATTTTGCTCTAAGATTGAAAACCAACTACAAAACAAAATATGCACCACTAGGAGTGATCATGGTGGAGAATTTGAAAATCATGTCTTTTAAGAATTTTGTACATCCCAATGATATACACATAATTTTTTAGCTCCACACACCCCACAACAAAATGGGATAGTAGAGAGGAAAAAATTGGTCCTTACTTGAACATAATACATATAAAACCTTTTGGGCTGAAGTAGTAAATACAACATGCTATGTATTAAACAGTGTGTCGATTCACTCTCATCTTTATAGAACTTCTTATGAACTCATTTTTAACAAAAAACCTAGAGTTGATTACTTTCATACCCTTGGTACACCTTATTACATCTTGAACATAAAGGATAATATAGACAAATTTGACCCTAAATCACAAAAGGATTCTTTTTGGGTTATTCAACTTCTAGTAAGGCATTTAGGATTCAAAATACTATTTATAGAAAAGTCTAGGAAACAATTCATATCACATTTCATGAAATGACAGCACAAAGTGCTAAAAATAAAATTGAAAATGAAAACTTGAATGATATTACACATCAAATTGAGGATCCAACCATATCAACAAAAGATGATATTTTTTTTGAAATTTAACATCATTATGATGAGGCACAACAACCTATTCCTATAATAATTAAAGATCATCCTCAAGACTTAATCATAGGAAATTCTTTTTGATAAAGAAAAACTTGATCATCATTTAGAGATGTTGCAAACATGGCCTTTGTATCAATTGTTGAACCTAAAAAGATAAATAAATCTCTAAAAGATGATTAATGGATAATGGTTATGCAAGAAGAGCTGAATCAATTCACTAATAACAAGGTATGAGACTTAGTTCCTAGACCTTAAGACAAAACCATAATTGGAACTAAGTGGGTTTTTCAAAATAAACTTAATGAAGCAAGAGAAGTGGTTAGAAATAAAGCTAGGTTGGTTGCTCAAGGATATAATCAACAAGAAGGGATAGACTTTAATGAGAAATATACACCCGTAACTAGACTTGAAGCCATTAGAATGTTATTAGATCTATATGCCCATAAAGACATCAAACTTTTTCATATGGATGTAAAAAGTGCTTTCTTAAATGGAATCATAGAACAAGAAGTTTGTATTTCCCAACCACCTATTTTTGAAATTTCTAACAATCTTAATCATGTTTATAAACTTAAGAAAGCTCTTTATGGTCTAAAACAAGCATCCCAAAATTGGTACGAAAGACTTAAGAATTATCTCTTTGATAATGGTTTCTCTATTAGAAAATTAGATTCCACATTATTTTTCAAAACATATGAATCAGATTTTCTAGTTGTTCAAATATATGCTAATCACATTATCTTTGGTGTTTAAAATAATTCCTTATGTAATCAATTTAGTGATATCATGCAAAAGGAATTTGAAATGAGTCTTATGGGTAACATTTTTCCTTGGTTTTCAAATAAAACAAGCACCCACTGGAATTTGTCTAAGCCAATAGAAATACACTAAGGAACTCTTGAAATGATTTAATATGGAAAATTGCTAACATGCTACTACACCTATGGACACTTCTACTAAAATTGACAAGGATGAAGATGGTGAACCCATTGATGATTCCTTATATAGGGTCATGATTGGTAGCTTGCTATACTTGACTACATCTAGACCGGATATTATGTTTGCCGTTGGACTTTGTGCTATATTTCAACCAAAGCTGATGCATTCTCATTTTCAAGCCGTAAAAAGAATTTTGAGATGTCTTGTCAGCACTATAAATTATAGTTTGTGGTATCCTAAAGGTCAATCATTGGATTTAAAAGCTTACACAAATGTCGATTATGTTGGTTTTCGTCTTGATCGAAAGAGAACAAGTGGTGGTTGTTTCTTTCTAGGAAGAGCCTTAGTATCTTGGTTTAGTATGAAACAAAATACAATTACCTTATCTACCAATGAAGCTAAATATGTGGTTTCAGGCTCATGTTCTACTCAAGTGCTTTATATGCAACAAGTTTTGAATGATTATGGTTTTGCATTTTCCTCTACGACAATTTTCTACGATAATACTAGTGCTATAAACTTGGCTCATAATCCCATTTTAAATAGTCATGCCAAGTACATTGATATTAGACATAATTTTTTGAGAGATCATATTTCCAAGAATAATATCTCTCTCCATCATGTTGATACATAGGAACAATTGGCTGATATTTTTACCAAACTTCTTCCCTTGTATCAATTTCAATATATTATAAAGAAGTTACTTATTACTCTTCTAGAAGACATTTTCTTTGATATATTTTCTCAAGATTCTTGATAAAATTTTGGTTTTGACATAAAATTAAAGTAATTTTATTACATACAATAATAGAATTATCCATTTACAATGATTCAGTATCACGAACAAGTACTTAATCAAGCTCAATCCGTTCCAATTATAAAATATTGCTGACAATATCAAAGTTGATCGATAAAAAAATGGACTGAGAAAGCCCTCCATTGACAAAATTCTTGACTGAGTTTCCCTCAGTGGGACCCTCGAACGACTATGTGCATTGTAGGTGAGAATCTTCTAGATACTTCTTGGGATAATTTTTTTTAAACCAAAGGTCCCTCATTCGACAAAATTCTCGACCGAGTCCTCGACAGTTGTGAATTTTTTTTTCAAATTCAACTTTGACCGACTAGCCGTTAGGAGTCGTTGCATAAGAGAGTCATTGGGGGCTCGATCAATGAGTTTGTCGATCAAGTACAATTCTATTTTGCTATAAATAGACCCCCCATTTCAGACATTCTCTTCATAACTCAAGTGCTCTCTTCTCCATCACTTCTCTAGCATATCTTAGAGCTATCTTTCAGCAATCTCCATCCCCCTATCATATCTACCTCTTCTTCCACCACTCTTTGATCAAGATGGTATCCTATTCGCCTCAAGAAGCATGTTGCTTCAAGGAAAGGACGCACACCTACTCTAGCATTGAGAATCATCAATGACATCCTTTTCAACGATGCAACTGCTAAAGAATGCTAGTTGAAGCTCACATCCAAGTCTCCTCTTCCTCGACGACCAGTGGAACTCAACAATTTCATCACCCTTATTGATCTCTGCTAACTTTTCTAGGTGCAAAAATTGAATAAATTTCTTATCCCCTTCTTTCATTTTTGGTCAATCCAAGCCGTAAATGAAATTTATGCCAATCTAACTAGAGATTCCAATGACCCGTACTCCTTCACTTCCATGGTTGATGGTATATCTTTTCACTTTTTTTAAAATGATATCCTCAAAATTCTAGACATAGATGTTGAGGAATATGGAGATTTTCTAGACCTAACCAATGGCAATCCCATCTCCAAGTTCTCTATCGAAGAAGAAACTATTAGTCTTAGTCATATTAAAAGGCCATCTTTGTTCCTAGCACCCACATGAACATAGGTAAACCTATTATGCCACCTCCTTAACCCATGAGGCCAGGATAGTGAATCTAATTATTACCCATAATATTCATCCTAGAGCCAATATAATTGAAATTTCCCAATTTAGGATGTGCCTTATCTATGCCATACTTGAAAGTATTCCTATAAACTTTATTTGTATAATTCTATCCAACATATTTGATTTCTCTAGGAACCCACCTTATGCTGATTTTGTATATCAAATAATCCAATATTCCCTTGGCAGAAACTTAGAAGACTTAGGCTACAAATGTGATAGACATCCCCAAAGAATTACCCAAAACATTATTGGTTAAATGGGCATTGACTTTGGGCACAAAAGATCTAGGACTGAAGGAGAAACAACCACTGAAGCCAATCCTCCACCTCGTACACCTCCTAGCTATTCTATAGAAAACCTTGACAATGATGTTTCCTATCTTAAAGGAGACACATATCAAATTGGGAGAGATTTAGATTACAACCACAATGCAATGACCTACCTAAACCAAAGGATGCAAGCCTTAAATCCTAATGTTCCCAACACCTATCCTTATGCACAATATCCCGGGAGCATTTATCCATTCAATCCTTACATTCAATATATTCAAGTTACGTCACCACCATCAAATGATCTTACCCATACCCAATATTCACCAATGCAACTACAAGACATATGCTCATTTCTGATATGATCGGGCACCTACATTTCTGGAAGTATATACTCTCACAAAGATGTTGGGTTTATGGGGAGACAGAGAAGGCAGCAGAAACAAAAATTTTCTTCTCTCGGAACCCAGTATAAAGGAATAGCGTTAACGTCTATATAATAGGAAGGATGGTTTGTAGAAACATACCATGTCCTGAGGATTGCTTGGCGACATTACCTCATGGCTTGCACAGTCTTCACCTCCAGTCTTGGACGGTGTCTGTGCAGCTCCTGGTCTCACTGGGATTGTCGGGATTGACAGCTGTCCTCCGAGCGGCAGAAATCTCCCACCTCTGTAGTAGTCCACACGGACCACCTGGAACGTCAATCGCCTTGTCGCACAAGGCATCAGAAGGAGTCACACCCTCCTGTCAGCGTACTAGTCACCGACACACTTTCCTTCCACCAATCACTATTCTATAGTTGTCTTTCCCTTGTTGTGCCTCCCTTATCGGGTAGCACTTGCTCGGGCTCTCCTGGTTACCACAACCATAGAGAACTGACAACTTTGCAAAGCAACTGGTGTTCTGAGTTGTACTGTCAGAGAATCCCCCAATACCCCTATATATATAGGAGGGTCATGGGACATGGTTCTCTACCCCAGGCAATGCGGGATTAAAACAAGAGTAGAAGGGTTCGAGATTTTATCACAAAATCTGACAAAGTGCGCCAGTTGAACCGATTGTTTCAACCCTGAAATGGTCGGTTGGTGACCTCAGCCGATCGGTTCACACCTGAACCGATTGTTTGTGTCATCTGAGCTGATCAGTTCATGCTTGAGTCGATCGGTTCATGCTCCTGGTCCAACTCGAATTGACTTTCCATGTTTGTTTCCAACTAATCAACTATTAGTTCTTGTCCAAATCGAATTTGATAAGTGAAACGAACTCGGTTGGTCACCCAATCAGTTCAACTATGTGAACCGATCAGTTCATTGACCTGAGCCGCTCAGCTCACTAGCCTGAGCTGATCGGTTCATCTCCATGAGCCGATCGGTTGGGGCAGCAGATCATTCAATCACAGTTTCAATCAATCCGATACTCTAATCATCTGATCCAACACCTTGAAAACTATGATTTTGAGCTATCAATCGATTGGGTGTTTAATTTAACTACTAAAATCCTTTAGTAATCAATCTAAACATCATTTGTGGAGAAACTCCTTTTCCAGGAACATGTCATAGTGTGTGTGACCCTGTAGGTCCATTTCACGTTGGCAGTGAAAGTCCATAACACTTATGACTTCACAAGCAAAGAGCGATGCCTAGTCACACATCAGTGCTACCCAAGTGAAATAGAAAGTTGGAGAACAACTTTAAATCCTAGAATCCATGAATGGTGTTATAGTGAATGTATAATTCCTTTTTCACTGATGTCTAGAATGAACTCAAGGCATGGTACAATCATCCTTTCAACATTCATCCATTTCCTTGATCTCAGAGCAGACTGGGTGAGATGTGTGTGACATCAATATCACATATTGATTCACACATGCATGCGCATGCCTTTCTCAATCATATTCATCAAGTGGCCATGGACATCAAACTCCCTTAGGAGGGACAAATCCCATATCTATCACTCACCCCTCAAAATCCCCATGTGTCAAAGTCACCCAATCATCACCTTTATAACAACCCATGTTTCAAGACTGCGTTTGATGATGTCAAAGTGTACCCAACGACATGTGTTGAGTGTAGTGATTTTAGGTCGAAGAATCACACTCACCACCATCATTGTGAGAGCTGACTGTGACTACCAAATCATGGTTCCATGAGTCACTCTCACGGTGGGCCTGTCCGGTACACTTGTTCTCTAACAAGTACCTATGTGCTTGGTTTGATATCACTGTATCATGACTAATGAGATTCTGTCATCAACCAAAACACAATCTAGTCTTTAGTGTTATTGATGTCTATGGTTATTTCCACAATAACAACTGACTAGGGACTAAACAAGAATGTATACTCTTAACATCCGTATTATCTCATCGTTTAGTTCCTCAACCTAAAAGCATACGTCATTGAGTAAAGATAATTCTTTAGACATCTATCATGTTACACTATCATCTCAGAAACAGTTAAAACATATAGATCAGAAATTGCCTTTATTATTATTCAAATCATTTATAAAGTATCCCATTACAATCATCACATGACTTGCTCTCTGGGCATACATACCAACAGACTCCCACTTGCACTTAGAGCCAGTCACCTAGGAACCTCAGTCCTTGTGACCTAGCATGACCATCATGCTTTTGCTGGAAAAGGGCCTTCGTCAGTGGATCAACTATGTTGTCTTCAGTTGATACTTTACAAATCTTCACATCTCCTCACTGTATGATCTCTCGTATGAGATGGAACTGTCGTAGTATGTGCTTGGACCGTTGATGTGATCTGGGCTCCTTAGCTTGAGCAATAGCTCCATTATTGTCACAATAAAGCTCAATTGCATCACAGCTACTGGGAACTACACCAAGTTCAGTGATGAACTTCCTGATCCACACATCCTCCTTTGCTGCATGTGAAGAAGCAATATACTCGGCCTCTGTAGTAGAATCGACAACTGTTTCTTTCTTGGAACTCTTCCATCTCACAGCTCCATTGTTTAGGCAAAATACAAATCTTGATTGCGATCTGTAATTATCTTTGTCGGTTTGGAAGCTTGCATCGATGTAACCCCTTACTACCAATTCTTCCTCGCCGCCGTATATAAGTAACCGATCCTTAGTCCTTCACAAGTACTTGAGGATGTTCTTTACGACTATCCAGTGAGCATCCCCGAGATCTGACTGGTACCTACTCGTCATGGTGAGGGCATATAAGACATCTGGGTGTGTGCACAGCATAGCGTACATGATGGATCCGATGGCTGATGCATATGGGATCCCATTCATACGCTCCCTCTCTTCACAAGATTGGGGACATTGAGCTCTAGAGATGGTGACTCCATGTAGCATGGGGATGTTGCCTCTCTTTGAGTTCTCCATGCTGAACTGCTTCAACACTTTGTCAATGTACGTGCTTTAACTTAGTCTGAGAAGCCTTTTAGATCTATATCTATAGATATTAAAACCTAGAATATGGGATGCTTCTCCTAAGTCCTTCATTGAGAAAGTATTCCCAAGCCAAGTCTTTACCTTCTCTAAGGCTGTAAAATCATTCCCCATCAATAGTATGTCATCCACATACAATATGAGGAATGTGGTCGTGCTCCCACTAACCTTCTTGTACACACAAGGTTCATCTTCATTTTGAATAAATCCAAACACTTTGACTTCTTCATCAAATTGAAGATTCCAACTCTGAGATGCTTGTTTCAATCCATAGATTGACCTTTGCATCTTATAGACTCTATTGGCATTCTTTGGATCTACAAAACCTTTAGGTTGTGTCATGTACACATCCTCATTTATATTCCCATTAAGGAATGCGGTTTTAACATCCATTTGCCAAATCTCATAGTCATAGTAAGTCGCAATAGCAAGCATGATCCTGATGGACTTAATCATGGCAACTGGAGAAAAAGTTTCGTCATAGTCAACTCCTTGAACTTGTCGAAAACCCTTTGCAACCAATCTGCCTTTATAAGTTTGCACATTGCCATCCATGTTGGTCTTTTTCTTGAAGACCCACTTGCACCCTATGGGTTTTACCCCTTCGGGTGGTTCCACCAAAGTCCATACTTTTTTGGAACACATGGATTCCATCTCAGATTTCATGGCCTCAAGCCATTTCTCAGAATATGGTCCCTCCATAGCCTCTAGATAGGTAGTTGGATCATCATCTATGATCAACTCATCACCTTCCTAAGTCACAAGGTATCCAAACCTCTCAGGTTCAAGGCGTGTCCTACTAGATCTACGAGGTCCTTGTATTACTTGAGGAGACTGAGATTCCACAACACCTTGTGAATCTCTATGTTCCTCTTGTACATCTACTAGTTCAATGTTTTCTTTTTGGGCTTGAACCTCTTCAAGCTCTATTTTCCTCCCACTACTTCTTTTGGAAATAAATTCCTTTTCTAGGAACACAACATCTCTGGCAATAAACACTTTGTTGTTAGTTGGGTGGTATAAGTAACATCCCTTGGTCTCCTTAGGATATCCAACAAAATAACATTTATCAGATCTAGGGCCTAGCTTGTCAGGAAACATTTTCTTGACATATGCCTCACACCCCCAAATCCTCATAAAAGACATATTGGGACGCTTCCCAGTCCATATCTCATATGGTGTCTTTTGAACTGATTTAGATGGTACTCGGTTAAGTGTAAACGCGACGGTTTCAAGAGCATGACCCCAGAAGGAAATTGGAAGATCAGCAAAACACATCATTTATCGCACCATATCAAGTAAGGTGCGATTCCTTCTTTCAGACACACCATTATGCTATGGTATTCTAGGAAGAGTCCATTGTTACAATACCACGGGCTCACAGAAGGTCCTCAAACTCCTGGCTTAAGTATTCTCCACCTTGATCGGATCGAAGTGCTTTAATATTTTTACCAAGTTGGTTCTGTACTTCATTCATGAAATCCTTGAACCTTTCAAGGGTTTCTGACTTATGTTTCATCAGGTACACATAGCCATACCTACTGAAGTCATTAGTGAAGGTAATGAAGTACTGATACCCATTTCTGACATTAGTTCTAAAAGGCCCACATACATCAGTATGTATGAGTCCTAATAGATCACTAGCTCTCTCACTTTTACCTGAAAAGGGAGTCTTGGTCATCTTGCCCAACAAACAAGATTCACATGTCTCTATTGATTCATAATCAAAAGAGTCTAGATAACCATCTTTATGGAGTCTAGAAATGCGCTTCTCATTTATGTGCCCTAGATGACAATGCCAAAGATACATTTTATTTGAGTTGTTGAGTTTTTGCCTTTTGGCATTTACATTGTATACACTTGTCTCTAGATCTATCAAGTATAGACCATAAGACATTGGGGCACTGCCATAAAAGATCCCATCTTTTGAAATGGAACACTTTCCATTCTTAATAAGAAATTCAAAACCATCCTTGTCCAAACAAGAGATGGAAATGATATTCCTATTTATGGCAGGTACATAATAGCAGTTCTTCAACTCTATTATTAGCCCACTAGGTAGAGTTAACTCATATGTTCCTACGGCACTTGCGGCAACTCTTGCCCCATTGACAACATGTAGTTCAACCTCGCCTTTCCTCAAAGGCCTACTTCTCTTAAGATCCTTCACATTTGAACAAATGTGAGATCCACATCCGGTATCAAGTACCCATGACAAAGAAGTAGTAAAGTTAATATCTATCATGTATACACCAGAAGTAGAGATCTCTATCTCTCGCTTCTTCTTCCATCGTTCCTTCCATCATCTCCATGTTTTGAGTGCAGAAGAATTTGGTTTGGCGAGAGAACCCTTCTCTCCCTTACCTATGTCATTAGACTTCGTTCCATTGATCTCTATCAATGAACTATCCTTTTTCTCACTTGTCTGAAACAATGCCTTAAGCGTACATAGAGTGGAGTCAAAGGTCACCAGTATATTTGGATGGTGCAGAACATTTCTCATCATCCCCAACCAGTTATAGAATTTATTCTCAATTAATTTGCCCATTTTAAAAGATGATTCTTTTGCCATTCTACAAGAGAAAATTGCATTTGTCAAAACTCCTTTTGATTTTATTTGAATAAATTTTGACGATAGTTAATCAGGCCTTTAATTAATTACCGCTCCCACTATTTTGATTCAAATTGACAGCCCTCACCATCAATTTGGAAGATTGCACCGCACAAGCTTCAAGTGGGAAAGATCCGTATTTCATCAAGTCATGAGTCAGCTTTGGCTGATCACCCACAACTTGACTATTTAGGTAGGCCATCAAGCCAATTGCATCATATGCAACTCTTGATGAATGAACATGCGCAACACCTTGCCATGAACATTCCGTGCCTCTGGGCTTAGACGCTCTAAGAATCACCATTTAAGTCTATCCCAAAAGCCGACACGGTAAACATGCACCCTACTTTGGCAGAACCTACATGTTTACCCTTCACACTTCAGCGAGATAGACGGCACACCATGCTTTGGCGTAACCTACGCTTGGTCAATCAGGTTTTTCATGTGTGTTGCTAATGGAAGGCATGAAAGACTTAATATTTAGATGAAGGATTTGGATTTTATAGGTACATATACTATCCAATCACCACAATATAGTAAGTATCATATACATTCTATATCCCACAAAAAACATGCGAAACGACAAAAGCAATGATTATGGCCATCCTAATGTGATTCCTCTAGCCAAGAGGAATCACGATCATCTAGGTTCACATCACATGCAACCTGTACAAGATGAACTCTATGCTTTGCCTTTCTGGGTTTGATCAACTCATCTCCATGATTGATCGGCTCGCCATCAGACTGGTCGGTTGGGTGCCACCAGCCGATCGACTGTGCCTTCAGCCAATCGGTTCACTGGTCATCATGCATCTCCTCAGGTCACCACCCGCTCGTCTCACTCCTAGAACCGGTCATCTAGAATGCCAACCGATCGGTTCACGCCTTGAACCGATTGTCTCAGTCATCGTCAGGTTGTCCACCATTCTTCGACATAACAAGAAATAAAATATCTATCCTATTTTATATTTGAAAAGGGAAACCCCAAGTTACATTCGGGGGGCGGGAGCAAAGGTAGAAGAGAAATCTCGAGTTATCTCGAGTTACATTAGGAATAGGAGATAGAGAATCAACATGCAGACCGAGATTCAAGCAACCACATTCAACCAAGCATATATAGGGTTTATTGGCCATAACCATTCTATACATCCACCACAAAACTCATTTAAGGGCGACGTGTATCGAGTGCATTCATATTACATATCATATATGTATTTTGGGATTTGTGGATTTAGGATTGGACATGCATAAAGCCAATTTTATTCACATCGTATGCAATGAATAAAGGCGACAAACCAAAATTGATCACATCGATAATCCTAAAGTATAGAGCAGTTGACGTGGCTCTGATACCACTGTTGGGTTTATGGGGATACAAAGAAGGCAGCGGAAATAAAAAATTTCTTCTCCTGGAACCCAATATAAAGGAATCGCGTCAACGTCTATACAATAGGAAGGATGGTTTGTAGAAACATACCATGTCCCGAGGCTTGCTTGGTGATGTTACCTCGTGGCTTGAGTGGTCTTCATCTCCACTCTTGGACAATGTCTGTACAGTTCTTGGTCTCACTAGGATTGTCGGGATTGACAGCCGTCCTCCGAGCGGCAGAAATCTCCCGCCTCTATAGTAGTCTACACGGACCACCTGGAACTCCGATCGCCTTGTCGCACAAGGCATCGGAAGGAGTCGCACCCTCCTATCGGCGTACTAGTCACC
This sequence comes from Alisma plantago-aquatica, assembly GCA_963693085.1. Taxonomy (NCBI): domain Eukaryota; kingdom Viridiplantae; phylum Streptophyta; class Magnoliopsida; order Alismatales; family Alismataceae; genus Alisma; species Alisma plantago-aquatica. The sequence continues at coordinate 644,774,491 of OY856410.1, forward strand.
GACACACTCTCCTGCCACCATTCACTTTTCTACAGTTGTCTTTCCCTTGTTGTGCCTCCCTTATCGGGTAGCACTTTCTCGGGCTCTCCTGGTTACCACAACCAGAGAGAATGACAACTTTGTAGAGCAACTGGTGTTCTGAGTTGTACTGTCAGAGAAGCCCCCAATACCCTTATATATAGGAGGGTCATGGGACATGGTTCTCTACCCCAGGCAATGCAAGATTAAAGCAAGAGTAGAAGGGTTTGAAATTTTTTCACAAAATCTAACAAAGTGCGCCAGTTGAACCGATTGTTTCAACCCTGAAACGGTCGGTTGGAGACCTCAGTCGATTGGTTCACACCTGAACCGATCATTTGGGACATCTGAGTCGATCGGTTCATGCTTGATCCGATCAGTTCATGCTCGTGGTCCAACTTAAATTGACTTTCCATGTTTGTTTCCAACTAATCAACTATTAGTTCTTGTCCAAATCGAATTTGACAAGTGAAACGAACTCGGTTGGTCACCCGACCAGTTCAACTATGTGAACAAATCCGTTCATTGACCTGAGCCGCTCAGATCACCAGCCTGAGCCGATCGGTTCATCTCCATGAGCCGATCGGTTGGGGCAGCAGATGAGTCAATCACAATTTCAATCAATCTGATACTCTAATCATCTGATCCAACACCTTGAATACTATGATTTTGAGCTATCAATCGATTGGGTGTTTAATTGAAATACTAAACTCCTTTAGTAATCAATATAAACATCATTTGTGGAGAAACTCCTTTTCCAGGAACATGTCCTAGTGTGTGTGACCCTGCAGGTCCATTTCACATTGGCAGTGAAAGTCCATAACACTTATGACTTCACAAGCAAAGAGTGGTTCCTGGTCACACATCAATGCTACCCAAGTGAAATAGAAAGTTGGAGAACAACTTTCAATCCTACAATCCGTGAATGGTGTTACAGTGAATGTATAATTCCTTTTTCACTGATGTCCAGAATGAACTCAAGGCATGGTACAGTCATCCTTTCAGCGTTCATCCATTTCCTTGATCTCAGAGTAGACTGGGTGAGATGTTTGTGACATCAATATCACATATTGATTCACACATGCATGCGCATGCCTTTCTCAATCCTACTCATTAAGTGGCCATGGACATAAAACTCCCTTAGGAGGGACAAATCCCATATCTATCACTCACCCCTCAAAAGCCCCATGTGTCAAAGTCACCCAATCATCACCTTTATAACAACCCATGTTTTAGGACTACGTTTGATGATGTCAAAGTGTACCCAACGACATGTGTTGAGTGTAGTGATTTTAGGTCGAAGAATCACACTCACCACCATCACTGTGAGAGCTGATTGTGACTACCAAATCATGGTTCCATGTGTCACTCTCACGGTGGGTCTGTCCGGTACACTTGTTCTCTAACAAGTACCTATGTGCTTGGTTTGATATCACTGTATCATGACTAATGAGATTCCGTCATCAACCAAAACACAATCTAGTCTTTAGTGTTATTGATGTCTATGGTTATTTCCACAATAACAACCGACTAGGGACTAAACAAGAATGTATACTCTTAACATCCGTATGATCTCATTATTTAGGTCCTCAACCTAAAAGCATACGTCATTGAGTAAAGACAATTATTTAGACATCTATCATGTTACACTATCATCTTAGAAACAGTTAAAACATATAGATCAAAAATTGCATTTATTATTATTCAAATAATTTACAAAGTATCCCATTATAATCATCACATGCCTTGCTCTATGGGCATACATACCAACAAAAGATAGGTGTACTTGACTAGCAGACACTTGCTAAATATTGTGGTGATACTCCATTCTATGGGAAAGATCCTGAAGTTGATGTATTTTTAAATTATCTCAAGTGTTATTTCTATTATTGTGATAGTAACATTTTTTAATAATTTTATTATTAATGAAATTGAGCTTGATTGTGGTCACTTGTTCATGAAAATCATTGAGAAATTAATATTGATTTTGGATTGTGGATTTCATAGGACACATTCTTTTTTTACCTTATTTTTAAAACATGGATATTATATTGTGAGGGAGTATCCCATTCAAGGGGAGTAAGTTTAAAATGACAAAATGGCTATCTTTTTGAAATGACTAGGGGGGACTAACAAATAATATAGTTTCATGAGTTTCATAATCTCTTGGCTTGACATTAGTTGGTGCTACATTGCCTTAAGAGATGGATATCATGTTGCATATCTCTTTAGGTATAATTAGCACACATTTTATGAGATTGAGAGAATCTATTCATCTCAAGTATATCACAGGTATGCAACTCATTTAATTTCAATTTTTTGCTTATATTTTAGGAATTTTGTCATCTTCAAAAAGGGGGATATTTTTGGCTAAATTGGACATTACCCTTTGTTTTGATGATGACAATCATTTCATTCTTGTGGATATAATGTGCTACTTGAGTATTTTAGAGTTCAAGGAAATGAGGAGATCATACTAAGTGGATAATTGAAGATCAATGTGCTTAAATGAAGATCAATGCGCTTAAATATATGATTGTACTCAATGTAAATACTTGTACAAGTATATAGTTTACAAGTACTTAGATATCATGTAAATCAAGCGTTTGATCTTCTCTATCCACTCAACCCTTAGTTAGGTTCCCCTAGATATTAGAGTTATTATCATCCATTATCACATACATTTAATAGGTGGTTCAAAAACCTAAAATAGTAACACTCCCGATAGAGAAACTAGTCGATCGAGACACCCTCAGTCAAAGATATTGACACCTCAGTCGACCACTTAGAGCACTGGTCGAAAACTTACATATTTGTACTCTAAAGTCTATTTTGGTCGAGTATATGGTCGACCGGCTCAACCTCGATCCAAAGCATATGACTGTTAGACCAAGTAGTTGGGATTTGGGAGTTGGAAATAGATGTTGGTACACATTTGCATTCAACCCAGGCTGTCAAAGAAATTCTCGACCGAGACATGGTTGGTTGACAAACTTGTCGACCAGACAGGGTTCTGGATTATTTCCAAGCTCGAACAATTTAGCCTATGCTAGCCAACTACTTTCTACCTAACATCTAGTTAAGCACTAAGAATACTCTAGAGACTCCCTAAAACGTCCCTAAACACTTTCTAACCATTCCTATAAATAGGAGAGGCCTTAGGGCACCTAAAGTACACAAGCTACACTTGAGCATCCATTCTAGTTAGCAACAAAGTCGAGCAACACTTGCCATATTGTTCTTTAAGCTGTAAGTTCGTATCCTATAGCCATAGCTTCTTATACACCATCCAAGAAACGTCCATCCTAAGTGTTTTGAGAGGTATAACACTTGATATAGGATCAAAGCACAATACTTTATTGGTGTACTTCCTTTCTTCCAATCTCCATTCACATGTTATGCTATTTGTGCTCCTTGGCTACTCCAAGTTGGGCCTGAGGGAGCTTGACTGGATCTACTTCTTGGTGGAAAGGCTGCTCCAAAGTTGCTCGAGGTTACTTCAAGAAGGCTGCTTCAAAGGAGATTGGAGCTACTTCTGGGTGAAGGCTATTTCAATATGGTGGAGCTACTTCAAGGAGGTGAAGGCTTCTCTAAGGGATTAAAGTTACTTCAAGAAGGCTTCTTCAAGGAGGTTGAGGCTAATTCTAGGTGAAGGCTACTTCAAGGAGGGTGATTGTATCTTGTTGTAACATCCTTGCGAGGTAAATGAAATAAATCACTTTCAAAATCCCAATTGGAGACAATTGGGTAGTGGACTGACAACCTTTGATTCAAAGGTTGGAACCACTCTACATCGAAGTGTCTTCTCTGTTTCCTCCTCCTTCTTTGGTTTTATTTTTTCAATTAAATTTTAAAGTACCAAAAGCTCTATTCACCCCCCTCTAGATATTTCAAACTCATCATTTATTTTAAGGATAAGATCATAACGAAAATGTGAGAAAGAAATAGGTTGTTTACCCCATATTACTCAACTTATCTAAAAGAGTAGAAACTTGAGTTTGCAAGAAGGTATTTTGAGAAACAAACTCATCTATCCTTTTCTTGTCACTAGCATATTGACCATTTATCTCATTGAGTTTTTCATTTAAAGAATCAACAATATTCACTAATTTATTTTTCTTTTTCTTATACTTTTCAATTTTATCCAAAGTAAGTTCAATAAGTTCTTCTTTTGAAAAAAACTAAAACAAATATCTCATCAACATTACCTTGTACACATTCTTCTTCTTGTTCATCATTCTCTTCATGTTAAAAAATGAAGCATTTAACTACATGATGACATATTTCTTCATCACTTGCCTCTGATTTTGAGGTATCATCCCAAGTAGCGTTATATGCTTTATTCTTCCTGTCCTTGGAATTTTTCTTCCACTTCTTTTTGAGATATGGACATTCGTCCTTCCAAGTCCTTTCTCCCTACATATGCAACATCTAGTAGAAAAAGTTCTAATATCTTTTGTTATTATATATATATATATATATATATATATATATATATATATTACCTTTATGATGTACTTATTGTTACACTATATGAGCTACTATAAGAAGTTGGCTTTGAAGCTCTTTCTTTGAATGTCACACCCTTTCTTTTAGCAAGTTGTTGTTGTTGTTGTTCTTCTTCTATTTTGGCCTCTTCTTTAAGATTCACTTTCTCCAAGTTTCCAATGAGTTGTTCTATTTATAATTTTGAAAGATATTCTTCTATAGAAGTTACCCTATCTTTGAACTTAGGAGGCAAGGATCTAAGTTTCTTAGAGACTTTCTCTTCCTCAGTTACTTGCTTTCCTAAGACACTTAAACAATTTATTAGAGTAGAAAATCTAGCATACATTTCAACAATACTTTCTATTTTAGTCATGCAGAATAATTCAAATTTATATTTTAACGTATTAATCTTTGTACTATTAACTCCTTGAGTTCCTTCATATGTAACTGACAGTTTTATCCATATATCATATGGGCCTTCACAAGAAGATATTCTATTGAATTCACCAGAATATAAATAAGAGTATAACATACTTACTGCTTTGACATTTAGAGTTGCATTTCTTATCATATCTTAATGCCATTTATCCATGTCTGTTGTTTGAGGTTCATATGGTAAGGGAATTATCATCTAGAGATCCAATGTTATAACCCCAATTTTTGGGTTCAAGTGATAAGAAATATAATTTCTCATATTAAAGATGTTTGAACAGGTAATCATATATTTGGTTGAGAATAATTGGATTTCGTTTAAAATAGCCTTGTTGTTTGATTTGTGGGCTTTATTGGCTATTGGGCTCAATAAAAAGGAAAATAATAAAGGAAATTCAATTAGTAAATGGATAATTGAATTTTAAGAAAAGAAATATGTGGAAACCTCTAGAAGGCAAATCCAAAGAGAATTTCGTGCCTCTTGGGTTCCTTGGGTACCAAGGAGTCCAATGTTGCAAAAAGAAAGCAATAGGAAAAGAAAAGATTAATTAAGTATTTCTTTATGAAGAAAGAAATTGGGAAATAATGATATAATGTGGAAAATGAATGAAAAGAGGCATAAATGAGATTTCTTGGGGAAACTTCGTATCCATGAGGTTGTTAATATTAAAAGGAATGCCAATGAGGAAAATAAAAGAGAAATAAAAAGAAATCCTCAAAAAGGAATATTTAAATGAGAAATAAACAAGATAATGTGAAATAAGGCATAAAGATGCATCTAGAAGGATAATAAATATCCTTGGAAAAGGATTTCGAAATAATGGAGTATATTGGGATCTAAGGAGTCCCAATAAAGAGGAAAGAGAGAGAAAATACTAAAAAGGCAAAATAAGAGGATAATGTAATACATTATTAATGAATTTTGTGTTGTTTTTAAAAGGTGGTATTTTCTATTAAAAAGAAACCATGATTTTGTGACAAATAACTAAAAGGCAAGTTTAAGGAGAGTAAAAAAAAGAGGAATTTCGAATTCCTAAATATCCATGCAACAAGGAATATCAAGGAAGTAAAAGTTAGTGAAGAAAGAGAGAGATGGTTGCTTCACAACCAAGGAAAATGTATTTCCTTTCAAGTTGGGACTTGAGTCCTCATGAAGCACGCCTTAGGGATACCAACTCCACCCTATTTAAAGGGTAGAACCCTGGTTCGAGTTCTAAAGGGATCCTACATCTTTCTCTCTCTACTCCATTGCTACCTTACGTATGAAACCCTAACCATGTGAAGTATCACGTCTATGAAGTGATGAGGGACCAGAGGACGAGGGTGTTTGATGCGGCTTGCTTCCACGACTTCAGGAGGGGCTTTTCCATCAATTTCGTGCCCTGGATCGGTGGTGGCCACAGCTGCTTGACTGCAAGGCCGTCGAGTTGTGCAGGCCCGGCCAGCGCGAGCCGGCCGCCTGGACCTCAGGATATGAGCAACCCCGAGTGCGTGGGGGAGCTCCGGAGGAGATGGTGTGCTCCCTGGGGGTCGGCGGACCCTGGAAAGGAGGGAGGGGCGCGCCGCATCGGACTGCAGACGACGGCCGTGACCTGAGACAGAGGTAGAAGAAGATCAGCCCGATTTGACGACTTTACCCCTCCGCGCCATGCATCGCCGGCCACTTACGTGAGAGTAAGGAGGTAAATTAGTTATAATTCTTTTAGCGGGTTGCCAATAAACATTAAAGCTGAGGTGTCAATCCACGATTGGTCAGAAATTGTATATCTTGCGAAAAGTGTAGAATTTGCTAGGAAACTCAGTTTAAAACGAACCTTATATGAATTTTTATCAGAAGAACGCAAGGAATCCATTAAAAATATAATTATAGCCTGATTCTATTTGCAATTCGAAAAGTGTATAAAGTTATCATATTTACTGGTTTAATTAGTGAAAAACCCTTGGAATTGATGATAGTTGAATATAGTGATGTTCTCTGAATGTTTAGAACGAATATTAACCTGTTGATAATAAAAGGATGATAATTGTACATAATTGTCTTAAATTAGGGTTTCATATACCTAAGTTTGCATTAATGGGCTTAGAAACCCTAATTTAGGAGGATATGTCTTTTAATGATTTTAATTGTGCAAATCCATGAATAAGACAATGTTATGTTGTTATAAATCCAATTTGAGTATAAAAGATCTTTAATGTGGATATTTTGGGGTTCCTAGTGTAGAAAGTGGAATTAATGATACATTAGGGTTTACTGACATAAACGATGAGAATTGTAGTAATTAGGGTTCCTGGAGAATCGAACTATAATTCTTTGTCAATTCAAAGAAACCTGAACATGAATGATCTTGAAATGACTTAAAATAATAAAGATAGTAGTTTTAGTGTAAAAGAGACATTTTGGACTTAATTGACTTTTAATGGTATCTATGATGTTGAAATTAGGGTTTGTGGACTAAACAAACATTAATAGTAATAAATGCATAATGAAGGCTAAAACCCTAAAGGATGACCTAGAAATCTTAAAGTGGAATCCAATTAGATCTTGAGGAGGTTTGGGATAAAACAATGACACTTGGATGTTATGCATTAATTTCAGGATATTTATGATTGCTTGATTGATTGTTCCTGAATATTATTACTTGGACTTCAAGTTGCTCTGAACAGGTATGTGGTTACTTATGAATAACCGCTTAGTTTTCCAATGGTTTCTCAGACGTTTAATCACATTGAATGCAACTAAACTGCTTGGATGTTCATATTGCAATTATAAAGTGACTATGACTATCACTTAATGTATTTTCCTATAAACTCAGATCCTGGTTCTCTCTGTGGCATAATAGCTAACCTAGTACATGGCTGCCTATGGGTAGGTCCATGTGATGACCCTAAATTTTAGAGTTTTGATAACTAGCATAGTCTTGGAGGACCATGTATGATATGTAGATGATGAATACCAAATTGAGGGTTGGTAATCGAATTATGGATTCCTTCACCCAAATTTGGTGTTTTTATATTCATATGTGCTTAATATATGACAATTTGAAATTTATGGATAACATAAACTGGTCTAAAACTTTGTATTCAAGGTATAACATGATAACCTAGAGACTGTGAGATTAATTGAGATTCTTTTAAAAATTTTCTGGTAATCAATATCGATTCGTGTGATCTTGGGGGTAACTTCTTAGAGAAATTCAACTGATGATGACAATTAGCGATTAAGTTCAATTATGATACATATACTTTTATTCATCTGTTTGAGAACATACGTGACCAAAGATCATATATGAGGTTCTATGGTTTCAAATTTACATTGGTGATCATAAACCTCCTCCGACATTAATGATGGAATCTCATAATAAATATAGATATTCAAGGTTTACTATTGATTTTGAGATATCTTTCGAAAGGATCCACTATAGAGTATTTTATAAAGTAATATAAGTGGATGATTTTGGAGCTTGTAGCTTCTAGTCACGAGCGGGGTCTAAGAGGTGAACTAGCTATGGCCAACGATTCTATCTTTTGCATTGGTGTTTTAAAAGTCATGGAATTATTAATATAGAAGGAGAATTAGATTTTTTATATATTGACAAATGGAGAGGTCGCTCTTGTGATAATTATGACTCCACGAAGGCTTGGCTGGATTAGTTACGATCATCGCTATTTTCGGATCTTGGCTACTTTCTTTGTGAGACAACACGGAGGGTAAAAGGCAGAGAAAACAGATCTCCACGTCTTCCGGCTACCTCACGCTGTACGATGCCTTAGTAACGGATGCACTCTACACTGATTCAGAGTATGTGTGGCAATAGTGAGACTGAGAGCTTATAATCTCCTTTACACCAAACCCCCTATCTGTCCAGATCGATCTCTCCCAAGTTCGTTCCAACTCTATGGCCCCTCAACGTCTGGGCTCCCAGGTTGTCCTCGGTTGCAGATAGCAGTCATGGGTGTGCCCCTCGGCAGAGACACAGAACCCACCTTCTTGTTGGGCACCTAGCAAGGCCACTCCTGGAGGCTGAAAGAGGCACCGACATGGTTGGGTAGTGGAAGGGATCAGTGAGTTCACATAAGAGGTGACCACTATAAAGGGAGGTGCTGCATATGGATACCTCCGTTCTGGGGTCCTAAGGTAGTTCGAGAGACACCATGGTCCCGCCAAAGCAGCAGGTCAGCGGAGCTCTGTTTTGCAGAGTAAACAGAGCACCTCACATCACAGGCCGGGGAGGCGGCCCTCTACCCGGATTGGGACCCTCAGATCGGAGCCATGATGACAACGGCTTGCTGGGAACACCAGTGAGGTCTGAGACCACTCTTCCGGAACCTAGACCTGTTCATGAAGGGTCCCCAGAACTCCCCCTTTTCCTTCTTCGTCCGACCTTCACCACCACGACGCCCAAACGATGAACCCATGTATTTTCTCATCGGAGGACCTGGCTGCGGCGGAGCTCACCGGAGGACCTGGATGCGGCGGAGCTCACCGGAGGACCTGGATGCAGTGGCACACGAGGAGGATGGGGGCGAGTGCAGGCGCTGTGACCCGGCACCACGGCCGTGGCGTCCTTCCCACACCCGTGCTGCATCTGCTGGATCGTGAGGGTGGAAGAGCGGGTGGTCCAGAGGCAGTGAACCGAACCCAGACCAGCATAGGACCGGCCGACTCAAAAGCTGAACCAGGCGGCCAACAAGTGAAGCTGCTCCCTCTTAGTGGACACGTGGCAGTCCCAGATAGGCTGAAAAAGGTAAATATACCCAGAAATGCTCAGTTATTGAATAATTCATAGCAATTAGCTCAATGATCGAAAAAATACAAATAATATACTGAAATTCTCAAAAAAATATTCTCTTTATTACTGGACACCTAGATCAGACCCTTGAACCACTTTTAATGATGATAATTAATTTAGAGTAAAAAGCTCCTTTTTAGGATTCATTGAATGAAATAAATAATATCCGGTTGAGATTAATTCTTATAAAATTTTCATAGAACCCTAATGATGATATACATCCATATTTAGACTCTAATCTGAGTAATATATCCAAATGATAGGTCTTTTTCTATTTAAGACTATTTAGATGCTTCCAATCCCATTTTAATTCTATAAAATACACCTATCATCGGAAAATTATGAAATCTGAACCAGACCCCTATAATGACCTCCTGATCAGTAGAAAAATATTAGACACAAGTTCTAGGCTATTTGGACCTAGATTTGGCCAAACCCTTAACTGGACCTAAATACCATTAATAATGGTGAATCTTGTATTAATGATGATTAATTTGTTATTAACCAGGTGATGACCAGATATTTAGATGAGCAAGAGTGATTAGAATTCTCTGAACTCAGGTACGTGGGCTTTATCTAAGTATATGACTAGTTTTCTTGTGTGCAATAGCTATGATGTATTGCTTGTCTTTACTTGAGAATATTGCTTGGATGTACTATGATTGTAGTATCTTCGCCATGTCAATAAGAACCGCAAGGAGTGTAGATGGTTTGTAGCTACTAAGTGGATATATGCTCTCTCTCTCTCCCTCAATCCTCTCTCTCTTCCTCTAAATATAAGGTCGGCACTCGGTCCCCATAGCCCAAGGGGCGGGGAAAAATGAAGTGTGACATCTCTCTCTCCCCTCTAAATATAAGGTCGGCACTCGGTCCCCATAGCCCAAGGGGCGGGGAAAAATGAAGTGCGACACCACTTAGTAGTACAAATGCATCAAAAGACATCTAAAAATATGTGTTTACCTGATTATCGCTCTAAACAATGTTTTCTTTTACTCTTTCTTTCTCAAGTTATTTCAATTATGCAAACATATTAGTATGTATCTTTCTACCCACGTGCACAACACCTTGTGTGTTGATTCGCTGTTTCACATATGTTTTAGGTTCAGAGCTAGCATGGGAGAAAAGTACAGGATGTGAGCAAGTTTTCCATGTTGTACCTATTGTCTAAGATCCTGTTAGCATACATGTTCAGACTTGTAGAATTTTATTCAATATGTAAATGTAAATCATTTGTAATAATTCATGTTATTAAAAATATACATGTGAATACTGAGAAATGTTATGGTTGTATGTTCATGTATGCGTATTATGCTTCCGCATCGCTTTCTGATATGATTGGATGATGTTCTCGGATTCAGACATCTCATTCCCAGTAGGGTTTGGAGAAATGAAAATACGGGGACGTCACAGTTGGTATCAGAGCATGATCAATAGCTACACCTAACATTTGCTCACCATGAAACAATAAACATAAATCTCACCTTTCACTTTAAACCTTAGAAACTTAGTAAGTTGTTCTATAGGAATAAGGTTGACCTAGCCTCTAGGTTAGAACCTAGATGTTCGAGAACTAGGTTTAGACAAGTGTGAGAAACCCTCTCCATATAGAGCTCATATGTATTGGGTAGCTACACTAGTCTACATCTCATTCTCACCATTTCACTAGGTTACATGACACTAGACTATCTACTGTGTGTGGGACACTCGGTTTGCTGATTTGGTTTTGCTTTCCAATCGGCTCGAGCCTCGAGTGTTTTCTCTGACGTCTTCTTCTCGGAGAAAAAAAACTATATAATATTTTATTATATATATGTAAATATAAAAATGTGTCCCTCACACTGGAGAGTAGTTAGTGTTCATGCAATCTAAGTGAAAGGGAGTGACATCAGTCTAGAAGAGAGAGTAGTCTAGATTAGATGTCTAGAGCCTTATCAAGATATGTGATACATAGAGCAGAGGATAGAATGACAGTTGAAATAAGCACGTGAAATCTTATCTAAGTTTGATCTCTGATGGTATAAGTTTCCTTATATAGGTTTAAGTTGTATACTAGTTGAACCCAATTTTGGAGAATTTAAGTAAAATCTTGATGATGTAAGTACATTCCCTTTTCCTACTTATGATAAGCTAAGTTAAGATAGAGATGAGTGTGCATGAGCCTCAAGCTCTTATACAAGGAGGATGTCTAGTGGTAGGATGAGATATGTGGTGAACTCTAGAGAGAGTAAGACCCACAGGGAGAAGGTCATAGGACCTAGCCTCCAATATATGAGATATGTGTTAAAAAAAATATCCTACACTAGATTACTCTCGAGTGTTGAGTTGAGTCCTTATGCATGATTCAAATCTATATGTGAGAATTGGGTAAAATAAAAGTATGGGTAGATGACCCATATGATGAAGTCAATCCTTTGGCTGAGTTAGATCCTAGATGGAGTGACATATTTTGAGAATCTCATCATTAGTTGCAAGTGAGGTAATATATGAACGCTAGTTACGAGAGTATGATGCTTTGTGCAAAAGATACTCAAAATACATGTTCTCCCTTCTTCTTCTCTCTGTTAGTATATGATGAAAGAAACCTCACTTGAGCTATATAGATGATTATGTATGAAGGGTCACTTAGATAAGCTTGACATGTTCTATATTCCCTTCCTATATCATACATGAAATATCTAATTTTGAAATCATGATAAAATTGGCTTAGTATATCCTCCTTCCCTCTATGTCATACATGAAAGATATAAATTGAAATCATGAGCTAGAAATAAATATATATGTGGATCATGGGTTACATGATCACAACATATAGTTCTTAACTTCAAATCTTTTGACTCTAAGCTTCTAGTTTGGTAATACTAGGCTGAAACACTGATATAAAAAGATGAGTATTAGTTCCCTCTAATGATGAATTCCTAGTATAATGCTTATTATGAATCATTATGATGATGTTAAGTGCGAAAATTTTGTTAATAAATGACATGCACTCTTGGTATCACCTTACATGGGTGAGAACAGTGAAAGATGAAACCTTAAGTAATACCTCCTTAACTTCATATGAGCAAAGAAGACCCTTATCCTTAAGGGACTGTAGGAATGTAAATTTTAAAATATAAGAGTGTCATGTTTTGACTAAGACATTAAGTGATATTTCAATTCCTATAAAAAAAATGAATGAGGCTTCAACCTATATAAGGTGGGGTGGGTACACCCTACATGCTCAAATATCCTAAGATGACAAATTAGGATGAATCTAGAATAAGGATACTTTTGGCACATAGAAGTGGTGGCCTAGAGGCATCCACAACTCATATATATCAGCTTAAGAATGAGACAAGTTGAATTTCGAGGAAGAAATTCCATATAAGGTGGGGTGAATGTGATGACCCTAAATTTTAGAGTTTTGATAACTAGCATAGTCTTGGAGGACCATGTATGATATGTAGATGATGAATACCAAATTGAGGATTGGTAATCGAATTATGGATTCCTTCACCCAAATTTGGTGTTTTTAGATTCATATGTGCTTAATATATGACAAGTTGAAATTTATGGATAACATAAACTGGTCTAAAACTTTGTATACAAGGTATAACATGATAACCTAGAGACTGTGAGATTAATTGAGATTCTTTTAAAAATTTTCTGGTAATCAATATCGATTCGTGTGATCTTGGGGGTAACTTCTTAGAGAAATTCAACTGATGATGACAATTAGCGATTAAGTTCAATTATGATACATATACTTTTATTCATCCGCTTGAGAACATACGTGACCAGAGATCATATATGAGGTTCTATGGTTTCAAATTTACATTGGTGATCATAAACCTCCTCCAACATTAATGATGGAATCTCATAATAAATATAGATATTCAAGGTTTACTATTGATTTTGAGATATCTTTCGAAAGGATCCACTGTAGAGTATTTTATAAAGTAATATAAGTGGATGATTTTGGAGCTTGTAGCTTCTAGTCACGAGCGGGGTCTAAGAGGTGAACTAGCTATGGCCAACGATTCTATCTTTTGCATTGGTGTTTTAAAAGTCATGGAATCATTAATATAGAAGGAGAATCAGATTTTTTATATATTGACAAATGGAGAGGTCGCTCTTGTGATAATTATGACTCCACGAAGGCTTGGCTGGATTAGTTACGATCATCGCTATTTTCGGATCTTGGCTACTTTCTTTGTGAGACAACATGGAGGGTAAAAGGCAGAGAAAACATATCTCCACATCTTCCGGCTACCTCACGCTGTACGATGCCTTAGTAACGGATGCACTCTACACTGATTCAGAGTATGTGTGGCAATAGTGAGACTGAGAGCTTATAATCTCCTTTACACCAAACCCCCTATCTGTCCAGATCGATCTCTCCCAAGTTCGTTCCAACTCTATGGCCCCTCAACGTCTGGGCTCCCAGGTTGTCCTCGGTTGCAGATAGCAGTCATGGGTGTGCCCCTCGGCAGAGACACAGAACCCACCTTCTTGTTGGGCACCTAGCAAGGCCACTCCTGGAGGCTGAAGGAGGCACTGACATGGTTGGGTAGTGGAAGGGATCAGTGAGTTCACATAAGTGGTGACCACTATAAAGGGAGGTGCTGCATATGGATACCTCCGTTCTGGGGTCCTAAGGTAGTTCGAGAGACACCATGGTCCCGCCAAAGTAGCAGGTCAGCGGAGCTCTGTTTTGCAGAGTAAACAGAGCACCTCACATCACAGGCCGGGGAGGCGGCCCTCTACCCGGATTGGGACCCTCAGATCGGAGCCATGATGACAACGGCTTGCCGGGAACACCAGTGAGGTCCGAGACCACTCTTCCAGAACCTAGACCTGTTCATGAAGGGTCCCCAGAACTCCCCCTTTTCCTTCTTCGTCCGACCTTTACCACCACGGTGCCCAAACGATGAACCCATGGATTTTCTCATCGGAGGACCTGGCTGCGGCGGAGCTCACCGGAGGACCTGGATGCGGCGGAGCTCACTGGAGGACCTGGATGCAGTGGCACACGAGGAGGATGGGGGCGAGCGCAGGCGCTGTGACCCGGCACCACGGCCGTGGCGTCCTGCCCACGCCCGTGCTGCATCTGCTGGATCGTGAGGGTGGAAGAGCGGGTGGTCCAGAGGCAGTGAACCGAGCCCAGACCAGCATAGGACCGGCCGGCTCAAAAGCTGAACCAGGTGGCCAACAAGTGAAGCTGCTCCCTCTTAGTGGACACGTGGCAGTCCCAGATAGGCTGAAAAAGGTAAATATACCCAGAAATGCTCAGTTATTGAATAATTCATAGCAATTAGCTCAATGATCAGAAAAATACAAATAATATACTGAAATTCTCAAAAAAATATTCTCTTTATTACTGGACACCTAGATCAGACCCTTGAACCACTTTCAATGATGATAGTTAATTTAGAGTAAAAAGCTCCTTTTTAGGATTCATTGAATGAAATAAATAATATCCGGTTGAGATTTATTCTCATAAAATTTTCATAGAACCCTAATGATGATATATATCCATATTTAGACTCTAATCTGAGTAATATATCCAAATGATAGGTCTTTTTCTATTTAAGACTATTTAGATGCTTCTAATCCCATTTTAATTCTATAAAATACACCTATCATCGAAAAATTATGAAATCTGAACCAGACCCCTATAATGACCTCCTGATCAGTAGAAAAATATTAGACACAAGTTCTAGGCTGTTTGGACCTAGATTTGGCCAAACCCTTAACTGGACCTAAATACCATTAATAATGGTGAATCTTGTATTAATGATGATTAATTTGTTATTAACCAGGTGATGACCAGATATTTAGATGAGCAAGAGTGATTAGAATTCTCTGAACTCAGGTACGTGGGCTTTATCTAAGTATATGACTAGTTTTCTTGTGTGCAATAGCTATGATGTATTGCTTGTCTTTACTTGAGAATATTGCTTGGATGTACTATGATTGTAGTATCTTCGCCATGTCAATAAGAACCGCAAGGAGTGTAGATGGTTTGTAGCTACTAAGTGGATATATGCTCTCTCTCTCTCCCTCAATCCTCTCTCTCTTCCTCTAAATATAAGGTCGGCACTCGGTCCCCATAGCCCAAGGGGCGGGGAAAAATGAAGTGCGACATCTCTCTCTCCCCTCTAAATATAAGGTCGGCACTCGGTCCCCATAGCCCAAGGGGCGGGGAAAAATGAAGTGCGACACCACTTAGTAGTACAAATGCATCAAAAGACATCTAAAAATATGTGTTTACCTGATTATCGCTCTAAACAATGTTTTCTTTTACTCTTTCTTTCTCAAGTTATTTCAATTATGCAAACATATTAGTATGTATCTTTCTACCCACGTGCACAACACCTTGTGTGTTGATTTGCTGTTTCACGTATGTTTTAGGTTCAGAGCTAGCATGGGAGAAAAGTACAGGATGTGAGCAAGTTGTCCAGGTTGTACCTATTGTCTAAGATCCTGTTAGCATACATGTTCAGACTTGTAGAATTTTCATTCAATATGTAAATGTAAATCATTTGTAATAATTCATGTTATTAAAAATATACATGTGAATACTGAGAAATGTTATGGTTGCATGTTCATGTATGCGTATTATGCTTCCGCATCGCTTTCTGATATGATTGGATGATGTTCTTGGATTCAGACATCTCATTCCCAGTAAGGGTTTGGAGAAATGAAAATACGGGGACGTCACAGTCCATCAGGTTAGAGAAAGGCCTAGTACATGGCTACCTATTGGGTAGGTCCATCAGGTCTATGGACGACCTAGTACATGGCTACCTATTGGGTAGGTCCATCAGGTCTATGGATGACTTAGTACATGGCTACCATGGAGGTAGGACCATCAAGTCACATTGAGTTAGATATTGGGCTACCTTCGGGTAGTGCCATGCGACTCTATTACCTAAAAGAGAGGTGAAATCTATGTCCACTGCAGGGACAACCCAGAGTTTGAGAATATGTATGGATTGAGTTGTATGGCTTAAAATGTAATCTTGATTGTTAAATGATTAATTGAATGATTATATTGTTATCATAGTTGAACATTATCTGTTTCCTCCACATACCAGCTTCGGCTGACCGACGTTTTGTTTGTCGGCGATTTAGGTACAATGAAAAGTACAAACAGTAAAGCGACACCTTGTGAATTCTAGAATTAAAGAACAAGGAGGAATTAGATAGAATAGTTCAGCTGAGGTTAGAAGTTAGTTTGTTCCTAACTTTTCAAGGTATGCAAAGAAAAAAATTTATTACCATTTTTAGTATAGTCTGTTAGGATTTAATAATTATTTATGGTTATATGTCGAACCTTTAATCCGGGATTAATGGGTGCGGCTTCAACCCTTGGTCTCCCTTAATTGGGGGTTATCAGGAGGTGGGGTCGTAACATCCAAGTTAATACCTTGGAAGTGGAATTACATCCTTCTCTTCTAATATGAGTAGTTTTCTCCATCAAACAACGAAAGTTGATTTACATATGATCCTTTGAGGTTGAGATGTTTGTGCATGTTTTTCCCATCCTTTAAGAGTTGTAAAGGCTCCTTGAAGACCTGCTATGAGACCGGTTTATAGATTTAGAGGGGGGGTGAATAGAGATAAAATAAAACTTATGTAATTTTAAAAACAAAAAAGTTAGATTATAACCTTCTTAAAAGATAATATAATAGAAGTTTCAAGTATTAGAAAAAATAAACACAACAACAAGAGACATGATATAGAGTGGTTCTATTAAAAGATGCTAGTTCACTACCTAATTGTTCCCAACTAGGATTTTCAACCTCTATTTTATTCCTTTTCTTAACTCATACAAAATACACAAAAGAACTGGTGTATTTTCCGATCAAGGCAGCCTCCCTTTCGTAGATCAAGGAGATCTTGCACAGTGGAGTAGATTGCAATCAGCCTCCCACATTGGTCGTAGCCTTCTCAAAAGAAGTAGCTCCAGAAAGCTTTCACACAACCTTCTCGTAAGAAGTATTTGGAAGCAACAAAAACAAGTAAAGAGAATAAGAGAGGAAGAAAAAATTATGAATCTCACAAGATATAAAATTTGTATCTCTCTATGAACAAGTGATGATCAACTATTCGCAAGGATTAGGCAATGTTATATTTGGTGGTGTAAGACACTAGTATTGAGCTATGGCTTAGACATGAAGATAGTAGTGTAGAATTCTAAGATTAGAGAAGAATAACATTTTATATATTGCTCAAGTGTATATCTTAAGTGACCATAGACACTCCTATGTATAGAAAACCCTTGGGAATGATCAATATAGTTGTTAGAAGTGTTACAAATGAGATAAGATAAACTATCCATTAGAAGTCAAAAGACAAGTTTATAATGGTTCGAAAATGAATGTAGATTTTGACTACAGACTAATCTTTGTTGAATTGTACTTTGACCAGAATCCATCTCAGTAAAGTGTATTACAACTGAGAGGTAGTCTCTTTCCTATATTTGCAAAAATTATATTTCTACAATGTCTCTTGTTCTACAATGGCCCCTTATCGATTAAAGTATGGTTCAATCAAAATATTTCTTGTAAAGACATTACTATTTTCTTGGAAAAAATTGTTGGTATGTATGCCCAGAGAGCCAATCATATGATGATTGTAATGTGTCATTATATACCTAATTTGATAATGATAAAGGTAATTATGTCTTATGTTTGTCTCAGTCATGAGATGATGAAACAAATGTAATAGATGTCTAAAGATTTATGTTACTCAATGAGATATGTCTTCAGGTTGATGACCTAAATAATGAGATCATATGTATGATAAGAGTGCATACATTCTTGTTATTTCCCTAGTCGTATATTACTATGGAAGAAAAATAGACAACAATAATATACAAGACTAGAGTGTGTGTTGATTAATGACATAATCTCATTAATCATGGTATATGATATCAATTCAAGCAGATAGGTACATGTTAGAGAATAGTGTATCAGACAGACCCACTATGAGAGTGATACATGGAGACCATGGAATGGTAGTCAAAATCAACCTTCATAGTGATAGTGGTGATTCTGGTTCTTAGACTTGAAATCACTACACTCATCACATGTTGTTCGATGTATTTAGACATCATCCAACATGACCTTGAATAAGGGTTACCATAAAGGTGTTTCTCAGGTTCATTGTAAGACATGAGGATTGAGTGTGAGTGATGTAGATGGGATTTGCCCCTCCTACAAGAGATTGATTTCCAGACCACTTGATAAGAGAGGCTGATAAAAGTATGGCCGTACTCATGTGATTCAATATGTGATATGTGAACTCACATGCATCTTAGATAGTCTGCTCTAGTTCAAGGAACATGGATTGAATGTTGAAGAGGATGATGATTCCATGCCTTGAGTTCAATTGGGATATTGGAGATAAAGGAATTATATGATCACGGTAATATTGAGCATTGATTGTAGGTTGAAGTTGTTCTTGAACTTTCTAAACTACTTGGGTAGCAATGATGTGTTGCTAGACAACACTCATTGTTTGTGATGTCATAAGTTGGTTATGGACATTCACTGCCAACATAATTTGGGACCTATAGAGTCACACACAGGATGCACTTGGAATAGGAGTTTATTCATGAATGGTGTTTAACTTGATTACTAAAAGTGTTTAGGTATCCAATTAAACAAACAGAAGTTTAAAATTGAGTGACTGGACTTTGAACCGACTGGTTCAAGTGTTGAATCGATCAATTGGACTGTCAGGTTAATAGTAATAAACATTGGTTGAACAATATCTGAACCAAGGCATGAACTGTCTGGTTCACCTAGTGAACTGACCAGTTCATTTTTCCAACCGACCGGTTCATATGATGAATTGCCTGGTTCAATGGTCAATTTGATTAGATCAAGAGTTGATGTTGATGTCATGATTTGCATTAATCATGCATTGAATACCAATATGATTCAGAACCTAAAACTACACAAACCGACCAGTTCATGGCATGAATCGATCAGTTCAGGTACAAACGTTCGGTCGGTCATGCAAACTAACTGGTTCGCTGTTCACAGTTTCTAGAAAATTCATGAATTCAGTCTCTTCGACTCCTAGATTGACTAGAACCCCATCCCTGACCTCTCCTATAAATAGAGGGGTATTGGGGATCCCAAGACACAACAATAAGCTTTGATAATTGTTATCCTCTATGGTTGTGGTAACCAATAGAGAGATCGAGCAAGTCCTACTCGCAAAAGTTAGGGATAGCAAGGGAGAGACAATTGTGGGAGAGCAAATCAGTGCTAGTTCTCTGATGTTCAAAGTGACAACTCATTCCCATTGGCTTTGGCAGTGCAACATGGAGTTCCCAGTGGTCCGTGTGGACTACTCTAGAAGCAAGGTGGTTTCACCTGCTAGGAGGACAACGTCAACCAATGTCTGTAGTGCCAGATAAGGAGGTCATTGGTGATGACTGTTCGAATGTTGTTGTTGAAGAAGAAGTGTGTTGTTGGTTGGAGAAGAAGTATGGTATTACATCAAGCGTTGTCGTTGGACTTGCTCCAGGACTAGGTATAACTCTTGTTACCTTCCTTCCTAGATACCTTGTTGTTGACGTGATCTTGCTAATTGAGGAATCAGGCTTTAAATTTTTATTTCCATCATCTTATCTTTCGCCCCAATTTCCCAACAGTGGTATCAGAGCCACGTCAGTTTACAGTGTACCTGGATTTAAATCGATGTTCAGATTTATTGTATTGCATACAATGTGAATATTAAACTGGTTAATGTGCATATCTGATTAATTATCACATACAATTAACAAACTAAATATATAGGATGATATGATATATATGCAACTCACATGCATCACTCTAAAAGTTGGTTTTGATGGTGGATGTTATCATGGTTATTGCCAATAACCCTAGATCTTTGTGTGCATGGTTGTGTTTGTTTATTCCTTTTCATATCTTAGTTTGTATACCAAGCCTCTCTCCTTTCCAAATGTAAATTAATGTGCTTCTCTCTATTTACCCTTGAATGTAACTTGAGGTTTTCCCTTTTACAATTTAATATGAAATAGGATAGTTTTAATTTATGTTTCATTGTAAAAGACTTTCTACACAAGGCGAACCAATGATCTCGTGAGCCAAATTGATTGACTGGAGGACCAAGGAGGCTAGACGACAAGAGGATGAACCGATCGACTGGTGGCCCAACTAATTGGTTGGAGGAGTTCAAACATAGGTTGAACCTGAGACTAAAAGATCATTTCAAGAGACCAACTGACCGGCTAGGTGGCAACCAGATTGGTTCAAGTGTTGAACCAATTAACCCAAATTGGTTTGAGCATGGATCTTCACCAACAATAGGTTGTACATATGATGTGAACCTTAGGTGGTAGAAATTCCTTGTGGCTCCAAGGAATTGCATTAGACTGACCATAGTCATCGCTCATATATTTCTGATTGCAATTTTTTGTTTGTGGTTATAGAATGTATATTACATAAATATGTGGTGATTGGATATGTATATCTATTTATATTTAAAATACGTCAATATAATGTTAATTCAAAGATGCTTTCCATAAGAAAGATACATGAAAAGCTTGATCGACCAAGCATAGGTTATGCCAAATGTGGTGCACCCTCTATCTCATGGAAATATGATGGTAGGTATGTAGATTTGCCAAAGCAGGATACATACTCTACTATTTTGGCTTTTGGGTCAGGCTTAACTAGGTGATCTTAATGATATTAAGTACCTAGAATCATGGATATGGATTGTAACAAGGAGTTGTGCACACCATCTATCCAAGAGTTGCATGAGATGCAATTGACAAACATTGTCTACCTAAATAGTCTAGTTGTGGGTGACCAACCAAAGGTGACTCACGACTTTATGAAATATGGATCTTGGCTCACTAGAAGGTTGTACAATGCAATCTTCTAAATTGATACATGAGGGTTATCAATTTGAACAAAATAGTGGGAGCGATAATTAATTAAAAGCCTAATTAATATCGTCAAAATTATCAAATCAAATTAATCAAAAAAATGTTTTGATAGAGTTACAAATTTCTTTGTAGACAAACACAAACATGTTATCATAACGATTAGTCCTTGAAAGGAAAAACTAAGCGCTATCATATTTCATGTCTGGTTTAGGACTTTGAGAAGCGTTCTCACCAATGAGCGAAAGGTCTATGTCCTTGAAAGACCAGAGCAAGAGGAACCCACTCCAATTGCACCGAAGGTTGAAATGGATGCTTACTTGAAGCATGCCAATGATGTCACATACATCAAATACCTTATTCTGAGCTGTACGAACTATGAGTTGTAAGAAAAGCATGAAAACATGGACATTCTCGAGATGGTAACACATCTTAAAGAATCATGTAAAGCAAGAAGGGGTAATGTCTCCAAAGCTTTATATGAGTGCAAACTTATAGAGGGAGACCCAGTAGAGCCCCATGTGCTCAATATGATTATGTATTTGAAAAAACTAAGATTTCTTTTAGGTTAAGAGTTGGCCACAAATATGATTCTATAATCATTTTTTGAATCATATAGCCAGTTTATCGAGTGTTGTCACTTGAGCAACTTGGCCAAACCACTATTTGAATTGCTTGGCATGTTGATTTATGTTAAAGCACAAATGAAGAAGGACAAATATGTGATGGTGATTAGTAGAAGTGAGTCCAAGGGCAAAGGCAAGGCCAAGAAGAGTTCTGAGGCTAAGGTGAATTCCAAGTCTTCTACACTCAAGACAAGGAGAGGGGTAAATGAAAAAGGAATCTATCCTTTTCACTTAAAGAAATTAAGGAAGTGCCACCATTGTCACGAGTATGGACATTGGAATGGGAATTACCCTATTAATATAGTGGCTCTTAGGAATAAGAAGGAGATATAGATCTCCACTTTAGGGCCTGAAAAGAAGTAAGCTAGAACTGTGCGGAGCAAGATTTGCTACCACTGTAGTTGGAATTTCTCATTCATCTGATGGGCATATCATAGAATTAGTGAATTTCTATTATGTACCTGCCATTTATGAAAACATCATCTATCTTGTATAGAAAAGAATATTATGAATGAATTGATGTTTCATGACAATATCTCAGAATCTATACTCGATAGTTGTAGCGACAAATGTGTATGACACATATACTGAATGACTTGATGACTCAAACAACGAATACCTATAGCATTGTCATCTAGATCCCATAAATGAGATATGCATTTTTGGAATCCATAATGATGGTTATGTAGACTCTTTTAGTTATTAAATAGATGGATACATGCAAGTCTTATTTATTGAGCAATATGAAAAAAGCATCTTCACTACATGTAGTGGAAGAGTGACTATTCTATTAGGGATCATACATACTGATGTATATATACCCTTTTAGAATAAATGCTAGAGATAGTTATTAGTACCTCATTGTGTTTACTAATTTTATCAATAGATATGATAATTTGTATTTAATGAAATACAAGTATAATCTCTTAGAGTGTTCAAGGAGATCATGAACGAAGTATAAATAACTTGGTAAAAGTATTAAGACGCTTCAATGTGCTCGATGTTGAAAATATTTTATACCAAAAGTTTGAGGACCTTCTTGAGAGACCATGATAGTGTATCACAATAAAATCCACCTAAAACATAATGATGTATCTAAAAGAATGAATCACACCATGTTAAGTCATGATGCTATTATCAATAAAACTAGCTAACCTTCTAATTTCCTTTTTTGGCACATGCTTTACACTAAAACGATGTACTTTCTAAAATGGTTTAAAAGACATCATATGAGATATGGCATGGGAGGTGTCCCGATACATTTCTTTACAAAGATTAAGATTGAAAGATTATGTAAGAAAATAGTTTCTTGAGAAGATTTTGTCCACAAATCATGTAAATGTGATATTGTTTTTTTTGTTGAATACTACTTTATATTCCAATCCAATAGCAAAAGTTTTTATTGTTGGGATGGTTGTATTCCTATAAGGAATTTAATTCCAAAAGAGTCAGTGGGAGAAAAGTAGAACTCGAAAAGTTTGAGATAAATAAGAAAATGTTGAACCTAAAGAGGTACAATAGGAACAAGGAATGTCACAAATTGTTGTGGAATCTCAAGTTCCTTATGTAACACAAAAACTCATAGTTCTAGTGGAACACACCTTGAGTTTGAAATTATGATATCTTATAACTTGAAAGGAGGTGAGTTGATCATAGATGATAAGTCAACAACCTACCTAGAAGCTAGTGAGAAACCAGAGTTTGAGAAATGGATTGAGGCCACGAGATCAAAGATGGAATCCATGTATACCAACAAGGTATGACCTTGGTGGATCCACCTGAAGGGGTAAAACCCATAGGGCGCATTTAGGGTCTTTGAGAGAAGACCGACATGGAAGTGTAGATTGGTTACAAAGAGTTTCAAACAATTTGAAGGTATCAAACATAATGAATCAATCACCAGTTGCCATGGTTAAATCTATCAGGATAATGCTTGCCACTGCAGCTTAATATGAATATAAGATTTGGCAAACTGGATGTTAAAACTGTATTCCTTGATTAGAATAATTATGAGGATGTATATGTGACACAACATGAAGGTTTTATAAATCCATATAATTCAAATAAAGTCTATAATCTACAAAGGTCAATATTTGGATTGAAGCAAGCATATTAGAGTGGAATCTTCAATTTGAAAAGATAGTCAAAGAATTTGACTTGAGTTAGAATAAAGATGAAATATGTGATTACAAAATATTTAGTGGGATCATATTTATATTCCACATAATGATGGGAAATAATATCCTTATGCTACAAATGTTAAAACCTGGCAAGGAAAGTACCTTCTATGAAGGGTTTAGGCGAAGCATTCTATGTGATAGGAATCAAGATCTATATAGATAAATCTGGAAAGCTTCTTAACCTAAGAACAAATACATATATTGGAAAACGTTGAAGGGGTTCAACATGCAGGACTCAATAAGAGAAAACTTTTCCACGTTCCATGGAGTTAGTCTCTCAAGAGCCTAGTATCCCAATTCTTGTGAAGAATGGGAAGACATGAGTGAGATGCCACATGAATTCACAATTGGGTCTATCATGTATGCAATGTTATGTACTCCTCTTGTTATCTCGTATGTATTGGACATGACAAAAGGATATATATACTTATCTAGTAATCTCGTATGTATTGGACATGACAAGAGGATATATGTCAGATACTAGTGAAGGTCACTAGAATGCCATAAGAACATCCGTAAGTACTTGTGAAGTGCTAAAAGGATTAGTTATGGTAATAAGGAAGAGTTTGATGTAAAGGGTTACACCAATGCAAGCTTCCAAAATGATAAATAAAATTAAAGACCACAATCTAAATTTTTGTTTAATCATAAAATGAGAACTGCACATTAGAAAAGTTCCAAGCTAGACACAATTATTTAAATTATATAATAGAAGCTTGGTATCTTGGTGTTATGAGAACATCAAAGGATATTATATGGATCTAGAAGTTCATAAATATGAACTTGTGGGAGGTTCCAACCATTGATGACACAATACAGATAATGTGACAACAATGGAGTTACAAGTTAGGCAAGGAATCTTAGATAGCATACTACGACACTTCCATCTCATACGAAATGTCATACATTGAAGAGATGTGAAACTTACAAAATACCGACTAGAAGCAAATGTTACTAACCCGCTATTAAAGTGACCGCGCACCAGAAACATGATGGATATGTTAAGATGACTTGGAATTAGATTCGTGGGTAATTGGTTTGAAGTGTAAGTGGGATTCTGTTGGTATGTATGCCCAGAGAGACAATCATATGATGATTGCAATGTGGCATTAGATACTTGATTTTAATAATGATAAAGGTAATTCCGTCTATTATGTTTGTCTCAGTCATGAGATGATGACACAAATATAATAGATGTCTAAAGATTGATGTTACTCAGCGAGATATGTCTTCAGGTTGATGACCTGAATAATGAGATCATATGTATGATAAGAGTACACACATTCTTGTTATCTCCATAGTCAAATATTACCATGGAAGCAAAATAGACAATAGTAATATATAAGACTAGAGCGTGTGTTGACTGAAGACATAATCTCATTAGTCATAATATATGATATCAAGTCAAGAACACAGGTACATGTTAGAGAATAGTGTATCAGACAAACCCACCATGAGAGTGATACATGGAGACCATGGATTGGTAGTTAGAATTAGCTCTTATAGTGATAGTGGTGATTGTAGTTCTTAGACTTGAAATCTCTACACTTATCACATGGTGTTCTATGTATTTAGACATCATCCAACGCAGCCTTGAATAAGGGTTACTAGAAAGGTGATGTTCGGGTGCATTATGACACATGGGATTGAGTGTGAGTGATGTAGATGGGATTTGCCCCTCATGTAGGAGATTGATATCCAGGACACTTGATAAGCGAGACTGAGAAATGTATGGCCATACTCATGTGATTCAATATGTGGTATGTGAACTCACATGCATCTCAAACGGTCTGCTCTAGTTCAAGGAATATGAATTGAACGTTGAAGAGGATGACGATTCTATGCCTCAAGTTCAAACTAGATTTAGAGACAAAGGAACCATATAATCATGGTAACATTGATCATGGATTGTAGGTTGAAGCTATTCTCCAACTTTCCAAACTACTTGGGTAGCAATGATGTGTTGCTAGACACCGCTCATTATTTGTGATGTCATAAGTTGGTTATGGACATTCACTGACAATGTAATTTGGGACCTATAGGGTCACACACATAGGATGCACTTGGAATAGGAGTTTATTCATGAATGGTGTTTGACTTGATTACTAAAAGTGCTTAGGTATTCAATCAAATAATTGAGGTTCAAAATTGACTGACTGGACTCTGAACTGAGTAATTCAAGTGTTGAACCAATCAGCTGGAGTGTTAGATCAATTGGAATCAACATTGGTTGAATAATGCATGAATCAGGGCATGAACTGACCCGTTCACCTAGTGAATCGGTCGGTTCATGGTCCCAACTGACCAGTTCATATGATGAACTACCCGGTTCAATGGTCAATTCAATTAGATCAAGGATTGATGTTGATGTCATGATTTGCATTAATCGTGCATTGAATACTAATGTGATTCAAAACCAAAAATTGCATGAACTGACCAGTTGGGCATGCGAACTGAGCAATTCTCCATTAGTAGTTTCCATAAAATTTGGGAATTCATTCTCTTTGACTCTTAGATCGACTGGAGCCATGCCCTTGACCTCTCCTATAAATAGAGGGGTATTGGGGGCTTCCCAGACACAATAATAAGCTAAAATAATTGTTGTCCTCTCTGTTTGTAGTAACGAATAGAGAGCCCGAGCAAGTCCTACCCATAAAAGGGAGGGATATCGAGGGAGAGGCAATTGTGGGAGAGTGAATTGGTGCTAGTACACTGACTTCGAAGGGACAACTCCTTCCCGTTGGCTCCGATAGCACAACTTGGAGTTCCTCATGGTCCCCGTGGACTACTATAGAGGTGAGGTGGTTTTACCTACTAGGAGAACAACATCAACCGCCATCTATGGTTTCAGACCAGGAGGTCATTGGTTACAACTCTTCGAGTGTTGTTGTTCAAGAAGTAACATGTTGTTTCTTGAAGAGAAGCATGGTACTGCATCAAGAGTTGTCGTTGGACTTGTTCTAGGACTAGGTATAACTCTTGTTAGCTTCCTTCCTAGATACAGTGTTGTTGACACAATCTTGTTGATTGAAGAATTGAGCTTTAAATTTTTGTTTCTGCTGCCTTATTTGTCACTCTAATTTCCCAACAAACATATCAAATGATTTTTTTAATGACACCTAACTATACTAAATACCATATATAAGTGTGGGAAAGGGTTTAGGATAGAATAAGGATGATCATCGCTCGTTCTACATCATTCCTATCAAGTTGTACAAAAAATACTTGTACAAAGTATATACATGGTACAACCTGACCTACAAGCATATACCACATATAAAATTGCATGTTCTTTATTGTCAGATCTTGTCAAATTCCTTGATTATCTAGAACACCAAATGCACATGTTAGTAACACAAATAGGAAATATTTGTATCATTGAAATATGAGGTGTGGCATATTCAAAAGACCAACATTTACCTCATTTCTAAAGTTTCAAAATGTTTTAATGATCATGACTGAACCTTGGTTAGGACTTTGAATTTGTTTGGACTTCCAAAGAATTATAAGGCCCTAAAGACTAGATTGTTACATGCAACATTCGTCTAGTTTGAAATATGATTGTGTAACACAATGAGACATATTAGAAAATTTTCACTAACATATTAGGGTTACAAAGAAAAAAGTGTCAACAACTTTTTTATTTGCATACTATGTATTTAACTAACCTACCAAAGAGGTTTGCTTCATCAATAATGAAGGTAAACCTTGTGTTTACAAGAATTTTAGTGGGATCGTTGTAGTATTCCTCATACTGTATGTGGATGATATACTAATGATGAAAATGATGTTCCAATTCTACTAAAGGTGGTTGAAAAATAAATTTTCAATAAAAAACTTAGACAATGCCACCAAAGTTCTAGGTATCAATATATATATAGCTACATGTTGAAGGCTCCATGTGCAGAGTCAAAGTGTATGCATTGAAAAGGAGCTTAAGTAGTTCATCATGTGAGAGTATAAGAAAGAGACTTTATCCCTATCACATAGAATAAGTATTTCTAAGGTGAATTGTCCCAAGTCTTGGAAAGAGAGGGGCTACATAAACAAGATCTTATATGACTTACAATTGGATATTTCATGTATTTAATGTTATGAACATGTATTGAGGTCTCCTCTTTCTTGAGCATGATTAGATAATATCTGAAGATCCTTACTAAGGCCATTGGACTATAATCAAAAGCAACCTACAAATATTGAGAAGAACTAAGTATTCTTCATATATAAAGGTGAGGAGGAATTGTTTGTAAAAGGTTACACCAAAGTAAGATTTTAAATCAGAGAGGATGGTTACTGATTGCAATCAATCATGTATTTTTTGTTAATGCATATGCTTTTAGTGGGAAGAGTTATAAGCAAGAGATAGTGTCTAATTTTACAATAAAAGCATAGTCAGTTGTTACATCATATGTTGCAAAGAATGTTATATGGATCAAGAATTTCATTAGCCAACTTGAGTTTTCTACTAGCATTGTTGACATAGTTATACTATATTGTGATAACAAGGGGGTTATCATGCAAGCTAGAGAACCAAGATTTCATTTGTATTCCTAACATGTTCTTTGGCACTTTCATATCATACAAAAGATCATTTAGAAAGGATATGTGAAGATCTATAGGGTACCACATAAGTCAATATTGTTGATCCCTTGAATAGGGCAATACAGTAAACAAAGCATGATGTTTATTTTATATCACTAGGTATAAGATAATACAAGCACGATGGTCAAGTCAAATCACTTGGTATAAGATACAGTAGTGATTGGCTTTAGTATAAGTGGGAGGCGGATGATATATATGCCCTACAATCCAATTGTTAGATGATGTCTAGAGGGATATATTATACTTTTGATCTAATTAACAAAGGAAAGTCTAGTTCTTTATGCACTCTTTTTTATATCAACATTAATATACACAATAAATTTCACTAGAATTATTGGTTCAAAAACTTGTAATTAAAGTACTTGAATTGTATATGGTATCCCTATGGTAACTAGGAAAAATGTTATAAATGTCCCTAGTCAAGTATCATTTTGTATTGGACAACAATAATACACATGAAACAAGTGTGTGGTGATCGATGACCATGTCTTATGGGTAATAGTTATTGGATACTAAGTTACACAAATAGGTTTACTAGGGAATAGGTGTACTAGGTAGACTCAAATTTAGAGTGATTCATAGAATGTTGTATGATATTCATAAATAAATCTTGATATGACAATTGTTTTGTTGTTGTTCGGCTTGAAGTCACTACAATGATGACATCATGATTGCCATACTTTGACACCACTCAATGTGATCTTGAACAAGGTTTCCATGAATGTAGATATTGTGTGTGATCAAAGTCATATTATACATTAAGAGTGATGTAGAAGGAATTTGTCCCACCTATATGACAAGTGTGATATCTGATGCCTCTTGATAAGTGAGACAATAGAAATGCATGTACATGCAAGTGAGATCTATGTGATACTAAGCTCATATGTATCTTGCTAGTTTACTTAGAGATTAAGGAACTTGGAATGAATCTGAGAAGTATAAATATCCATGTTTCTATTTCATTTTGAATATCTTTAGGGATTATGCAACATAGAGACATTGGTTGTTTATGGGGCTAGTATTTTATGACTATTCATACTACTAGGGACAACAATGATGCATTTGTAGACACCGCTTGTTTCTTATGGATTGCAATATTAATTATTTAATATGGAATATAGTGGGGTGCCTAAATGCTTACACACATAGAGATAGCTTAAAGAAAAGTTGGCTTTGACTTTATTATAATTTTTAAATAAATCCATGGACCTAAAACTAAGTTTTGGAGGACCTATTATTAAAATGTCAATACAAACTTACAAAGTCACTTTCCAAAATTCATGGACACACACCTCATGTAATGAGTGTGTGTCTCACTAAGATTCATTAGCCATTGCATTCTGTAAGACCAAGTGGGTGGTGAATTTCCTTATTCAGTGAGGAGGTTTAGAACATGGCCAAATAGGGTTTCGGTAACTAGCCTCCCACTCTTCTATACCCAATATTTGTGAGATTCTATTTTTCGACATAATAGTGTTTTTTTTTTCAAATTAGTAGAAAATCGCTGATTGGTTAGATTAGGGTGGTGGAATTGTGGTAAATAGATATATTAAGTTAGTTTTTACTAATTACAAGTGATTTTTTGGTTATTCATGAACCCTAGAATGACATTAAAAACTCCAACATTTTACAAATATTCATTTAGAGGCCAAATGCTCTAGTTCTCTTAAGTAATTGTTCTAGAAGTAAAAAAGAAAATTTCATTTTTGGATATGTTGTAAGATTTCCAAAAACCTCAAACGATCATATACGCCTAATACGATGAAACACCTCAAAAATCACAATGCATATCTAAATATAGTGATTGAATATAGAGAGGTGATTTTGGGTGGATTTTTCATTAAAGTGGATTTAGCTCAAGTTCTTCCCAAATTTGAATTGAACTTTAAAAATTTCTTTCATTTGTTTTTTATTTCTTCCAAATTTAGTTATATCTGTTGGTTTGGCCGAAATCTATCCGGAACTAGAGCAACGTCATGCCGCGTAGGAATGTATATTGAGGGTACTTAAAGATAGAATCAATTAAGTAGAGAGAAATGACTGCACAACTGGGACATCTGGAGAGAGAGAGATTGAATGAAATGTGAGAGAAAGAGAAACTAAAAATGAAATGGAGAAAGAAACTTATTATTTCCTTTGCTATATGGGTAATGCTACTATAACAATGTGTACTTTATATCCAAAAATGCATATTGTTGTTGTATAAAAAAAACACGGTGGTGATATTGTGTACAATATATTAATGTGTATAGAACGATGCACAAACAACACGTAATAATTTCGTTAATACAAATACGAATACACAACGTACACAAAGACAATACAGATATACATACAACAATGCACATAAAATAGCGAACTTCGAGTTTCCGAAAAATGGCGTACTTTCATATGATTCAATGTAGGTTCTACTTTTTCATGTGTAAAAGATAAATAATACTTATAAATTCTTATGATAATAATAATTAGAGTACACAATATAAATTGATATATAAATCACGCAAATAGCATAATACATTTCATAAATAACATAAAAATCATAAAAAGTCATAATGTTACGCACAATTTATGATAATATGTACTCATAAATAAACAATACATCATACAAATAGCACAATAATCATATAAATAACATCGTACTAAAAAATTCTCATAAGGATGCTCATAATATTTATAACGATGCATATAGTACTCATAATGTTCACATTATAGGGTTTTCACTATTATAAATTTACATTGTCCCACTAAAAACATAATAGGAAAAAATACATTGAAAAAATATTACACAGAAATTTTTATAACACCACCAATAACAACAACAACTACAACAACAACAACTACAACAACAACAATATCAATAATAATAATAATAATAATAATAATATTATTATTATTATTATTATTATTATTATTATTATTATTATTATTATTAGCACTATAAATGGGCTAGGGGATAGTTTAGCGGCACGACTTGGAAATTCTCAATGAAGAGATCTGGGTTTGGCTCGGGCTACCAATCCATGAACTGTAACAAGACCCCATATTATTGAGCGTGTTGCAGCGTATGTAATGTACGCGGCTAGTTTCGGAGTTTACCCTACCGGACTGGTCCAATAGTGGCCCTTCTTAGGAAGGATTCCTTGTTAATAAAAAATAGCAATATACATAACTTCACAAAAAATGCTCATGACACATATAATAACGTAGTAATTGTACAAAAGTACTTATACATACACATAACATTAATATTTGTGCTTTGTTTTGTTGTCAATACTAAAAAACATACTTCATTCGAAATTCATTCATTATAAGTGTGTATAGTCCCAATGTGAAACAATACACACTACTAAACAATCATCATCATCTTAAGCCTCAATCCCAACAATGTTGGAATCGGCTACATGCATGGATCTTTCTTTTCTAATCAGCTTTGTTATGGGTTATACTTAGATCAAGAAGTAAAGATCAAAATCTCTCTTTATAAGTACTTCTCAAGTTAATTTAGGTCAGCGTATGATTCGTCAAACGATAAATTTAAAAAACAATATTATTTATTTAAATTTACAAATATACTTGTAACAATTTAGCACATAAACTATTATAACTATCATTGACAGTTTACTTATAAATGAGTACATATAAATAAAAAAACAAGTTACACAAATAACAAAACACTCATATATAATACAATACTCAGAAATATTCTTAAGGATAGGCTTAATGTTCACCTTTGTATATTGTTCACTATAATGTAGAGTTTTTATTTAATATAGAATTTTTATCTATTCTCTCTTTCAATTATATGCATTGTATGATATACATTTAAATTATTCATATCAGTTATCTCTCTCCTATTAATGAGAGATAATCACAATTAATAATGGTTATTGTCATTCACTCCTTCCTCTCTTCATCTCTCCTTTTTAATACTGCTACACGTATATATATTATGTATCACTGTTCCAATAAACAAGACCCCGCTCCGATTACCCGATTCCCCAAAAAATTGTCCAACGACGCGAGCTAGCAACTCGCTGATGAGCAGTACCGTCTGTGTCGTTGTTGTACTGCTGTACTCCTCAGCTGTGCACGACGACCCTGGGTATTGTACTTGCAACGATTCAGGATGTACAAACTCGTGCACGTTTTCCCCTGATCACTGGTTTTTAATTCCGAGTGAACGGGACGTTTGCTTTTGAGGTAGCAGTACCTGGTGTTAGCTAGTTGTGTGAAGCAAGCAGAGATATTTTCATTTGCGAAGAAGGGTTAGGGGGGTGTTCGGAGGACAGCCACAGTGAGAGATATCATGGAGAGTGCAAATCATAGCTATGCCGTGATGCAAGTAGAGTGAGAAAGGGATGCATGATCAATCAAGCGTGCAGTTTTTACCATATCCATCATCTCCCTGCTATAGTTGCCTTTGATCGCTTGTTTAATTGGCTTACAGTCGTATCCATATCCATTAGCGCTGAAAGCCTTCCCTGCTCCCTCAAGACTGCATTTTCTCGGTTTCGCTGCCTTCTCCCCTCTGCCTTATCCAGGGAGAAGGATTGGATTCTAGCTAGTGAGTATCAAAGCTCTGGGTCAAAGATATATATGGCTAGGTTGAATTTCTGCCAACTTTTCTTCCTCTTCTTCAATTCTTCCTTTTTCAATCTTGTTCAGTCTGCAGGAGCTGTTCGGCATCAATGGACTCCAAAGACTGTACTCCACGCACCACGATCAATTGTAGACAGACCTGAGTCGTCACCAGCAATGTATGTAGATGTGTTGAGAGCTAGTAGTGAAGAGCGTAGTCTGAGTGCGGCAAGGTCAAGCTGCAGTTCTACCCAATCAAAAATTCCAGCAGTATATTTTCAGTTTCTATGGGGGCATGCTTCCTACAGTTCCTCTTGTTCCATGATCGGTAGCAGCTTTTCTATGCAGCTGATCTTCTGTCTTCATTTCCAGGTTCAAGATTAGACCGCCTTAGTCTGAGTAAATGCATCATAAGGCCAGGTGCTGTGTGCATATATCTGATAGTAGTTTTCATGGATTTTGCTATTTTAGATGCCATCTGGATTGAGGGATTAATACCCGTATCGATGACGCGGTTAAGCTGCTGCTCTGGTGAGCTGCTCAATCCTGACAATATTTGTGCCGATTATGGCGTAATAAATGGTTTTCCTGAGGTTTCTAGGATACAGAACATCAACTCTTCAGAAATTGTTGCTCGGTCTTTCGTAAAGAACAATACATGTGAATACTACTTGTTGTATATTCCAAATATTGGTAGACGGAAACGGTGGGATGAGTTGAAAGCTGACGACTAATCCCCTCTTATAAACACCAGAAAGTTGTATTTCCTGGATGCATCGTTTCTTACATGTAAAAGAATAATTAGAAATACCGTATACCTTTTTTTTCCAAGGTGATCTTGCTAAGATTCGATTGATAATGAATCTCCGCTGTAGTCTGCGGTTTTCTGGTAAAATTAATATTCGTCTGTGTGGGTTAAAAAAAGAGTTTTTTTGGTCGAGAATATGTATTTTTTTAAACAATGTGTACGTCTTGCTTGTGTCCCAAACACTGATATCGGTTTCAAAGACGCGCTTCTGAACAGAAAATATTCAGAAAATGCTGCTTCACCGTTGCGGTAACGTTATACGAAATCTCTAGAAAATCAGTCCTACAATATGTAATGACAGTGAACCGTAACAATAATCAGAATATGATGTTTCGGAACCAAGTTTACTGACACGTAACTCCATTTCAACCACGGAAGCACATAGCATTGCCGCGGTGAAATGACGACTGAACGGCTGCTCACCAGAAAACCCCGCTAATTTCTTCTAACCACTAACATCCCTCTCACTTCTGTCTCAAACCCACGAGCCCAGAGCCACAGATACAACGCCACTCCCCTCCCCATGTCGTACCACTACCACGTCAGTGGATATCATCCAAACACCAGCCAATGAGAAGAAACCCCCACCGTAATTCGGATAGCCCTGTCTTAGCCACACAAGAGTAGCACCACAAACGCCCACACAAACACAATCCCCATGAAACTCTAGCCAGTCCACTCCCGACCCCTTTATACCGCATAGCAATCCCTCTTTGTTCATCCCTCAATCCACTCTGCTGCCATTTACCGGAGGAAACCTCCAGATCCTCGTCCCGCTCCAATCCCCAACAAGCATCCATGGCCAGCCTCACCTCAGCCGCTGTGACCATCCCCCAGTTCTCCGGCCTCAAGGCCGGCCAGACTGCTACCAGGGCAGCCACTGTTTCCATGGTTACCCCCAAGGCCATAGGTCTGACCATCAAGGCTTCACTCAAGGATGCTGGAGTGGCTGCAGTTGCCATTGCCAGCAGTGCGATCCTCGCCAGCAGCGCATTGGCTGTGACTGTGAAGCTAGGAGGTGACGACGGCTCATTGGCCTTTGTTCCAAATGACTTCACCGTTGCTGCGGGAGAGGAGATTGTGTTCTCCAACAACGCCGGATTCCCCCACAACATTGTCTTCGACGAGGACGAGGTGCCAACAGGTGTGGATGTTGTGTCCATCTCCATGAAAGAAGAGGATCTCCTCAACGCCCCTGGGGAGACCTACAAGGTGACCCTCAAGGAGAAGGGCACCTACAGCTTCTACTGCTCTCCTCACCAGGGTGCCGGTATGGTTGGCAAGGTCACCGTCAACTAAGATTGATTGTGGCCGCAGGCTTCTTCTGATCTGAAGCTGCATGTATACGAAGGCATCATGGCTCTCGTCTGCATACAGCTTGCCATTTACTCCTCCTGTACCTATGTGTCTGTTTCTCGGATATTTTGTGTCCATGGTGATGTAGTAAACATAATGTATTGAGGCAGAACCTTCGTAAACGGTGATTCCTTTTTTATACATGATAAATCGCAGTTCGTGGCGTTACATGGAAAGTTGATACGTGATCCTTACAAACCCAGAAACACATGCCGCAACAGCTACCGATATATCGTTTATACACATTTTCCCAGATTAAAAGCACTTACGATTGTAGTAATTCAAGAACTGCTAACCCGTTAGGAGGCATTTCGTACAAGAAAAATTGGTTTACAAAAAGTAATTTCCACTGAGCTGCAAAGAGCGAACTGCTTTCCATCTTCCACATTAAGTTCTAGCAAAAATTCCGTGGGAGCATTGAACGTCTGGGTGGTGCGGACAAGCAAAACTCAAAACTGTTAAAACCAAGCCATCCACCATATATACATCTTGCCAAGGTTTTTGAGCGATACTGCTTCAGCAATCAGGCGCCGGGCCTGTCCTTCCACAGCTAGAGGCAAAGATGGGGCCGCTCTAACACCCACCAAAACTCCTTGCAGCCGTGCTTTAATATTGCTGATGGCCCTCTGCAAATTAGCAAAGCCATCTGGTTAAGCCGAACATGACATAACACAAAAGGTGGATTCACCAGTCAAAACCCACATAGAGAAAGCCAAGGAAAAACACTTTGCATGTCAAGAGGAAATATATCAGTGACAAATAACAAACTATCAAATGTTACCTGTGCGTGTGGATTCTGAACTTCAATTCCGCTGGATTTGTGATGTTTTGTCCACTCCACGAGAGGGTCATGGATGAATGTCTCAAGAACGGTTGTAAGAGTCTCCCTGTTTGTTCGAAGAACAGACAAGGTAATCTCACAGACTTTCAAGAAAACACCTTCGTATCCAGTAATGCCCAGACCATCAATCATATTCTGCATATGTTGAGTATGAATTTTTGTAAATGACAAAATTTAAAATACTTTTTAAAGAAGGGGAAAAAATGCTTCTCTTACCTGGGTCAATCTGAAAGGAACCAGTTCAGGCTTCTCGAGTTGGAGCCCTTTGTCGAATAGGCAACTGAAATCCACATGAACGCAATCACCGGATGTAGAATCAAACAGGATGTTCTCACCATGCCGATCCCCTAGCCCAACTATATGTCCAACCATTGACCAGACAGCAGCTGTGTGTGCATAGGCAATCCTTGCCCTAAACCAAGCAGCAGGTTCTGAGAACATAGTTACAAACCATTTCCGGAAGACCGGAGGGAACATGGGAAGGATCTTATGCCTCAGCATTTCATCCTCGGGCATCTTCCCCTGACATTGATCATATATACGTTTTATTACAGGGTTCGTTTTTTGACGATCAAACTTTCCACACGTTACATATATGTCCTGGAGAATAAGTCTAAGCCCACGAGTGTTGGGGACCCATTCTACCATTCCACAATCTTCAGTCAGTGGGATCACAGAGAAGGTGCGGATGTAAAGCTTTCTCCGGCGACTTTCTGGGAATTTAGAAAGAAGATGATTGATCATGGCTGTAAATTCCATCATGCGAGCATCTTTACGCAGGTCATCCTTAGGCTTACAAAGGAATGGGCGATAAACACCATCACTTCCAAGAAAATTAACCTAAATTAAAAAAAAAGATAATTATAGAAAAGCTAACTCAGATGAACACGGAAAACAGTAATGAAGAAACTCCATAAGAAATATTCAGTCACACTTCATTTCATAAAAACAATATAATTAAGAGAGGGATTGAAAAGGAAAGTAGGCAACAGTTAGGAGCCAAGGGGTTGTGGTCATAGTCACAAAACATAATGCATAACGCAGAAATACCAAGTTACCAAACAAAGAAAAAGGCATGTAATGTCACAGAAAATATTGAAGGATAGGCAACACGTTTTTTTTTGTAGATAAAGAAGCTAGTTCCTTTATCTACATGAAAAGATGCAAACATTTTCCTATGTGATTGGATGCAGATGAGCAAAACTATACCAACATTGACATCAACTAATGGTAACGGTACTGTAATAGGTTTGAAGTTTGTACTTATTTGAACATACGACAGTAATGAATCCCCTATCTTCCTCTTATTCTACATGCTATCATATCAATCATTCTTGGCCTTAAGTTCTTGTTTATGCTTCGCCACCAGTGGGCTCCCGCCGCTGTATATCAGCCAACTGCATGCACCTTCAAACAAATACTTCTTGCCCGCATCCTTTTATTTCGTCACAATTTTTCATCTGGGATTTTTGTATTGATGGATTGTCTCTTTGGATTGACACCCAATCACTTTTTTCACTTGTCACCACCCTGTTGTATACATTGCAAGTGCGCTTTTTTTCATGTGGAATCCACCAAAAATAGTCACCTCTCTTACATAAACATGAAGGAGAGTCGTCATCAATTTTGGTATAGGAGATATTTCGGCTTCCATGGGGCTAGCTGAAGGCTATGGTCACTCAGCAGTCAGCACCATAAGGAAAGTTGTAGATAGGAGACCAGTCTTTCCACCAACCACTTCAACATGTGTCATCTTCCTACACCACCACAAGCATAATGAAACTACGATCCAACACATGTCCTCTTCTCCTATGTCATTCTCTGTTTCCTTAATCTCCTCTTTACTAATTTATTCACATCCTCTTACTCCTCTTTGGGCATGTTTGCTTTATGGGATATAATAAGGATAGGAGGGATGCTGAACTCGTTCCATCCCAAGTTCACTGATTTGCCGATTTTGAGACATCCAGAGCTGAAGAAAATACTTTTTGTTTATCTGGACGTCATACATGCGGGGACCAGCCGTCATGTGGCAGAGTACTTGTCAAGTCGGCCAGTCAGGTGGGCTGGCTGGCTTGGCCGACCAAGCCGACTAGTCGGCCAACTAGTCGTATGTTTTTTTTTCAGGTTAATAATTTCATATATATATATATATATATATATATATATATATATATAAAATGTAATTATATATATAAAAATATATATTATGGTATTGATTGATATATGACACTATAAATAACAAAAATGAATGATTAAACAAATATAACATGTATAATAAGAGTGTAGAGTGACATACCATGTGTTGATTCGGACTTGTATAAATTTTGAAGTGCTGCAAGATGCATTCAAATGTGATATTATGCTAAATAATTAACACAAAGATGTCCTGTAACTTAATAATAATATATCGTCTTAAGTCTTAACACAAATATCCAAAACACATAAAAACATGTCTAACTTAAGTTTCATTCAAACACAAATGCATAATGTTTAAATTCAGAATTCAAATAAAATTAAAAATCCTAAATTGCTAATGAAAATAAACTAAAAGTCAAATGGTTGTTGCTCTTGCTCATCAATGTCATCATCTTCTTCTTCATCTTCATCTCCAAGAGCAGTGTCCTCTTCCATTATGTCCTCTTCCACATCTTCCTCTACTGTATCATCATTTGTCATATCAATCACTCTACTGGTCCCCACTCCAGCAACACCTCTCCTTGGCCTATTAGGCCCGGCTTGATATTCACTTGCCCCCATTATAGCATCAACTTGAGTCAAACGAACCCCTTGTGCAACTACAGGATCATCGGGAACACCTGTCATCCACTCACTACCCCAGTTAAGATCATCTAGGGCAATAGGATCATAACTCCTTTGTGAATTCTCTAATCGTCTCTTCTGAAATTGTTCATTCAATTGGCGATTATATTGAATATACACCAATTTATCCATTCTTTTGACCTCAAGTTTGCTCCTCCTCTTTGTATGAACCTATACAATTCAAATTGCAAGTATATGAATATGTCTATATGTATAGAATTTAAAAATAGTGAAATAGCAATCCACGAACCAGGTCAAAGGTGAAATAGTTGCCGCCGGTTGCACGGAGCACCGTCCGCAAGGGAGCAGACGACGTGCGGCGCAGGGGTCGGGAGCGTAGGGGTCGCGTTCAGGAACGTAGTGCAACGACGTTTCGTTGCTTCGGGCCTGTTGGGGTCTATTAACAACTTTTTTTTTTTTTAATTAACTGCCAAGGGCCGGCCATACTTGGCGGCCGACTTGCTCGGTTCCCAGCCGACTAGGCGGTCCAGTCGGTCGAGTCGCCGACCAGTCGGTCGAGGCGGCCGACTTTTTTCTTCAAAAAATAGATCGACGAGCTAGGCGCTGATAAGCAAACCGACCGACCGACTAGTCGGCGACTAGTCGTCGACTAGGCGGCCGACTCAACAAGTATGGGCAGAGGACACAGCTAGCAGCAGCGTCAGCAGAGCTGGCCACCCTAGTTTGCTGCAGCATGACGTCCGGCGCTTTTGAAATGGGGATGTTAATCCCACAATCACCGTATACTTGAAGAATACAGGATTCCACTCAATTTACAGCTCCAATAAACCAAACTTAAAACTTCATGTTAAAGGATTTAGAATTGCAATCCAATACAGCTGAATAGGAAAAATCAAACGTGACCTTTGTCAGTACAGATAGTAAATTTTGATTGTTCTCAAATATACAAAATTCTTCAATTTGGTTTCCTTAATTTGTTAACCATAACTCTTTTGTAGATTATAAATTGTGTGGTATCGCTCATAAATTGATTTTATGAATATATTATTTACTTGATTTCATAGTACTTTGCACTGTAGGCTTTATTAATACTTGAATAAACCGTGGTATTGACTTATTTTGTTTGTTGCTTATATTGGGAAATGAGCCAGACATCTTTGGAGTTTGAAATGATAGATGACATGACTCACATGTATATATTTTTGAATTAGAAAATGTGATTAATTTTCTTTAAATCTTGTAGATCTTTTTGTATTTGTATATTAATTACAAAAGTTGATATACATGCGTAGTCATATAGATATGTAAATGTATTTTGTTTTGCAGTGACGCCGTGTCCGTTTCCAATATTTTTCCAAATCCGCCGTGTCCCATGCCCATATATTTGTCCAGTCCGTGTCTGTGCTTCCTAGATGACAGCAATCCCTTGGACGGTTGAATGTAATTCCAATATAAATAGTGTGATTTTTCAATACAATCAATAAGCATTTTCCTTTCTTTACAATAACATTGAGCAAGACAGTCAAACTCCAGTGGAGAGCGCTTTATATTGTCTTAAGGTGTGATAATGTGCAAGGCTAATAGGAGACAGCAGAACATATCTTGTGAAATGTGCATTTGCATAATATCTTTGGATCAAAGTCAAGACAAAGCTACAATAAATGCAAATCCCTGAGATGAAAAGGACCTCATAAAAATGGGAAAGAGGAGGAAACATTTGATCTCCCCTATTCTTCTATACCATCTGTGGATGGACTGTAACCACATTTTTTTCATTTTAACATGACTGACATATATGGAGTCTGGAAATCTATGCTATCAGATTTTGACTCTTTGTATAAAAATGTTGTTCCTGAAAACTACAGTACCTCAGTATGCCTTTTTTTTATATAGTCACTTGTGATTATGGCTTTGGAAATCAATGAAAGAGAAGATGTTTTCTTATTAAAAAAAGGCAGGAATAAGTGTTTTCATTTCTAAAGAGATATGTTATATTTACTAATTGCCTGTGCTCCTTATGTTATTTGTTACTTGTGCTACTTATCCCATATTGCCTAGTTGTGTTATTACTTTATTCTTTTGTCCTATAAAAGAGAAGGCATTGTATTCCTTTTTACTCACTTAATAGAAAAGACTCTATCTTTTATATGGTATAAGACGACTACAATCCCCCCTAGCCCCCTCCACCCTAATGCTTCCTCTCCCAACATAAACCCAGCAGCCCCCCCCCCTCTTCCAGTCTTGGCAGATGAAAAAGTCAAGCAAGCTTATACACAATGGAGTAAAGATGACTCGGGTGTTATGTCTTGGATTGTTAATAGCACCGAGCCGCAGATCAATCAGTCTCTACTCTGCCTCCACGATGCAAAGGCCATGTGGGATCAACTTTCCCATGTCTACTCCCATCAGTAAAATCCCAAAGTGTTTGAGATTTTCAAAAACCTGGCAAAGAAGGAATTCTCGACTGATGCATCAGTTGAAGATTATTACAATCAGTGTTCTGCTCTCTGGAATGAATACAAGATCTACCATCCTTTGTCTGCTGATATCAAGGAAGCTCAGAGACAGTGCAATGAACTCCAACTCGTCCAGTTTCTTGCCAGGCTCCCTTCCTCATTTTCTAGAGTTGTTAACCAAATCCTCTCTAGTGATCCTCTGCCTACACTTAGAGATGTGCTTAAACGTGTTCAATGTTTACCATCCGTGTTTGCTACTCCTGCTATTGAACACCATGCTCTTGTTGTACGCACTGTTGATTCTAGTCACGGCCATGGCCGTGGTCGTGGACGTGACCGCGATGGACGTCATCCTCCTACCTCGGGTCGTTCTTCCTCAACTACTCAAGGACGCGGTTAGCTCGTTGGCCCTCGCTTCTGCAATTTCTGTGGCCGAGACAACCATAATGAAGACCGTTGTTAGATCAAACATGGAAAGTCTGCTTGAGCTAATCAAGTAACCTCTGATACGGGTGAGGATTGTGCTGCTACTGAGCACCCACCCACTCAACCCTCTCCTGCTTGGCTTCGGTCCGAGTTCGAGAAGCTCTTCCAAGAGTGCATGTCCAACCTTCCCTCTACTTCAGAGGTTGGCTCGTCTGCTTTGCTTGTTGCTCCATCTACTGGTAAAAATAATGGTGTATTAACTCTGGTGCTTCAATCCATATGGCCAGTAATTCTAATTTATTTTCTGTCCTAACAAGATCCACTTGTCTCCCTTCAGTGACGATAGCTGATGATTCTCAAATGGTTATCCATGGCGTTAGAACAATTCCATTATTTCGAAATATGCATCTGAAATCTGTCTTTATGTGCCAAGATTTCCTGTTAATCTTCTTTCTGTTAGTAAAAATGTGAAGAAGTTTCGATGCCCCATTACATTTGACCCTTCGGGTTGTATTTTTCAAGATCTCCGCACAAAGATGAGGATTGGTTCAGGCCATGAGAGACCATATGGGCTCTACTACGTGGATGGACCGAAATCAGTAACTGCTATGTTTTCAACTTCTGTGACAGGGATCCAGTAGCACTACTGTCTTAGCCACCTGTTTGCTTCTAAGATGAAACATTTATACCCTGGTCTAGCTAATAAGAGTTTTTCCTGTGAATCTTTCCAATATGGCAAACAAACTCAATCTGTGTTGCCTGCAAAGAAAGAAATTAGTTTTAAATGCATTTTTTATATTGTTCATGCGGACAAATGGGATCCATGTTTTGTTGCAAGTCATTTTGGTATTAAATATTTTATGACATTTATGGATGACTTTTCTCGAGCTGCATGGTTATTTTTTCTTAAAGATAGCAGCACTGTTATGGACACCATCACCGTCTTTTTTTTCTGAGATTCAAACTCAATACAATAAATCCATTAAAAAATTTCACACTAATAATGCCCTTGAATTTATGCAAAAATATGTCACCTTTTTTTTTGTTCATCCCGTGGGAAGATCCATCAAACTTCATGCCCCTATTCCCGACAAACAAATGGAGTTGTTGAACACAAAAATCGACATCTTCTCGAGGTTGCTCGCACAATTCTTATTCATTACCATGTTCCTCAGCGTTTTTGGCCTGAGGTTGTATCTACGGCTTGCTATCTTATCAATCACATGTCGTCCTCTGTTTTGCAAATCGAATTCCATACAACATTCTTTATCCTGATGTGCTTCTCTTTTCTGTCTGGCCGCACATTTTTGGGTGCACTTGCTTTGTCAAAAACCTATGTCCAGGGATGACAAAACTAGATCATTGATCCACAAAATGTATTTTTTGAGATATTCCAGAACACAGAGGAGTGCAAAGGTTGTGGCATAACATGAGCTCCTACGTAACAAAAATTTTCAAGGAGGTTTAGGGGGAGTCCAAAGGTTGTGGGCCTCCATGAAGTACAAAAGGCTATTAAACTGAAAAGGGAGATCTGTAGGAGCTTGCCTAAATCTCGAGATGGTGCAACATTTCAAAGATACAAGCAAAGAAGCTAAAAAAGTTGTTCAGGAGGCAAGGTCTAGATACTTTGATGATATTTATAAGAAGTTGGACACAAGAGAAGGAGAAAATATATATATATAAAATGGCTCGTGTAAGAGAAAGGAAAGGAAGAGACTTGAGTCAAGTTAAATGCATCAAGAATGAAGATGGCAGGGTGTTGGTGAAGGACGATGATATCAAGAACCAGTGGAGAAATTACTTCCATAAATTTTTCAATGGAGATACTGCTAATAATATTAGAGACTTGTGTGACATGAATACAAGAGATATCATCTACACACGACGAGTTTCGCCATTTGAGGTCAAGAATGCATTGAAGAAGATGAAAATGAGAAAGGCATGCGGACCAGATGGTATTCCCATTGATGTATGGAAGAGTATGGGGAATGAAGGATTTATGTGGTTAACAAAGCTCTTTCACAAGATCATTGTTAAATAATATTGTATTGAACGCAATGGGATAAATACAAGACTGGATGCCCTCTCCTTTATATAGGAGAGGAGAGACGCCCTAAGACTTAGGACGCAAGTAATCTAAATGGGTTGAGATACAAAAGCTCACTAACCAATTAAC
Organism: Alisma plantago-aquatica; assembly: GCA_963693085.1. Lineage (NCBI taxonomy): Eukaryota > Viridiplantae > Streptophyta > Magnoliopsida > Alismatales > Alismataceae > Alisma > Alisma plantago-aquatica. The sequence goes on from OY856410.1 coordinate 644,818,966, forward strand.
CTATTAACTAAATAGGCTAATATAGACTCTCTAACACTCCCCCTCAAGCTGGAGCATGGGTGAAACACATGTCCAAAGCTTAGAGGTTACAAGACTCGATAAAACGATAAAAAATGATAAATGAAAGATAAAAGATAAATATACTCCCCTTACAAAAAATTGATACTCCCCCTTAATTAATACTCCCACTGAACCATGTGGTGACAATGCCTCTCTTCTTTGAAATTGTATTCTGCAGGCTGGAGATCCTTGAGCTTTGAAGGTCTTTGGAGTGCATCTAGAATGAAGAGCATCTGAAGAATGGAACCTGATACTACAACAATAATTCGCCACTTGGAGCAGACGATTCTCAACACCATCACTATGTCATCTTCATTGGATTACGTATTTAACGCGGCACGAACGTGGATGCCCAATGTCGATGTAGCAGTAGCGGAATCTTTGAATTGTCTGAGAAGACATGCATAACGTGGCACAAACACGAACGGACAATATGTTGGTGATACGATGCAGGTACCATAACTTTGTCGCATGAACCTTGGGGGCTTGACAGGAAAGGAGATATCATCCATCAAGGAAAGTCCTACGTAATTCAGCAACAGGTGATGTCGAAATAGCAGATGCGGCTCGGAGAAGACGTGATGAAGCAGCTCGGTGAAGATAAACTGGATGAATCAACCTTACAAAAGTAGATTGGCAGGCTTGTTGAGCTTCTGAAAATCTGAAGTAGCACCCATTTGTCTCATGTGAATGCAGTTGAAGTACACCATCAACATCTAACGTACCTAACGTGGTATGAACGCATATAGCTCGGTGTTGACGCTGAATGAAGATCCTTCATTGTTGTCTGGAAGTAGAGAACGGATGTGCTGAACAATGCGAACCTCCATGAAGATAATAGCCTGAATACATATATCATCTCTTCTCATACTTTCTCTCTCATACATATTCTCTCACACTCACTCTCTCTCTCTCTCTTCTCATCTCTTCCTCTCCTCTCTATCCCCCTGCACACCAAATACGACGATAGTGAGTGTTTGGTGTGGAGAAATGGATATAAGACCCCCCCCCCGCACTGTGGAAAGGGATACACACATGATATGGGTGGGTGGGAAAGGATTTGGTGGATTTGAGAGGATTTTTTGATATATAATATGTGGAGAACGAAACCGATAACCGAAGAGAATATGCAATGGGTCAATGTAAGATCCGGATAGAAAATTAAATGGATATATTCCCGACCCGAAAATTCCGGGGGTGCGGGGGCGGAACCCCCATGAAAAATCCAAGTAGGCTTAAAATTGGATACGATTAGCAAAAGATAGGACCGATAAAGGATCCGAATAGATAGGGCGTCAGAAATTTGGGAGAAGATAGAACAATTAGGGTAATGGAGCATCTCTCTAAGCAGAAGCAAGGCGGCAGCAATAGGATAGCAGGCAGCAATGGACAGAGATAATGGGTGATAATGGCGAGATAAATAGCAGCAGGGCAGCAACGTGGAACGACGACTAAGGGCATGGATGATGGCAATGGCGACTGAAGAGTGCCATTGTTGGCTGGGGATACAGTTGTTGCTAAATGAGTCAGCAACACTCCAGCGAACGGACACACAATGATGACAGCTAAGCAGTAGTGGTTGGATAATGGCAGCGATGGTTGCTTGCTGATATTGGCGGTGGCGCTAATAGTCGGCCCAACAGGGACAGCGGCAGTAGCGAGGGATGCAACAACTCCTATTTGTTGTGGCGACTACTTTGCGTTGGATACTGGTGGCAGTGGTTGCTGGTCGGCGGAGGAGTTGGACAGACGCGGCGGCGGTTGTTGCTGGTGATCAGCAACGATGGTTGTTGCTGGTGATCAGCAACGATGGTTGTTGCTTGTTGGAACAAGCAGAGGTCGCGTTGTTGTTCACTCATCCGCGGCGTTGACTATTGATGTTCGCTGGCGGCGGCTGTTGCTGATGTTGCCGACAACAGCATGTTGCAGGTGACCGACAATGGTTGTTGCTGACTGGTAATGGCGCTTATAGCTGTCGGTCGGCGGCTTTGATTATTCGGAATAAGGGGTACGACGACAGCTATAGACTGGTGCGGCGGAGAGGGGAGCGTGATGGCTAAAAATAATAGCGTCGGAAAGAAGATGATTGTTTTGAACAGAGAATAGAGACCACGGAGGCCGGGAGATGCCTAGCGGGCAGCCGGCCTAAGCATGGCAACGGCGGCGGCCGCCCGCAGGCGGGGTTCTCCCCCTCGATTGCTCTTTGGAAGAGACGAGTGGCGGCGGCTAGGGCTACGTGCGCGCCAGAGAGGAGAGGGAAGAGGGGCGGCGGCTAGGTTTCCCTCAGGAGCGAACGCGATCTAATACCATGTTAAATAATATTGTATTGAACGCAATGGGATGAATACAAGACTGGACGTCCTCTCCTTTATATAGGAGAGAGGAGACGCCTTAAGACTTAGGACGCAAGTAATCTAAACGGGCTGAGATACAAAAGCCCACTAACTAATTAACCTATTAACTAAATAGGCTAATATAGACTCTCTAACACTCCCCCTCAAGCTGGAGCATGGGTGAAACACATGTCCAAAGCTTGGAGGTTGCAAGACTCGATAAAACGATAAAAAATGATAAATGAAAGATAAAAGATAAATACACTCCCCTTACAAAAAATTGATACTCCCCCTTAATTAATACTCCCACTGAACCATGTGGTGACAATGCCTCTCTTCTTTGAAATTGTATTCTGCAGGCTGGAGATCCTTGAGCTTTGAAGGTCTTTGGAGTGCATCTAGAATGAAGTGCATCTGAAGAATTGAACCTGATACTACAGCAATAATTCGCCACTTGGAGCAGACGATTCTCAACACCATCACTATGTCATCTTCATTGGATTACGTATTTAACGCGGCACGAACGCGGATGCCCAATGTCGATGTAGCAGTAGCGGAATCTTTGAATTGTCTGAGAAGACGTGCATAACGTGGCACGAACACGAACGGACAATATGCTGGTGATACGATGCAGGTACCATAACTCTGTCGCATGAACCTTGGGGGCTTGAGAGGAAAGGAGATATCATCCATCAAGGAAAGTCCCACGTAGATCAGCAAGAGGTGATGTCGAAATAGCAGATGCGGCTCGGAGAAGACGTGATGAAGCAGCTCGGTGAAGATAAACTGGATGAATCAACCTTACAGAAGTAGATTGGCAGGCTTGCTGAGCTTCTGAAAATCTGAAGTAGCACCCATTTGTCTCATGTGAATGCAGCTGAAGCACACCATCAACATCTGACGTACCTAACGTGGTATGAACGCATATAGCTCGGTGTTGACGCTGAATGAAGATCATTCATTGTTGTCTGGAAGTAGAGAACGGATGTGTTGAACAATGTGAAGCTCCATGAAGATAATAGCCTGAATACATATATCATCTCTTCTCATACTCTCTCTCATACATAATCTCTCACACTCACTCTCTCTGTCTTCTCATCTCTTCCTCTCCTCTCTATCCCCCTGCACACCAAATACGACAATAGTGAGTGTTTGGTGTGGAGAAATGGATATATGACCCCCCCCCGCACTGTGGAAAGGGATACACACATGATATGGGTGGGTGGGAAAGGAATTGGTGGATTTGAGAGGATTTTTTGATATATAATATGTGGAGAACGAAACCGATAACCGGAGAGAATGTGCTAAATGGGTCAATGTAAGATCCGGATAGAAAATTAAATGGATATATTCCCGACCCGAAAAGTCCGGGGGTGCGGGGGCTGAACCCCTACGAAAAATCCAATTAGGCTTAAAATTGGATCCGATTAGCAAAAGATAGGACCGATAAAGGATCTGAATAGATAGGGCGTCAGAAACTTGGGAGAAGATAGAACAATTAGGGTAATGGAGCATCTCTCTAAGCAGAAGCAAGGCGGTAGCAATAGGATAGCAGGCAGCAATGGACAGAGATAATGGGTGGTAATGGCGAGATAAATAGCAGCAGGGCAGCAACGTGGAACAACGACTAAGGGCATGGATGATGGCAATGGCGACTGAAGAGTGCCATCGTTGGCTGGGGATACAGTTGTTGCTAAATGAGTCAGCAACACTGCAGCGAACGGACACACAATGATGACTGCTAAGCAGTAGTGGCAGGATAATGGCAGCGATGGTTGCTTGCTGATATTGGCGGTGGCGCTAATAGCCGGCCCAATAGGGACAGCGGCAGTAGCGAGGGATGCAGCAACTGCTATTTGTTGTGGCGGTTGCTTTGCGTTGGATACCGGTGGCAGTGGTAGCTGGTCGGCGGAGGAGTTGGACAGACGCGGCGGCGGTTGTTGCTGGTAATCAGCAACGATGGTTGTTGCTTGCTGGAACAGGCAGAGGTCGCGTTGTTGTTCACTCATCCGCGGCATTGACTATTGATGTTCGCTGGCGGCGGCTGTTGCTGATGTTGCCAACAGAAGCATGTTGCAGGTGGCCGACAATGGTTGTTGCTGACCGGTGATGGCGATCATAGCTGTCGGTCGGTGGCTTTGATTGTTCGGAATAAGGGGTACGACGGCAACAATAGACAGGTGCGGCGGTGAGGGGAGCGTGATGGCTAAAAATAATAGCGTCGGAAAGAAGATGATTGTTTTGAACAGAGAATAGAGACCACGGAGGCCGAGAGATGCCTAGTGGGCAGTCGGCCTAAGCATGGCAACGGCGGCGGCCGCCCACAGGCGGGGGTTCTCCCCCTCGATTGCTCTTTGGAAGTGACGAGTGGCGGCGGCTAGGGTTGCGTGCGCGCCGGAGAGGAGAGGGAAGAGGGGCGGCGGCTAGGTTTCCCTCAGGAGTGAACGCGCTCTAATACCATGTTAAATAATATTGTATTGAACGCAATGGGATGAATACATGACTGGACATGCTCTCCTTTATATAGGAGAGAGGAGACGCCTTAAGACTTAGGACGCAAGTAATCTAAACAGGCTGAGATATAAAAGCCAACTACTAATTAACCTATTAACTAAATAGGCTAATATAGACTCTCTAACACTCCCCCTCAAGCTGGAGCATGGGTCAAACACATATCCAAAGCTTGGTGGTTACAAGACTCGATAAAACGATAAAAAATGATAAATGAAAGATTAAAGATAAATACACTCCCCTTACAAAAAATTGATACTCCCCCTTAATTAATACTCCTACTGAACCATGTGGTGACAATGCCTCTCTTCTTTGAAATTGTATTCTGCAGGCTGGAGATCCTTGAGCTTTGAAGGTCTTTGGAGTGCATCTAGAATGAAGAGCATCTGAAGAATTGAACCTGATACTACAGCAATAATTCACCACTTGGAGCAGACGATTCTCAACACCATCACTATGTCATCTTCATTGGATTACGTATTTAACGCGGCACGAACGCGGATGCCCAATGTCGATGTAGCAGTAGCGGAATCTTTGAATTGTCTGAGAAGACGTGCATAACTTGGCACGAACACGAACAGACAATATGCTGGTGATACGATGCAGGTACCACAACTCTGTAGCATGAACCTTGGGGGCTTGACAGGAAAGGAGATATCATCCATCAAGGAAAGTCCAACGTAGATCAGCAACAGGTGATGTCGAAATTGCAGATGCGGCTCGGAGAAGACGTGATGAAGCAGCTCGGTGAAGATAAACTGGATGAATCAACCTTACAGAAGTAGATTGGCAGGCTTGTTGAGCTTCTGAAAATCTGAAGTAGCACCCATTTGTCTCATGTGAATGCAGCTGAAGCACACCATCAACATCTGACGTACCTAACGTGGTATGAACGCATATAGCTCGGTGTTGACGCTGAATGAAGATCCTTCATTGTTGTCTGGAAGTAGAGAACGGATGTGCTGAACAATGCGAAGCTCCATGAAGATAATAGCCTGAATACATATATCATCTCTTCTCATACTCTCTCTCTCATACATATTCTCTCACACTCACTCTCTCTGTCTTCTCATCTCTTCCTCTCCTCTCTATCCCCCTGCACACCAAATACGACAATAGTTAGCGTTTGGTGTGGAGAAATGGATATATGACCCCCCCCTCGCACTGTGGAAAGGAATACACACATGATATGGGTGGGTGGGAAAGGAATTGGTGGATTTGAGAGGATTTTTTGATATATAATATGTGGAGAACGAAACCGATAACCGGAGAGAATATGCTAAATGGGTCAATGTAAGATCCGGATAGAAAATTAAATGGATATATTCCCGACCCGAAAAGTCCGGGGGTGCGGGGGCGGAACCCCCACGAAAAATCCAATTAGGCTTAAAATTGGATCCGATTAGCAAAAGATAGGACCGATAAAGGATCTGAATAGATAGGGCGTCAGAAACTTGGGAGAAGATAGAACAATTAGGGTAATGGAGCATCTCTCTAAGCAGAAGCAAGGCGGCAGCAATAGGATAGCAGGCAGCAATGGACAGAGATAATGGATAGATAAATAGCAGCAGGGCAGCAACGTGGAACAACGACTAAGGGCATGGATGATGGCAATGGCGACTGAAGAGTGTGATCGTTGGCTGGGGATACAGTTGTTGCTAAATGAGTCAGCAACACTGCAGCGAACGGACACACAATGATGACTGCTAAGCAGTAGTGGCTGGATAATGGCAGCGATGGTTGCGTGCTGATATTGGCGGTGGCGCTAATAGCCGGCCCAATAGGGACAGCGGCAGTAGCGAGGGATGCAGCAACTGCTATTTGTTGTGGCGGCAGCTTTGCGTTGGATGTCGGTGGCAGTGGTTGTTGGTCGGCGGAGGAGTTGGACAGACGCGGCGGCAGTTGTTGCTGGTGATCAGCAACGATGGTTGTTGCTTGCTGGAACAGGCAGAGGTCGCGTTGTTGTTCGCTCATCCGCGGCGTTGACTATTGATGTTCGCTGGCGGCGGTTGTTGCCGACAGCAGCATGTTGCAGGTGACCGACAATGGTTGTTGCTGACCGGTGATGGCGCACATAGCTGTCGGTCGGCGGCTTCGATTGTTCGGAATAAGGGGTACGACGGCAGCAAAAGACTGGTGTGGCGGAGAGGGGAACGTGATGGCTAAAAATAATAGCGTCAGAAAGAAGATGTTTGTTTTGAACAGAGAATAGAGACCATAGAGGCCGGGAGATGCCTAGCGGGCAGCCGGCCTAAGCATGGCAACGGCGGCGGCCGCCCGCAGGCGGGGTTCTCCCCCTCGATTGCTCTTTGGAAGAGACGAGTGGCGGCGGCTAGGGTTGCGTGCGCGCCGGAGAGGAGAGGGAAGAGGGGCGGCGGCTAGGTTTCCCTCAGGAGCGAACGCGCTCTAATACCATGTTAAATAATATTGTATTGAACGCAATGGGATGAATACAAGACTGGACGTCCTCTCCTTTATATAGGAGAGAGGAGACGCCTTAGGACTTAGGACGCAAGTAATCTAAACGGGTTGAGATACAAAAGCCACTAACTAATTAACCTATTAACTAAATAGGCTAATATAGACTCTCTAACACTCCCCCTCAAGCTGGAGCATGGGTCAAACACATGTCGAAAGCTTGGAGGTTGCAAGACTCGATAAAACGATAAAAAATGATAAATGAAAGATAAAAGATAAATACACTCCCCTTACAAAAAATTGATACTCCCCCTTAATTAATACTCCCACTGAAACATGTGGTGACAATGCCTCTCTTCTTTGAAATTGTATTCTGCAGGCTGGAGATCCTTGAGCTTTGAAGGTCTTTGGAGTGCATCTAGAATGAAGTGCATCAGAAGAATGGAACTTGATACTACAGCAATAATTCGCCACTTGGAGCAGACGATTCTCAACACCATCACTATGTCATCTTCATTGGATTACGTATTTAACGCGGCACGAACGCGGATGCCCAATGTCGATGTAGCAGTAGCGGAATCTTTGAATTGTCGGAGAAGACGTGCATAACGTGGCACGAACACGAACGGACAATATGCTGGTGATACGATGCAAGTACCATAACTCTGTCGCATGAACCTTGGGGTCTTGACAGGAAAGGAGATATCATCCATCAAGGAAAGTCCCACGTAGATCAGCAATAGGTGATGTCGAAATAGCAGATGCGGCTCGGAGAAGACGTAATGAAGCAGCTCGGTGAAGATAAACTGGATGAATCAACCTTACAGAAGTAGAGTGGCAGGCTTGCTGAGCTTCTGAAAATCTGAAGTAGCACCCATTTGTCTCATGTGAATGCAGCTGAAGCACACCATCAACATCTGACGTACCTAACGTGGTATGAACGCATATAGCTCGGTGTTGACGCTGAATGAAGATCCTTCATTGTTGTCTGGAAGTAGAGAATGGATGTGCTGAACAATGTGAAGCTCTATGAAGATAATAGCCTGAATACATATATCATCTCTTCTCATACTCTCTCTCTCATACATATTCTCTCACACTCACTCTCTCTCTCTCTCTTCTCATCTCTTCCTCTCCTCTCTATCCCCCTGCACACCAAATACGACGATGGTGAGTGTTTCGTGTGGAGAAATGGATATATGACCCCCCCCCCGGCACTGTGGAAAGGGATACACACATGATATGGGTGGGTGGGAAAGGAATTAGTGGATTTGAGAGGATTTTTTGATATATAATATGTGGAGAACGAAACTGATAACCGGAGAGAATATGCTAAATGGGTCAATGTAAGATCCGGATAGAAAATTAAATGGATATATTCCCGACCCGAAAAGTCCGGGGGTGCGGGGGCTGAACCCCCACGAAAAATCCAATTAGGCTTAAAATTGGATCCGATTAGCAAAAGATAGGACCGATAAAGGATCTGAATAGATAGTGCGTCAGAAACTTGGGAGAAGATAGCATAATTAGGGTAATGGAGCATCTCTCTAAGCAGAAGCAAGGCGGCAGCAATAGGATAGCAGGCAGCAATGGACAGAGATAATGGGTGATAATGGCGAGATAAATAGCAGCAGGGCAGCAACGTGGAACGACGACTAAGGGCATGGATGATGGCAATGGCGAATGAAGAGTGCCATCGTTGGCTGGGGATACAGTTGTTGCTAAATGAGTCAGCAACACTGCAACGAACGGACACACAATGATGACTGCTAAGCAGTAGTGGCTGGATAATGGCAGCGATGGTTGCTTGTTGATATTGGCGGTGGCGCTAATAGCCGACCCAATAGGGACAGCGGCAGTAGCGAGGGATGTAGCAACTGCTATTTGTTGTGGCGGCTGCTTTGCATTGGATACCGGTGGCAGTGGTTGTTGGTCGGCGGAGGAGTTGGACAGACGCGGCGGCGGTTGTTGCTGGTGATCAGCAACGATGGTTGTTGCTTGCTGGAACAGGCAGAGGTCACGTTGTTGTTCACTCATCCGCGGCGTTGACTATTGATGTTCGCTGGCGGCGGCTGTTGCTGATGTTGCCGACGGCAGCATGTTGCAGGTGACCGACAATGGTTGTTGTTGACCGGTGATGCGCTCATAGCTGTCGGTCGGCGGCTTTGATTGTTCGGAATAAGGGGTACGACGGCAGCAATAGACTGGTGCGGCGGAGAGGGGAGCGTGATGGCTAAAAATAATAGCGTCGGAAAGAAGATGATTGTTTTGAACAGAGAATAGAGACCACGGAGGCCAAGAGATGCCTAGCGGGCAGCCGGCCTAAGCATGGCAACGGCGGCGGCCGCCCACAGGCGGAGGTTCTCCCCCTCGATTGCTCTTTGGAAGAGACAAGTGGCGGCGGCTAGGGCTGCGTGCGCGCCAGAGAGGAGAGGGAAGAGGGGCGGCGGCTAGGTTTCCCTCAGGAGCGAACGTGCTCTAATACAATGTTAAATAATATTGTATTGAACGCAATGGGATGAATACAAGACTGGACGTCCTCTCCTTTATATAGGAGAGGAGACGCCTTAAGACTTAGGACGCAAGTAATCTAAACGGGCTGAGATACAAAAGCCCACTAACTAATAAACTATTAACTAAATAGGCTAATATAGACTCTCTAACACTCCCCCTCAAGCTGGAGCATGGGTGAAACACATGTCCAAAGCTTGGAGGTTACAAGACTCGATAAAACGATAAAAAATGATAAATGAAAGATAAAAGATAAATACACTCCCCTTACAAAAAATTGATACTCCCCCTTAATTAATACTCCCAATGAACCATGTGGTGACAATGCCTCTCTTCTTTGAAATTGTATTTTGCAGGTTGGAGATCCTTGAGCTTTGAAGGTCTTTGGAGTGCATCTAGAATGAAGAGCATCTAAAGAATGGAACCTGATACTACAGCAATAATTCACCACTTGGAGCAGACGATTCTCAACACCATCACTATGTCATCTTCATTGGATTACGTATTTAACGCGACACGAACGCGGATGCCCAATGTCGATGTAGCAGTAGCGGAATCTTTGAATTGTCTGAGAAGACGTGCATAACTTGGCACGAACACAAACGGACAATATGATGGTGATACGATGCAGGTACCACAACTCTGTAGCATGAACCTTGGGGGCTTGACAGGAAAGGAGATATCATCCATCAAGGAAAGTCCCACGTAGATCAGCAACAGGGAAATAGCAGATGCGGCTCGGAGAAGACGTGATGAAGCAGCTCGGTGAAGATAAACTGGATGAATCAACCTTACAGAAGTAGATTGGCAGGCTTGCTGGGCTTCTGAAAATCTGAAGTAGCACCCATTTGTCTCATGTGAATGCAGTTGAAGCACACCATCAACATCTGGCGTACCTAACGTGGTATGAACGCATATAGCTCGGTGTTAACGCTGAATGAAGATCCTTCATTGTTGTCTGGAAGTAGAGAACGGATGTGTTGAACAATGCGAAGCTCCATGAAGATAATAGCCTGAACACATATATCATCTCTTCTCATACTCTCTCTCTCATACATATTCTCTCACACTCACTCTCTCTCTCTCTTCTCATCTCTTCCTCTCCTCTCTATCCCCCTGCACACCAAATACGACGATAGTGAGTGTTTGGTGTGGAGAAATGGATATATGACCCCCCCCCGCACTGTGGAAAGGGATACACACATGATATGGGTGGGTGGGAAAGGAATTGGTGGATTTGAGAGGATTTTTTTTATATATATTATGTGGAGAACGAAACCGATAACCGGAGAGAATATGCTAAATGGGTCAATGTAAGATCCGGATAGAAAATTAAATGGATATATTCCCGACCCGAAAAGTCCGGGGGTGCGGGGGCGGAACCCCCACGAAAAATCCAATTAGGCTTAAAATTGGATCTGATTAGCAAAAGATAGGACCGATAAAGGATCCGAATAGATAGGACGTCAGAAATTTGGGAGAAGATAGAACAATTGGGGTAATGGAGCATCTCTCTAAGCAGAAGCAAGGCGGCAGCAATAGTATAGCAGGTAGCAATGGACAGAGATAACGGCGAGATAAATAGCAGCAGGGCAGCAACGTGGAACAACGACTAAGGGCATGGATGATGGCAATGGCGACTGAAGAGTGCGATCGTTGGCTGGGGATACAGTTGTTGCTAAATGAGTCAGCAACACTGCAGCGAACGGACACACAATGATGACTGCTAAGCAGCAGTGGCTGGATAATGGCAGCGATGGTTGCTTGCTGATATTGGCGGTGGCGCTAATAGCCGGCCCAATAGGGACAGCGGCAGTAGCGAGGGATGCAGCAACTGCTATTTGTTGTGGCGGCTGCTTTGCGTTGGATACCGGTGGCAGTGGTTGCTGGTCGGCGGAGGAGTTGGACAGACGCGGCGGCGGTTGTTGCTGGTGATCAGCAACGATGGTTGTTGCTTGCTGGAACATGCAGAGGTCGCATTGTTGTTCGCTCATCCGCGGCGTTGACTATTGATGTTCGCTGGCGACGGCTATTGCTGATGTTGCCGACAGCAGCATGTTGCAGGTGACCGACAATGGTTGTTGCTGACCGGTGATGGCGCTCATAGTTGTCGGTCTGCTGCTTTGATTGTTCGGAATAAGGGGTACGACGGCAACAACAGATTGGTGCGGCGGAGAGGGGAGCGTGATGGCTAAAAATAATAGTGTCGGAAAGAAGATGATTGTTTTGAACAGAGAATAGAAACCACGGAGGCCGGGAGATGCCTAGCGGGCAGCCGGCCTAAGCATGGCAACGGCGGCGGCCGCCCGCAGGCGGGGTTCTCCCCCTCGATTGCTCTTTGGAAGAGACGAGTGGCGGCTAGGGCTGCGTGCGCGCCGGAGAGAAGAGGGAAGAGGGGCGTCAGTTGGGTTTCCCTCAGGAGCGAACGCGCTCTAATACCATGTTAAATAATATTGTATTGAACGCAATGGGATGAATACAAGACTGGACGTCCTCTCCTTTATATAGGAGAGAGGAGACGCCTTAAGACTTAGGACGCAAGTAATCTAAACGGGCTGAGATAGAAAAGCCCACTAAGTAATTAACCTATTAACTAAATAAACTAATATAGACTCTCTAATAATCATGAAGACCAAGAAGATGTCGGATGAGTGGATAAATAGTACTATAGTCCCCATCTACAAGAACAAAGGTGATATTCAGAGCTGCACAAATTACAGAGGTATCAAGTTGATGAGTCGCACAATGAAACTTTTAACGTAGATATCAAACACCCAATTTGGTTTCATGCCTGGAAGATCAACAACAGATGTTATTTTTCAGATACGGAGGCTTATGGAGAAGTATAGAGAAAGAAAAAGAGATCTTCATATGGTGTTTATTGATTTGGAAAAGGCTTAAGATCGAGTACCCAGAGAAGTATTGTGGATGGTTTTGAAGAAAAAGGATGTGCTAATCAAAGACATGTATGATAGCTCTACTGCAGGTGTGAAGACTCCTGGAGGAGAGACACCAATTTTTCCTATCACAGTTGGGGTAGACCAAGGATCCACACTCAACGCATATTTGTTCGTTCTTGTTATGGATGAGCTAACAAAGAATGTTCAAGATGATATTCCTTGGTGTATGTTATTTGTTGATGATATTGTTTTGATTGACGAAACTAAAGATGGATTAAATGATAAAGTTAAGGATTGGAGAGAGGCATTGGAATCAAATGGATTGATGATTAGCAGGAGCAAAACTGAGTATATGCATTGCAATTTCAGCCAATCCCGTAGTGTGAATGATGGAGTCAAGTTGGACGGAGTAGATATACCAAAATGTGATAAATTTCGTTATTTGGGTTCTATTATTCAAATAGATGGGGATGTCCAAAATGACGTTTGTCACAGGATCACTGCAAGATGGTTGAAATGGAGAAGTGCAACTGGAGTATTATGTGATCACAAGATCCCTCTCAGGTTAAAAAGTAAGTTTTATAGAACAACTATACAACCAGCCATGCTCTACGGGAGTGGATGTTGGGCGGTGAAGAAACAAGGTCTCAACAAGATGAACGTGGTTGAAATGTGTATGCTGAGATGGATGTGTGGGAAAACAAGAAAAGATCGCTTGATTATATCGGGAATAAAGTGGGGGTGGCGAGCATTGAGGACAAGTTGCGCGAGGGCCGACTCAGATGGTACAAACATGTGCAACGTAGACCGACTAATGCGCCTATACGAAGTAATGCTATTGAGTCAAGCACAATAAATAGAAGAAGAGGAAGACCTAAATTAACATGGGATGAGCTTATAAAGAGAGATCTTGAATCTCTACATCTCAGCCAGAATATAGCCCATGATAGAGCTGAATGGAAACGAAGGATCCATGTAGCCGACCTAAACATAGTTGGGACTGAGGCTTAGATGATGATGATGATGATGATTCTAGAACACAAAAAAGATATCATTGTTATGATCCTTTTCTGCGTCAATGGCATGTTAGTGCGGATGTTGTATTCTTTGAACATTTGTCGTACTATTCTGATAAAGGGGCTTCCTCATCCTGTGATATCTTGGCTCCTACTCTGTTACTTGACATTGTGGATAGCAATCCACCCTCTGAGTCGGTAACTGAAGAATGCTCGTTACAAGTTTACAAGAGAAGACCTAAGCAGACTATTCCCTCCATGGCCCCTCAACAACCAACTCCTCCATCAGCGGAAGATCACAGCACAACCCAGGTACACTCTTCAATTAGCCTTCGGAAAGGTGTCCGCTCCTGTACTCAACATCCAATGAGTCATTTATGTTTTTTTTTGTGAACCCAGCTCAACTATTTCTATTTTTGTATTTTTCTATAAATGTACAAGAAGAAGTGTTATTTAGGGTACAAGGACCACTAAAGAAGACAGAGGCAGAGCCATCTATACACAGTGTCAAAACCAACAAAACAAGAAAAGCAAACTGTAAAACAACTACGGAGCAGAACCATCAAGAATAGTATTAATATCATTCTGGATAGAAGACCACACGAGGTCAGCAGCTTTCTCCTTGCCTCTATGCACCCTGTTGTTCCTCTCACTCCATATCCCATGCAGAACAGAAAGAGCAACCAACAGTAATTTCCTGCCCTTCGGACCATGCAGATCATCCAACCTTCTCAGACTAACGAACTTGTAAATACCACTAGCAAAAAGCCAGACTTCAGAAGCGTAGGAACAATCAAAAAGAATATGCTCCGTACTCTCTTCCTCAGACTTACACAAAGAACATCTAGAAGCAAGAGATATCCCAAAACGTTTGATGTACATGGAGGTAGGTAGTCTGAGATAACCAACCTTCCAACCAAGGGTATGCAGTCTGCCTGGGACTCTGTGACTCCACAACCATTGGAAATAAGCTTTAGGACCATCATCCTGTGCCTTCCGAACTAAAGTCCAGCAATCTCTGAAGTTAGCAGCAGATTTCCCATCGAAATATAGAAAATCACAGGTGCCTTTCGGGTTAGGAAGAGAGTTCAGAAGAACAGCCAGATTCTTATGAAGTCTTGAATTCACAGGAGACCAATCACCGTTACTGATCAGACCACTAACTTTCATATTGGAATCAAAACCCAGCTAAATGATGCTCTGACTACCCAACACCTCCTCAAGAAACTTCGATCCTGGTAACCAGGGGTCTTTCCAAACAAAGGTATTCAAACCATTACCAATCTCAAAAGTCACCACAGATCTTAAGATCGCCCTCTCCGCCAAAATTCTCCTGAACAACCATGAAAAGGAATCAGCTATAGGAACCGACCAGAAGGTGTGCTTATGTAAATATCTCTCATGTATCCATTTGATCCAGATACTTTCCTTATTCTTGGCGAGATTCCATCCATTCAGAAGAACATAAGCTTTCACAATGTCCCTGATGCTTCTAACACCCAAACCACCATCAACTTTCGATTTGACAACATCGCTCCACTTGACAAGGTGAGCATCATTCTTATTTTCATATTTACCCCAAATAAAATCCCTGCAGAACTTATCAATGTCATCACAAACGGAGCAAGGAAGGGGAAAAACCGATGCCCAATACTGGGACATGGTGCTCAAAGTAGACCTGACAAGCTCAACCCTACCTGCCATAGACAGCTGATTCGCCTTCCAACAATCCAATCTTCTCTTAACTCTATCAACAAGAGGACTACAATGCTCTCTCGATAGTTTCCCAATAAACAGAGGAACCCCAAGATACTTCTGAGGCAAAGAACCATCCTTAATTCCCAAGATGTTACCAATCAAATCCCTGTCAACACCATAGCTGTAAAAAACAGAACTCCTATCAATGTTGATCTTGAGTCCCGTTGAAACGAAGAGAAGATCCAAAACCCTTTTGACAGCCCGGGCACTGTTAGGAGTAGCTTCCGCAAAGATCAAAAGATCATCAGTAAAAATAAGATGCGAAACAAAAAGGTTAGTCGACGCTCTCAAAGGGATAAGATTTCCCTCATTTTCCTCTTTATCAAGAAGCAAGGTAGCAACTTGCATAATGATAACAAAAATGTAAGGGGCCAGAGGATCCCCTTGGCGAACCCCATTGTTAGGTTTGAAGGAAGCAGAAGGCTCACCATTGATAAGAATCTCGTACGACATGGTATTAAACAGTTCTTTAATCCAAACAATCCAGCAGTGAGGAAAGTCCATAAGCTTAAGAACAAAGAAAATGGAATCCCAATTAACAGAATCGTATGCTTTTGAGATGTCAATGTTTAAGCACATTCTGGGCTTTCCCGACTTTTTATTGAAATCATGAACAAGCTCATTGGCAAGAAGCACCGCATCTTTAATGCTCCTACCTCTGACAAAGGCACACTGGTTCCGACTTATGAGATAAGGAAGAACACCATGTAACCTGTTAGACAGAAGCTTAGTGATGACCTTGAGGAAAACATTGCATAAAGCAATAGGACGAAGATTCTTCAGTTCCTTAGAATCCTTGCTCTTAGGAATGAGGGTGATGAAGGTACGATTGGCCTCTCTCAACATACGACCAGTACTAAAAAAACTGAGGACGGCAGGAATAACGTCAGAACAAATGATACTCCAGCTATTTTTGTAGAAAGCATCGTTGAAACCATCCGGACCAGGGCATTTATCAGGATCAAGACCTTTAATGACCTCAACAACCTCATGAACAGTGAAGACTCTATCCAGACTCATCTTATTAATCCCATTCAATTTAGGAAAAATAAGCGAGCTTAGAACATTCATATTAGCCTCATGACCAAAGTTGAACACCTCAGTATAGTAGTTCACAATATGGCTTTTGATGACAGTAAGATCCGAGCACGAGACACCATCAATGAGTAAAACTTTAATGTAATTAGAATCCCTTCTAACTTTGATCGAAGCATAGAAAAACTTGGTATTCGAATCTCCCTCCTTCAGCCACCTCACTCTCGACTTCTGCCTAAGCAATGATTCTTCATGGAGTCTGGCCTGCACTGCTTCCTTCCTCTTCTCACACACCTCAGCCTGTAAAAACTCATTAGAAGGATCAGCATCAAGCTTAAGCTGTGCTTCAATAGCCAAGGATTCCTTCCTTTTAGCATCATCCATCAGATTCCCCACCGAATTTTTATTCCATATAGACAGAGCCAACCTCAGCCTCCTAAGCTTCGTGTACATTCTGAAAATAGGAAACCCCCAGGTATCTTGCTCCCAATTAGACTTAACAGCATCATGATATCCAGTCTTAGCAATCCACGCATTAATAAATCTGAAAGGAGTGACCTTCTTACACTTTACACCAATATCAAGAGAGAGAATTTTATGATCACTAATAGTGTTAGGATAAAGAGCTCCTCTACACTCAGGAAATTGAACAAGGAAATCTTCATTATAAAGGATCCTATCCAAAAACAAAGTTACATGATTAGCACCACTCTGATGATTATCCCAAGAGAAAGATACCCCATTAAGAGTAAGCTCAAACAGACCACAGTCAAGCATACAGCTATTAAAGTCCTCCATGGACTTCTTCGAAGGTGGATCTCTACCCACTTTCTCATCAATTCTCCTGACAGCATTGAAATCGCCCAAAATGACCCACGCCAGAGACATAGATGAATTAATTGCATCAATCTCTCTCCACAAATGGACTCTATCAACATCCGGATTATGACCATAAACAGCAGTAAGACCAAAGGTTTTGTTATCCCAGTGAACCTCCACATGGACAGATTGGTCACTCTCACGAATCTTTTGCACATCACAAGTGTCAGGCCTCCACATGACAAGCACTCTCCCAAGAACATGCGAAGAATGATTAGACACCCATCTATATTCTGGAAAAAACTTATTCAGTAACCTATCCATCTTGCCTTCTCGGACTTTAGTTTCATTCAATAGAAGAATGTCGGGCCTACTCTCAGCTATTCTACTCCTGACTGCAGAGACTTTAAAATTAAGCCCTCTAACATTCCAGGAGATAATGCTAAGATTTACCCCATTCATTGGGAACCAGCTGAAACCAGTACTTCACTGGCTTGGGACTCAACCACAAGATTAGAATCTTCAACAGAACTATTCAGACCCGAAAATTTATTGGGAGAAGAGGTACCCTGAGAGATATCACAAGAAGTAGCAGAAATCTTCCTCCCTTTGGCTTTCCCCTTCTTCCTTCTATTGAGCTTTTGTACTTCAAAACCACTTTCTTCCTCGTTAGAAATATCAGGAATCGGAGGGGTTAATAAATCCACTATAACCGCAGAAGACTGAGAACGAGAAGTCACATCCTCTTCAGAATGTTCCGAATTAGAAGAGACATTCTCTTCAAAGGAATCCTTGGGAACATGAAAAACATCCTCCTCAGCTGATTCAGTATCACCTACTGATTTCAACAATGGGCTATCAATTCGCTTCTCCAAAGAGACAGGAACAGGACTGACCACATTATCAGGTGTTCTGTCATTCACCTGAGAAACAGCCGTATCAGTCATTCTGTCATTCACCTAAGGAGCAGCTGCAGAGACGTTCTTCTTCACCCAGACCTTCTTCACCAGCGGACCAGTAGCTAACCCGGAGCAGTCATTATGACCAAACAACTTACACACAGGGCATGCCTTCGGTC
The DNA here is from genome assembly GCA_963693085.1 of Alisma plantago-aquatica. Classification (NCBI taxonomy): domain Eukaryota; kingdom Viridiplantae; phylum Streptophyta; class Magnoliopsida; order Alismatales; family Alismataceae; genus Alisma; species Alisma plantago-aquatica. The sequence goes on from OY856410.1 coordinate 644,837,405, forward strand.
TCCATTCATACTCAAACCTGATCAAACGGGCAACACCTTTGTCGCTGACCACCTCCAAACTAGACGGAAACTCAGAAGTAGACGGCAGAAGAACCTGCAACCTGGCAAACTCCAGATTTCTCAATTCATACGTAGCTTTGTCTGCACGAAGCGGATTTCCCAGATAAGAGCCAATCCTAGAAAACATGGCCATGTCCCACAACTCCAAAGGAAGATCATGGACACGCACCCAGATCGGCATATCTGTTAATCGAAACCTCTTAAGCGGATCACCAGGTTTCCAGCGCATCAGAACCATCGGCTTGCCACGAACAAAGTAGACTCCATTGTCAAGAACGTCATTCAAATCCGACTCATCAGAGAATTTGATAAGAAAGAAACCTTGTCCGTGGTTCATAACCTCAATGGAACCTCTTAGAATCCAGATCTGTGACAAATACCTCTCCAGCGATGGGAGATGAGGCTTGAATCCCACAATGTAACCGGCGATACAGTTCTTCCAACGAGCAGCATTTCTCTCCGCTTCCTCCCCTGGATAGACAAGCTTCTGGTCCTTCATCTCTATCTCGACTTTCTCAAGTGATGTATTGTAGGTCCTTACTTTCATCAAATCTGCCCAGGATTTAGCATTAGCATTAGACTTAAGACTTTCAGGAGAACTTTGGGTCGCGAGGGTACTACTGACACCATGGGGAAGTTCCCTAACGGAGCCAGGATCGCCATCGCGCCGCCGGTCACCCACAATGGTATCGCCGCCAGGAGAATCGTCGGGAGAGCCAGCCATCGACATTGTTGAGTCATTTATGTTCCTATACTAATCTGAGTCCTAGCTTTGCTTGCTTTACTACTGCCCTTTCTATCTATTCCAAAAAATGCTTTAGAGGCACTACAAAACCCTGCCAGGCGCCAAGCAATGGAAGCTAAAATACATACACTGTTTGATCGCAAGACATGGGAGCTTGTGGATCGCCCTTCTGATTGTTCTACAGTTGGATGTCGATGGGTCTTTACTATCAAATATCAACCTGATGGCACGATTGAGCACTTGAAAGCATGCCTGGTAGCAAAAGGATATACTCAAACATATGGTGTAGACTATTTTGAGACCTTCTCTCCAGTAGCTCGACTCAATTATGTTCGTGTCCTCATTTCTGTTGTTGTCAACAAAGATTGGCCCTTATTTCAGCTAGATGTCAAGAACGCCTTTCTTTATGGCGACTTACGGAAGAAGTTTACATGGAGCAGCCACCTGGCTTTGTTGCTCAGGGGGAGTATTCTTTGCATGTTTACAAATTGCGGAAGGCAATTTATGGACTAAAACAAAGTCCTCGTGCCTGGTTTGACTGACTCAGTCAGATTCTCATACAATTTGGCTTTCGCCGTTCTCATTCTGATCACTCAGTAACTATCAAGATATGTGGCTGGTCTGGTCATTCTTATTGTCTACGTAGATGACATAATATTATCTAGCAGTGTCACTTTTGGCATCAGGCTACAAAAAAATATATGGAACAACACTTTGTCACCAAGGATCTTGGGAAACTGAGATATTTCTTAGGCATTGAAGTATCCAAATAATCTTCAGAAATATGTCTCTCCCAACGCAAATATGTTCTAGGTGTCTTGTAGGAAATGAGTATGCTTGGATGCAAGCCAGCCAACACTCCTCTAGACCCAAACATTGATTGGGACAATGAATCTTCCCCACCTTATACTGATAACCACCAATTCAGGCGATTGGTTGGTAAGCTCATTTATCTTACTGAAATGCAAGCTAGTCTTACGGTTGTTGTCAGATTTGTAAGTAGGTACCTTGATAAACTCCAACAGTATCACCGTGATGATGTCTGTCAGTGTCACATTCTGAGATATCTCAAAAGCTCCCTAGGGAAAGGCCTACTGTACAAAAAATGGCCATTGCAATCTTTCTGGTTTTTCGGATTCTGATTATGTTGGGAGTAGATGTGGTCGCAAATCTACATCCAAATAATGCACTTTTGTGGGGGGCAACCTAGTTACATGATGTAGCAAAAAGCAGATAGTGGTAGCTAGATCAAGTGTCGAGGCAGAATATCGTGATATGGCTCACACTGCATGTGAACTTCTATGGGTTTAAAGCCTCCTCAAAGAATTTGCAAAGAATTTGATATATTTGATCCCAGTCCAATTCCGATGTTCTGTGACAACAAAGCATCTGTTTTTATTGCGAGCAACCCTACTTTTCATGAGCATACAAAGCATATCGAGGTCGACTGTCACTTTCTTCGGGAGTCTATTCCTTCTGGTCGCATATGTACTCCACATCTCAGTACTAAAAACCACGTGGCCGGCATCTTCACCGAGATTCTACCTAAAGCTTGATTCAAGACTCTAGTTGACAAGATGGCCATGTTCGAAATCTATGCTCCAGTTTGAGGGGGAGTAAAGATATATGCTATATTTACTAATTACTTGTGCTCCTTGTGTTATTTGTTACTTGTGTTATTTATCCCATATTGCCTAGCTGTGCTATTGCTTTATTCTCTTGTCCTATAAAAGAGAAGGCACTGTACTCCTTTTTACTTAATAGAAAATACTATCTTTTATAATTTCCAACAATAAGCTAGCAAAGATGATTATCTGTTTACTGTTTCCTTTATGTTTCTTATAACCTTATTTCTCCAGTAGGGCTTCTACTAAAATTCATTTTCTCACAAGAAGCGTATCTATGTACTCCTTCCATTAAGTACTGATAAAGTACTAATGAACATAGACTGTTGGATTTTCTTCTATTTGAGTAGATATGCCAGTAATATAGCCCTTATCAGTTGCATATACGTACAAATCCTAAGCAATAGACCATTTCCGAAGGATCCTAGAACTTTCTCATCTTTAGGGCCTGATTATGTTCTACTAAGAATTTGTGATTGCTGACTACAAACTCTGAAATGTGGTTACAAGAATTTTTTTTGTAATAGTTTTAGAGCTTACAGTCTTCAATCATGAAACGTAGAAAATCATTACCATACAAGATTGAACATATGAAGCGTACAAATGGTGGTTCTGTTAGTGTGTGCAACAGGTGCTAGTATCAGACTGGACATTTCAAATATCTTCAACAGTAAATTATCAGTAAAAAGCAGCAAGCATGTATCAATAAAACAATTAAACAATGCACCTTTTTCGGTTTTTGAAGAGAAGACAGTATCTCAGCCTCATCGGCGATTCCTGATATAGTGACAAGGTCCACAGAAGAGAATATGTTGTGCCTTAGAGCATCAGCCTGATAAGAATCAGACGAAGGTAGGCATACAGTTAAAGCTTGTTGAACTGGCATTATTATGCCAAGAGGCATCATTCGCTTTAGGGCACTGAATTCAGTCGCAATATTGATCACTCTTGATTTAGGTTGTCCAGGATGGAAACAAAGCTTGATTAGATGATCTATGACATTAGCAAATTGGACGAATAGATTGTTTTCCTTTCCATGCTTGGAACCTTTTCGAGCAGATTGAATTATTTCAGCAGCAGCGTCCCGTCTTGCAGCAATTGTTGACTTGGAAACTGCAGCCATCATCCAAAGAGACTGTTGAGGATATTCCATTATAACTGATATTATAATATGTTTGACAATCCTAACTGTGTCTTCATTCTGATGGCATATACGGGAGATCAACTGAGACAGAACTATCAACCATTGATATGTTGGCAAATCCTTAAGGCAGCCGCGCATTATACTCATGACCTGAGAAAAAGGACTCATATTAGCAAAACATATTGACTGTAATGATATCAAAGAAAATAAAAATATATTGAGAGAACATTCACAGTTCATGTTTTCTTCATTAAATTTTGTGTTATCTTAACCATGGAACTAAATGTCGTCGACATGGGGCGAAATTTCGCCGATAATGTCGATGTCGACGGCCGGCGACGTCGAATCCATGTAAACATCCTCATTCCACAATATCCTCGACATTTCGTCAAAGTTGTCGACATTTCCCCATATGTCAACGAAGTTGACTCAAGTCTATACAAAAATTCCACAATGTCCTCGACATTTGTCTAAGTCATCGAAGTTGGCAACATTCTTCTGGTATTTTGTGGAGTTTGCTGTGTGAGGGGGAAAAAGTGTTGGAGTTTGAGGTAAGATGATTTTAATGTTATTTTTTACTATTCTAAGCTAATAGTAATAGACTTACCCCCTCTCTGCTAAATCTACCACATATTTACATCATTTTTATGTAGTTTGTTTATTGTCACAAACTTTATATATGGAAGAACTCCGTAGTTCGGAGACGACTACATGTAATCGTGTATTTATCTACATATGTAAACCTATACGAATTGCTTACATGTAAACGTATATTGTGTTTTTTAGCTAGAATTGATAAAATATGTCGATTTTCATCACAAAATGACTATTTTTAGCTTAATTTTTGCCGAAGTTGCATCGAAGTTTGGTTGTAAAAATCCTCGACATTTCCATAAACTTCTATGTCCACACCTGTCGAAGTCGGCTCGAAGTCGAAGTCATGTTCCATGATCTTAACCCTATTTACAACTAGGACTTGTTCCCTGCCTTCCTCCCCAGGAACCATGTCTGCTTCTCCCTCTCACCCACTACGCCTAAGAAACACTTACATATGTCTATTACATGTTAAAATGCCATTACCCTTAATTAAAAACCCAAGAAAACATTATGTCTAGGCGCGCCCCTATGCGGCCGCCAGACAGTCTTAGGCGTTCGCCCAAGGGGCCATTTTCATTTTAGGTAGTCCCTCACCGCCTAGGCGGGCGCCTCAACGACGATGAAAATGAGTTATAAAGGCAGAAGTGTTGAGATAATAGTAATTTATTAATTGGGTTTGGCCCATTCAACATAGATCCATGTAATGTCCCCCTCTCCTACATAAAGGAGATAGCCCTCTCTTCATAGTTAAGTAACTTTGGATTAGCGACTTGTAATATTATGGTATCATAGCAGAAAAAAGGAAGAAAAAGACCATCTCGTCGTCTGCCTGTCTTCTCCAGACCAAGAAAATGTCCGATTTCAATGCCGTTTCAGTGGCCACAGAAACAGCAATTTTGACAAATTTCGACAGAAATTTCGATAAATGCGCTCCTGGCGTTTCGACGGAAAAATAAACGAATTAATTTATGAAATTTTACCAGAATGATCTACTAGTGTGGATATACTCAAATATGTAATAATATTTCATATTGGATACATGGGGGGTGGGGTCTCGTCATTTTTTAGTGAATGACCCTGAACTGTTTCGATGGGCATTTCGATGGGGATTTTTGATGTCAATTTTCAATGGTGAAATCAATGAATTAAGTCATTATAGTTTGCAAGCACAATATATAGACTTCAAGACACAAATCTGTGCAAAAAAATATGCTCTAGGTAGTACATAGTAAATGAAAAGGTAGAAAAAAAAAATTCGATGGTCTCCCTGTTTCGAGAGTTTCGTCAATCAATTTCTATGTCCGACTGTCATGGAAACAGAAATTTCGGTCAAAATTTCAACCATCTCGTCGGAATTTTGAACATTGCTCCAGACTACCAACACCCACTCCTCCCTATTATTGTATCCACCCGCTCGTCTCCCGCTTCCCTCTTCTATTAACCACTGCCATCAACAAGAATTGGGATTCAGAAGCAAAAACAAGTTGAACATGATCATGTCGAAAACATGATGCTATTGATGGTAATGAAGAATCCGCTGAACAATTAATACATGGCAATTCTCTAAGGTATGAACAGACTAATGTTGTTAAACCAATATCAAATATGGATGAACAACACACTTTTGTTAATCCGGAGGGGGGTGAAGTGATTACACGTGGCATGGAAATGGACTCTGCTGGACATGTAGTGGAAAAAATAAATGAAGACATTCTTATGGTAGATCTATTGGGAAGACAAGATAATTTTGAACCTCAACCAGAAATTATTCTGGGAAGATTGGTTGAGAGACACAAGGCAGCAGGGGCAAGATGAAAAACCGCCCATATTTGACAAGAAGTCAAGCATGGAAACATGCAGACCTTCTCGCAGAAACTGAATCGAAAGATGTAGAGGATAATTAACTAGCTAGGGCTACTAGATTTAGAAAAAGATTATAAATTGCAAGATACAGTGTAGGACTCCATCTGTCTGATACAGAATGTTCACTGGATTGAGTTTGCAGCCTGAAGGGTTTGAGATGGTTTCACGGATTTTCAGCCTAGTATGTTTGCAAAAGGACTTTCAGAAGCAAACAAAGATGAATACAACTGCACTATCCATGCTACAAATTTTAATCTTCAATGGGATCTTTTAGTCTGTGTTTTGTATATTTGACGTTATTAATGCTGTTAGAAGATCCTTTTGTAACAGGGTTTAAAGAATTTATACCCCAGAATGCAAGTGTAATGTCATTGATCACTACCCTAACAGGGTAGGTTTTCATTAAACGGTTTAATACATTTTCCAGAAAAAATATAGGTCTTAAGTAATTAAATGTATGTTTAGTTGATAACATAGTATGTTATATAGTAGAAATACTCAGTAATATGTTTCCATATTACAGTAGCATATATCCATATAAGTTATAACAATAATAAATATCCATATGAGTGGTATATAGCTATATTTGTATATCCTAGTAATAAAGTAGTGAGCCGAATTGGCTGATATTTGGACCTACTATTGTCCGCCTAAAATTTAAGCAGGTAGAAGCAGGCGCCCAAATCAGCCTCTGATGCAGCCGCTCAAGCGGGTGAGAGGACAATAAGCGGCTGCTTAACTCACAAGCGTCCAGGACCTAGTGACGCTCAGGCAGCCGCTTAGGCCGCTTTTCAAAAACACTAATTATAAGAGACATGCATGACTGAGTCAAAGCCTATCTCTATAGCAACGGATTACCATGTGAAGACTCCAAATGAGGGGGAGCTCGAGCAAGAAGCAAACAATTATTGCCCATACGAGCACCGAAGCTGAATATCGTGCTATGGCGAATGCATGTTGTGAGGGTTCAATCCATTCTATTTGAATTAAGAATTCCTATCTATAGAGAAACTGGGAATTGCTTAGTGAATGAATTAACCAGTGTACAATACATACTCTTATATAACAGAAGGGATTAGAGACTAAAGCAGAGATGAGCAATATGGGACTAAACTACTGAAGTAAAAACATAAGTGAGTCACATGCTATGCACATGACACTCAACAAAACACAACATATCTCTATAATCCCCCTCAAGCTGGAGTGTAGATGTCGAACATGCCCATCTAGTCTACTAGAGTCTGAAAATGAGCTTTAGGAAGTATCTTGGTGAAGATGTTCGCAACTTGCTTTTCAGTGCTGAGATATGGAGTGCAAATCCGGCCAGAAAGGACTGTTTCTCGAACGAAGTGACAGCTGACTTTAATATGTGTGAAAGAGACAATGATTCTGGGAAGCGTAGGGTTGCACAATGTGTGCACCCCATATATATATAACCAAAACATTTACAAAGAGGTCCACATATAATATGGAAATAACAAAATAAATAACAGAATACATAAAACATGAATATATGTTAACACTCCCCCTCAAGTTGGAGCATAGATATCAATCATGCCCAACTTGTCCATCAGTGTGCAGAATTGCTTCTTCTCCAGCAGCTTGGTAAAGATATCAGCAACTTGGTCTTCAGAACGCGTGAAAGGAGTGCAGATCTTGCAAGTAAGAATGGATTCCCGAATAAAATGGCAGTCGACTTCAATGTGTTTGGTGCGCTCATGATAGACAGGATTATTAGCAATGAAGATAGCAGCTTTATCGTCACAATGCATGGGTATAGCAGAAGAAGAGTCAATCTGAAACTCTTTTAACAGAGAGCGCACCCACAATAATTCACAGGCAGTATGGGCCATGGCCCTGTATTCAGCTTCAGCACTGGACCTGGCCACAACATTTTATCTTTTACTCCTCCAGGTAACAAGATTGTCTCCAACATAAGTACAATACCCAGAAGTAGATTTTCTATCAGCTTTGCTTCCTGCATAATCAGAATCAGAGTACCCTTCAAGAGAACAGTGTCCATTCTTTCTGTAGTGAAGTCCCTTGCCAGGAGACTTCTTCAAATATCTCAGAATATGACATAGCACATCCCAGTGACACTATCTGGGTTTATCAAGGTACCTGCTAAGAAGGCCCACTCCCGTAGAAATATCAGCTCTAGTAACAGTCAAGTAAATGAGCTTACCAATCAGCCTCCTGTACTTTTTATTATCAACAAAAAATGGAGAAGAATCATCATCCCAATTCACATTGGGATCTAGAGGAGTATCAGCAGGTCTCGCTCCAAGCATACCAGTCTCCTGCATTATATCTAAGACATATTTTCTCTGAGACAACACAAGAGCATTAGAGTTTCTAGAGACCTCTATGCCCAGAAAATACCGAAGCTTACCCAAATCTTTGGTAGCAAAGTGCTTGCCTAGATGAGCTTTAGTAGCCTGAATACCAAGAGAATCACTGCCAGATATAATAATGTCATCAACATAGACAATCAGAATAATAATACCAGTTGAAGTTTTTTTGGTGAAAATAGAATGATCCACCTGAGATCTCAGAAACCCAAATTCAATCAGAATTTGTTCAATTTGTCAAACCAGGCACGGGGACTCTACTTGAGTCCATAAATAGACTTTTTTAACCTGCAAACTTTGTGAGACTCCCCCTGAGCAATAAACCCAGGAGGTTGCTTCATATAGACCTCTTCTTGTAAATCACCATACAAGAAGGCATTTTTCACAGCTAGCTGCAGCAGTGGCCAGTCAAGATTAACAGCAACAGAAAGAAGAATTCTGACAGAGTTAAGACGAGCAATAGGAGAGAAGGTCTCGAAGTAGTCAATACCATAGGTTTGTGTGTAGCCTTTAGCAACTAACCGTGCCTTCAGCCTTTCAACAGTGTCATCAGGCTGGTATTTCACAGCATATACCCATCTGCAGCCTACAGGCTTACACTGAGGGGGTGGATCCACCAACTCCCAAGTATCTCTTTCAGCTAGAGCCAACATTTCCTCTTTCATAGCAGACGTCCAAGCAGTACTCTTTAAGGCATCCTGAACATTCTTTGGAACAGCCACAGCAGATAAGGCATATACAAAATTGCTAGAATGGACATTCAGATGATCAGTGGAAACAAACTGAGCAATACTTTGAGATGTGCAGGAACGAGTACCCTTTCTAAGAGCGATGGGTATGTCAAGGTCAGAAGTTACCTCAAGTGTAGCAGAACCTTCTGGAGGTGAAGATTGGTTTTCCTTGGGGGGGGGGGGGGGGGGGGGGGGGGTTCTTGTATAGGAGGTGCTCTATTCCTGCGTTGATAAACAATAATAGTAGTAGTATGCTCAGTAGTCACAGTATCAGTAATAGCAGGCACACAATCAGTAGTAACTGGCAGAGGAGAGGCAATAAGGTCAGGTTGTAAACTTTCTCCTCAAGTAGAATAGTAAGGTGTATCCTCAAAAAATACAACATCACTGCTAGTACACCATTTTCTCGCAGTGGGGTTATAACATCTGTATCCCTTTTGGGTGCGAGAATACCCCAGAAAAATGCACTTCTCAGCACGAGGAGAAAGTTTATCAGAAGCTGGTCCAAGCAACCTTACAAAGCAAGTACATCCAAAAATCTGAGGAGGCACAGTAAATAATTGAATATCTGGTTGAAGAACTTGAATATGTATTTTGTTTCCAATCACAGATGATGGTGTTCTATTTATCAGAAAATAAGCAGTCAAGATAGCCTCAGGCCAAAACGAGCGAGGAACATGAGTATGCATCATAATAGTCCTGGCAACTTCTAACACATGTCTATTTTTACGCTCAGCCACACCATTTTGTTGAGGTGTATAAGCACATGAAGTCTGATGTAACGTACCAACAGATTTGCAAAAAACATCCACATCTTTTTTAACAAACTCAAGCGCATTGTCAGTACGAAAAAAATTTACAGGCACACCATATTGTGTTTTCACCTCAGCAAAAAAGAATTTGATAGTAGACATAACTTCGAGCCTACTTTTCATCATAAACAACCAAGTAGTCCTAGAAAAATCATCAATAAACAGAAGAAAGTACTTGTGACCAGATAAACTCGGCACATGACAAGGGCCCCATACATCAGAATGCACTAAATCAAAAATGTTTTTACTGCTAATATGACTGCATCTAGGATAAACAGCTCTAGTCTGCTTTCCTAGATGACATGACTCGCACTGAAAGCTACAAGTGCCAATATCAGAAACTAAATGATGAAGCTTTTCAGATGATGGATGTCCCAGTCGGTAGTGCCACTGCAATGCAAAAACAGATGTAGATAGTGCAGAGGCCACAGCCGCTTTCTCTGCTTTCGGCAAATGATCAAGGTAGTATAATCCATCAACACCTTCATACCCCCCACCAATCTTCATCCTCGTGCGAAGGTCCTGAAAAACACATGAACCAAGAATAAATGTTAGGCTACACTGTAGACTTCTCAATATCTTGCTGACAAATAATAGATTCACAGGAAATCGAGGTACATATAAGGCAGATTTCAGCAGAAACTCAGAAATAATATCCCCTACTCCAGATACCGCAGACTTGGAACCATCAGCAAGCATAACAGAAGAAGGACGAGCAGGTTTAGATAATGTTTTAAAGAGAGATCGATTTCCAGAAATATGCGAAGAAGCACCGGAGTCTATGACCCATTTAGTATTACCAGGAGTAGAAGAAGAGGTACTCAGGAAGGCAGTGTCATAACCAGAATAAGTGGCAGCATGAGCTCCACTAGTCGAAGCAGTAGACGACGAGCCAGCACGCTCAAGTAGCAGGCGCTCCACCTCAGCACGGATGTAGTCCGCAGTCGCACCCGAGGAGACAGAGTCAGTAGGCTGAGTCGTTCCTTCCGATGCAGAAGGAGTAGAGTCAGCAGCTGCATTGGCCCACACCGACTTACCATATTTCTCCCAGCATTTTTCTTCAATAAGGTTGGACCAGCCACAGAAGGTACAGACGCGTTGTCCTGGCTGAGGACGTGCAATAGCAGTAGGGGCAGCAGAAGGGGCCCCACGACCAGAAGCAGCACGACCTCGTCCTGCACCCAGGGAAGGGCGGCTGTCAGTAGATCGACCACGACCACGGTCGGACGTGGCCGCAAGTGGAATAGATTCCCCAACATCAGTAGCCAATGACGGTTAAGACGAAGGCAGACGCTTGTAGGCACTCTGCAGTGACGGTAGAGGGTCACTGGCTAAGATCTGGTCTACAACACCAGCATAGGACTAACTACAGCTCATGGCGCTGACGCTGCATGGTAGCCAGATTCGTGGATAGGGGGTGAAAGGACTCCAGTTCCCCCCACAATCCAGTAAAGTCAGAGAAGTAATCCGCAATGTCCGTCCCCGTGAATTGTAGACGTCCCAGCTGCTTGGTGATGTCAAACACCTTCTTGGGGTTCTGGCTATGCGAGTATGTGCCGGCGAGCTGATCCCACATCTGATTCACCGTAGGCAAGAAGGAGTGTGACGCTAATCTTCTCAACGCTGTTGTTGAGAATCCATGTCATCACGGTCGAGTCGTTACGAACCCAGTCGTCATACGCCGTCACATCTTTAGAGTCAGCGTCGTCTCCAGGTTGTGCCGGACCGGCATGGGTCAGATGCGAGTACTTTCCCTAGGATTTTGCATAAATCACCATGGAGCATACCCAATGTTGGTAGTTGCGTCTGTCAAGTTTCACAGTCGTAACTTGACGGCGGAAGTCATCGCCCGAGGATGCCATGAGAGCAGTAGGCACAGTAATAGGCAGACACGAACAAGCAGGCACAGGCAGGCACGAACAGGTAGGAAACGGACTACGCCGTCAGGCAGACAGAAACAGGCACAAAACTAGCACGGAGGACCCCTCACATACAGACTATGTCGAGGCATAGCAGGAAACCCGGCGGCGCAAAGGTCTACACGGGCACGCAGGCAAAAACCAAAAAAAAGGAATCGATTTACGTCATGTCTGAATCAAACCACCGGAGAGGATCAGGCGAAGATTTCCCTCACGAAGCCAGACCGTCCGGCGGATACAGAGAAGGGGGGCCGTGAACCCCTCCCTAGCGGCCCGGCGGCAAGCTGTCGGCCTGGCAGCGGGCCCGGCGGCAAGCTGTCGGCCTGGCAGCGGCGGCTGCCGCACAGCAGCTACCAGGCGGTAGTGCTGGCGACGGCGCTACCTGTCGGCTCGCAACGTTGCGGGCAGTAGGGAGGAGGAGAGGCAGCGGCGGGAGGCCGGCGGCTGGAGGACGGCGGCCGGCGGTTGTGCGGCGGAGGGTGGGGGGGTGGCGTCGGGGAGAGAGAGAAGAGAGGGAGAGGTGGGTAGATGGCGTCTAGGTTTCGGATCCTTGCTCTGATACCATGTGAAAGAGACAATGATTCTGGGAAGCGTAGGGTTGCACAATGTGTGCACCTCATATATATATATATATAACTAAAACATTTACAGAGAGGTCCACATATAATATGGAAATAACAAAATAAATAACAGAATACATAAAACAGGAATATATGTTAACAATATGTTTTGTCCGCTCATGAAAAGTGGGATTGCTCGCAATAAAAATCGAGGCCTTATTGTCACAAAACATCGGTATAGGGATGGAATAGGATATATCGAACTCCTAGAGGAGACTCTGGGCCCACAGAAGTTCACATGCAGTATGAGCCATAGCTCATTATTCTGCCTCTACACTGGATCTGGCTACAACAACCTGCTTTTTGCTTCGCCAGGTAACAAGATTTCCGCCCACAAATGTACAATATCCTGATGTTGACTTACGATCAGAACGACTTCCTGCATAGTCAGAGTCTGAGAAACCAGATAGATTGCAGTGGTCATGCTTTTTATACAACAAGCCTTTTCTTGGAGATCTTTTAAGATACCGCAGAATGTGACATATAGCATCCCAATGACACTGTCGGGGTTCATCAAGATACCTGATGATGAATCCTACTGCAGCAGTGAGGTCAGCTCTTGTGACCGTCAAATAAATAAGCTTGTCTACCAGACTTCTGAACTGGTGATGATCAACAATGGGAGGAGAATTTTCATCGTCCCAATCCATATTTGGGTTAAGGGGAGTGTTGGCTAGTTTGCAGCCCAGCATACCAGTTTCCTGTAAGAGATCAAGTACATATTTCCTTTGAGAGAGACACAGCCCTATAGATGATCTAGAAACCTCAATGCCTAAGAAATATCTCAGCTTTCTGAGATCTTTAGTGACAAAATGTTTTTCTAAGTAGGCTCTTCCAGATAAAATAATATCGTCAACATAAATAATAGGAATGACAAGTCCAACCACTGTTTTGCAGATAAAGACTGAATGATCAGAGTGAGAGCGATGGAAGCCAAATGTGACTAAGATCTGACTGAGCTTGTCGAACCAAGCACGTGGGCTCTGTTTGAGACCGTAGATGGCCTTTTTCAGTTTGCAGACTTTTAAGGCAGACTCCCCCTGAGCAACAAAACCAGGTAGTTGCTCTATGTAAACTTCCTCCTATAGATCTCCATAAAGAAATGTATTTTTAACATCTAACTGAAAAAGGGACCAATCTTTGTTAACAGCAAAAAATCAGAATTCGAACATAATTTAATCGTGCAACAGGAGAGAAGGTCTCAAAGTAGTCAACACCATATGTTTGCATGTACCCTTTTGCCACAAGCCTAGCTTTCAGGCGTTCAATTGTTCAATCAGGTTGATATTTAATGGTGAAGACCCAGCGGCAATCAACGGTAGGGCATGAAGGAGGGTGATCCACAAGTTTTCATGTCTTGCAATCACAGAGCGCCTCCATTTCCTGATCCATTGCTTGTTTCCATGCAGGAATAACTAGAGCCTCTGCAGCAGTCTTTGGAATAGTGACAGCAGAAATCGCAGAAGTAAAGCATACAAAACTGTTATGCAGATTGGCAGAAGAGCAGTAATGACTGATAGGATGTTTAGTGCAGGAGCGAACACCTTTGCGCAGACTGATAGGAAGGTACAAGTCAGAAGTTACCTCAGTGTTTGTTTGATCATCCGCAGACGGAGGAATTAGTTGTGGAGGGGCCATGGAAGGAGCGCTTGTCTTTGGCCGGCGTTTGTACACTTGCAAAGGGGACCTTCAGGTTGGTCAGAAGAAGGCAAGTCCTCAACAAAATCTAGTAGAGGCATGGGTGCCAACATATCACTGGATAGCGTTGCTCCATCATCACAAAAATAGGGCATATGCTAAAAAAAGATCACATCCGCACTGACAAACCATTGTTTGAGTACCGGATCAAAGCAGCGGTAACCTTTTTGGGTTCTAGAATATCCCAAAAAGATGCATTTAGTGGAGCGAGGATCAAGTTTCGTCATTCATGGGCGTAAATTTTTAACAAAGCAGGTACACCCAAAAATACGAGGGACCGAGAACAGAGGTGCATCAGGAAACAGAATGGAGTAAAGGATATGATTCCGTAAAACAGAGGATGGCATACGATTTATAAGATAGCATGTCGTAGAAACCGCCTCAGGCCAAAAACGGTGAGGGACTTTATATGAAGAAGAGTGTGAGCAACCTCTAATAAGTGGCGATTTTTCCGTTCAGCAACACCATTCTGTTGTGGAGAATAAGGGCAAGTGGTTTGATGGATAGTGCCACGATCAGAACAAAAAAATGTCACAGACTTTTGCATAAATTCTAGGGCATTATCGGTACGGAAAATTTTAATGGGTTTATTGAATTGGGTCTGTATTTCAGAAAAGAAGATACGAATATTGTCCAAAACAGTGCCATGTTTTTTGAGCAAAAACAGCCAAGTAGTACAGGAATAATCATCAATAAAAGTCAGAAAATATTTAACACTAGAGTGACTTAGAACAGAGCATGGACCCCAGATGTCCGCATGAACAATATCAAAAGGTGCCTTAGAACCAATTTCCTTTTTAGCGGGAAATACAGACCGCGTTTGTTTTCCCAAAACACAAGATGCACCAGAAAAAGTGTTTTCAGATAATGCAGGAAATAAATGCTTAAATTTTGTAGCAGACGGATGACCCAGCCGGAAGTACCACTAAAGTCCTGTGACTGATGTAGACAGAAGAGCAGATGTTGCAGGCAGTCCATCCAAATAGTATAGTCCATTTGGTCCTTCATGGCCCGAACCAATCCTCGTCTTCGTGCGGAGATCCTTCAAAACACAACCAGAGGGATCAAATTTAATAGAGCATTGAAGTTGTTTTACAGTTTTACTGACAGATAATAAATTAACAGGAAATTGAGGTATGTATAAAACATATTAGAGATGCAGCTTTCCAGATAGAGGAACAGTGTCAATGCCATGAATAGGAGTCTTAGAGCCATTTGCAACAGTGATAGATGAAATATTAGAGTTTTTAGTCAGAGCAGAAAATAATTGGATGTCGCCAGCCATATGGACAAACGCACCAAAATCAATGCACAATTTATTGTTACCAGCAGAAGGAGAGGCAAGCATGGCGTAGGAACCAGCAACAGATGTTGAAGGTAGCTGAGTCATGTGCTCCTGGAAAAACTTCTCGAACTCTGAGAGAAGCCATTCAGTAGATGGCGGAGCAAACGGTTGGTCAGATGCAATATCAATGGCGGTTTCTATAGAGGCATGGTTAGCCCAGGTTGGCTTACTGTGCTTGATCCAACACTATCTTCATTGTGATTATCACGACTACACCAATTGCAAAAGCGAGGGCTAGTAGCTTGACCTCGTCCAGGAGTAGTAGAGGAGCCGCATCCACCAGTGGGAGGTAGACGTCCGCCACGACCGCGGCCTCGACCGCGGCCACGTCCAGAGTCAGCAGTGCGAACAGCTAGAGCAGGATGCTCAATAACAGGATTGGAGGTCACCGACGGTAGTCTTTGAACTCGCTTAAGGACGTCTCGAAGAGTAGGCAGAGTGTCACTCGATAGATATTGATCAACTACATCGGAGAAGCAGGAAGGATAGCCAGAAATTAGACCAGTTGTAGTTCATTACACTGCTTCTGGGCTTCTTTTATGTCGGTTGTCAAAGGATGGTAGATTTCATACTCATTCCAGAGAGCACAGCACTGGTTGTAGAAGTCCTCGATTGAAGTGTCAAAAGAAAACTCCTTTTTGGCCAGGTTTTTGAAAATTTCAAAAACACGTTTAGGTTTTTGCTGATGGGAGTTGACATGGGAGAGCTGGTCCCACATTGCCTTAGCATCATGAAGGCATAACAAGGACTGACTGATTCGCGGCTCGGTGCTATTAAGAGACCAGGACATAACACCAGAGTCATCTTTGGACCATTGTGCATAAATTTGCTTGCTTTTTTATGAGCAGTAGCAGCAGGGGCAGCAGGAGGATCAGTAGTAAGATGTGAGTACTGGCCTTGGGCCTTGACATAAAAGACAAAGGACGCCAACCACATATGGTAATTAGAGCCATCGAGCTTGACGGTGGTAACACACAGAGAGCGAGGAGGCTCAACCGAAGCAATGATGAGCAGAGGCAGGTCAGCAGTGAAGAGGCGGCGCAACGGCAACATGCAGTGGATAAAGAACCCGCTATGGGGCAGTAGCAGCAGCAGAGATCTGACGCATCATATTAGAAGAGACCCGTGTCAGGCAGATTGACTGATAAAGGAACCTACACCGTTATGAGGAAGATCAGTATTCCATCATGAGGTGCAGGCAGAAAAAAAAATAATTGACTATCAACGTGTGATGGCTATGGCTGTCCGGAAGGTTGCACGTGCGGAAATGAGCGGGAGGAAGCAAGAGAGGAGGACAGTAGGAGGAGTGGCAGGAGCAGGTGAGCGGCGACGGGTGGATGGTGGAGGAGGGGTGGCGGCGGGTGGAGGGAGGAGGGCGGCGGCGGGTTGAGGTGGTAGGGTGGGAGGCGGCGGTGAAAGGTGACGGCGGGCAAAGAGAGTGGGGAGGGGGGTGGTCGAGGCGGCGGCGGAAAGGGAGGATGGCGGTGGCGGCAGCGGCGGCGGGGGAAAGAGGGAGGGGCTACAGCGCCGGGTGGGGGGGGGGGTTAGCGCCGGCGGCGGGCAGGGGCGCGAAGGGGGGGGGCAAAAGGCCTAGGGGCAAGGTGGGAAATTGAAACTCGAGGAACCGGACCTGCTCTTGATACCATATAGAGAAACTGGGAATTGTTTATTGAATGAATTAACCAGTGTACAATACAGTCTCTTATATAATAGAAGGGATTAGAGACTAAAGCAGAGATGAGCAATATGGGACTAAACTACTGAAGTAAAAATATAAGTCAGGCACATGCTATGCACATGACACTCAATAAAACACAACATATCTCTATACTATCAAACAACCAACATCATCATACTGTGATAATCAGGCTATTATTCATATCGCCAGCAACACGGTCTTCCATAAGCGTATCAAACATATTGAATTCGATTGTCCCTTTGTATGTGGTCTAGTCAAAGCAAATAAGATAATTGTTAGAATTAGTTTTTCTGTTTCTATTTACGTTTGTTAGCTCTTATCTATATTTCTCTAATTCTCCTACTCCATCTGGACCCATATGTAATTTTTCCTTTTACTGTTTAATATATATATTGAGGAGCCGCTCCATATTGGGGTAACGCTCTGACCCAACGTTGCGTCTTCTGCTAACGTGGTATCAGAGCGGTTGCGTCGCATGAAGGAAGCCGGATGTTGACTCTGATTGTGTCGTCGACAGGGGTCTTTGAACCCGGCGGCACCGGTGACCAATTCTCGGCTGCTCGACGCGGCAGGAGTAGACTACTGCCTGCGCTAGGTCCGTGCAGCCAGGCGTGGAATTCGTCTGGCGGAGACGACTCTCGACAACTAGGTCCAGCAGCCAACGTAGGCTTCCGTGGTTCAGCTAGGCCCGTGCACGTAGGCCTTCTCCGAAGAATGTTAGCCAGCGTGTAGACCAACGGGAAGAACAGTCCAAGGGAGCCGTTTGTTTACAACAGCAGTTTCGAAAGAGACATTGTCCTGTCCTCGCTACACACTTCCTCTATGTGTGGTTGAATGCCTTTTTGTTATTAGGGGACTGTTGATGCATCAGTGTTTGCATCGTATGATCTCTTTGTGACGGTGCTTATTCCCGTCCTTGTTCGTTTGTGATGACGACGCTTATTCCTGTCTCCCTTTGCTGCTGTCCGGCACCTTGAACAGCCCACACAATGGATAAAAAGAGTGATTTGAGTATGACTCTCATCTATAACGATCAGTCTCCTATAACCATTGTTAAACTCAATACCCCGAATTACCTATTGTGGATGAATGCAATTTATACAGTCCTGGAGTTGCGAGACAAAGTGAAATATATTGAAGAGGAACAGCCTGCTGCGACTAATCCGTCTTACGCTGAATGGAGGAAGAACAATGGACTCGTTAAATCTTGGTTGTGGAACAGTATGGAGTTGTCTATTGCTACGCGATTCATGTTTTACCCTATAGCTAAACAGGTGTGGGATGTTGCGAAGCACTTTTCACATGAGAAGAACGCTCTTCGTCTTTATAAAGTCTATGATAGATTGTTTGCAGAGAAGCTAACAGAAAATCACTTGATGAGTATTTTGGCTCAATCCAGTCTATATCTCAGGAGTTGGGTTTCTATCAGCCCTTAAAGACGGATGATCAAATGAAGGAACGTGATGATCTGGTGACTGCATGTTTCCTTTCAAGTCTTGACTCTGTGTACAATGCATCTAGAAGTGTGATCCTTGCAACAGACAAACTTCCTAGTTTGGAAGAGGCAAACGCACGGATACAATAGGCTTCTTTTGAGTCCATTTCCTCTGTCACTGGATCTTATGCTAGTTCTGATGCACATGCTTCTCTTGCTACTGCGGCGAGAGGAGGTGGACGTGGTGCAGGACGGGGAAGGGGAACCCGTTTTAAATGTACCTTTTGTGTAAGGTTGGGACATACTGAGGATAGGTGCTACCAAAACATGGGCATCCCTCTGCAGTTCCAGGTTCTTCTGGTGTTGCACATGATGCTGAGACATCTGATGCTACTGCTGAAAGACCACAGTCTGATGTCATTATATCAAAAGTTGAATATGATCGTCTTATCCAGGCTACCAAGATTTTACAGGTTAATTCCCCTCATACAGGCGGAGTGGCTCAGTTGGTTTCGGCTGAAGGTAATCACGCTACCTCTCTTTTGACGTCACACTCGCAACCACCGTGGGTAGTTGACTCTGGAGCTTCACAGCACATGATGGGTATGAAGTCCTTGTTGCAGTCTTTTGACACTTATATACCACATTCCTTTGTTACACTTGCTGACGGTTCGGTCAGACAAGTTCAAGTGTGTGGAATTGTTTGTCCATCTTCTACTGTTACCTTGAAGTCTGTTCATTATGTCCCTGACTTTCCTTGCAACCTTATGTCTGTGTCAAAATTGGTTGATTCTTTACGATGTTGGGTAATGTTTGATCCTTCTTGTTTTGTTCTACAAGATCTCAAGAGTTTGAAGACAATTGGTGGGGGGGCTAGGAAAGGTGATCTCTACTTTTTCCATGGTGATCGTCCCGCTCGTCAGCTTTCTACAACCTTCCTCAGTGTCTCTCCCCTGCAGTGGCATCGTCGCTATGGTCATCCGTCTCTAGAGAGTCTTAAGAAAATGGAACCCAGTTTGTCTTTTGTTTCATCTATTGAGTGTCAGTCTTGTCAGTATGGGAAGCACCACCGTGTGTCTTACCCTGCTCGTGTCAATAAACCCGTTGTGGGCCCTTTTCAGATTATTCATAGTGATGTTTGGGGTCCTGTCAAAGAATCCAGTTATAATGGATATCGTTATTTTTTGTCTTTTGTTGATGATTTCTCTAGGATGACATGGGTGTATCCCATGAAATCCAGGGAGGAAGTTGTATCCATTCTGAAAATTTTTCATCAGTTAATAAAAGTACAGTTTGATTGCTTCATTCAAGTGTTTCGTTCAGATAATGCTCTTGAATATGTTCAACAAGTTGTTACAGATTTTTGTAATACTACTAGTATGGTTCATCAGACGTCATGTGCTTATACGCCTCAGCAAAATGGTGTGGCTGAGCGTAAGAATCGTCACTTTCTTGACATTGCTAGGACCTTGATGTTTCAATCAAATGTTCCAAAAAGATTTTGGTATGATGCAATTCTCACTTCATGTTTTTTAATGAATCGTTTACCCTCGTATGTTCTTCAAGGTGTCACGTCTTTCTCTGTCTTGCATCCTCGTGATGTTCCTTTTCATATTCCTCTGAAGGTGTTCGGTTGCACTACTTTTGTCCACAACTATGACCTTAAGGCAGATAAGTTGTCCCCCGGATCTATTAAGACTGTTTTTTGGGGACACTCCACCACACAAAAAGGTTACAAATGTTATTCTTCGGTTCTTCGACGTGTGTTTGTATCTGCTGATGTGACATTCCATGAGTCTACACCGTATTTTGGTGATAGGGTCATGAGTCAGGGGGAGACACCTATCACTACCTTAAGTGAGGAGAGAGATTCTACTCCACCAAGAGAGCCACCTTTACCAGTTGTGAGCGAAGAGAGCATTCTTCTCCATAAGAGTGATCCAAATCCACCTTCACCTTCTACCATTCAAACCTTTTCACATGTTTACACCAGACGAGTTGCACGAGATCCAGAAGGAGTAGCGACATCCGTGCATGTGGCTGTATCACCGACGTCTAATGCTCAAGAGGTACCTGATCCTTCTTCTCCTGCTACTGAATAGTTTACAGATTTGGATCTTCCTGTTTCCATGCGTGAAGGTGTGCGGTCTTGCACTATACGTCATCTTGTATCAAATGTCTGTTGTCTTGCTAATTTATCATCTTCTGCCCGCTCTTTTGCTCTCACTCTTGATTCTAGCCGTATTCCAAAAAATGTGTTGAAGCTTTACAGGATAAAGGATGGACTCAGGCTATGGATTTGGAAATGGCTGCCTTACGTGAAAATGATACATGGGATCCGGTTGATCTTCCTCCTGGCAAATGTATAGTTGGTTGTCGTTGGGTGTATACTGTGAAGCAAAATCCTGATGGTAGTATTGATCATCTGAAGACACGACTGGTTGCAAAAGGGTACACGCAGACATTTGGTGTCGACTTTTTTGAGACCTTCTCCCCTGTTGCTCGGCTTAATTTTGGGAGGATTATTATATCTATTGTGACTCACTTTGCTTGGCCCTTGTATCGGCTTGAAGTGAAGAATGCCTTTCTTCATGGTGATTTGCTAGAGGAAGTCTACATGGAGCAACCACCTGGGTATGTTGCTCAGGGGGAGTGTGAAAAGGTGTGCAAACTTAAGAAAGCTATTTATGGCCTTAAGCAATCTCCGCGGGCATGGTTTGAAAAATTCAGCACTGCTCTTCTTCGTTTTGGGTTTAGCCGCTCTTTTACTGATCACTCTTTGTTTTATCTGCGGAGCTCCAAAGGTGTTATTGTTCTGGTTGTGTGTGTGGATGACATAGTAATTACTGGAGATGATTGTGAGGGCATTTCTACTCTTAAAGCTTGGCTTCAAACTCAATTTTGTACTAAAGATTTGAAACATCTACGGTATTTCCTTGGGATAGAGGTGCTACGTTCCAAGAAGGGCACTAATCTTTCTTAAACGAAATATGTTCTGGACTTACTGGGTGAGACTGGTATGCTTAACTCAAAACCTATCTCTACACCCATGGATTATCATACTAAGGCTGCTTCAGATAATGATGATGAATTTCATGATCCACTTTTATATACAAGAGTGGTTGGTAAATTAATTTATCTGACTGTGACACGGTCTGATATCTCTTAGCAGTTGGTGTAGTCAACCAATATATGAGCATGCCCGAGACTAGTCACTGGATAGCGGTGAGTCGTATCTTAAGATATCTAAAAGGGGCTCCTAGAAAAGGTCTTACATATCATGCGAATGGCATGAGCAGCTCTCCTCTTCAGGTCACTAGCTACACCGATGCAGATTGGGCTGGTGATGTTAAAGATAGACAGTCAACTTCTAGATATTGTGTTTTTTTGGGACCTCATCTTGTAACATGGAAAAGTAAAAGCAAGTGTGGTAGCTCGTTCTAGCACTAAAGCTGAGTACAGGGCCATGGCTCATGCATGTTGTGAATTGCAATGGGTTCTTTTTGTGCTTTCTGAATTGGGAATTAGTGTGGAGACTCCTGCCACCTTGATGTGTGATAATCAAGCAGCTATACATATCGCAGGAAATCCGGTTATTCATGAGAGAACAAAGCATATTGAGGTGGACTGCCACTTTGTGCGTGACCTGGTACTGGCAAAGAAAGTCGACTCCCTATGTGAAAACTGGAGAACAAGTGGTTGATGTCTTCACCAAACCACTTTTACCTACTGCTTTTCAGTATATGGTTGGCAAGCTGGGTATGCATGATGTGTATACTCCAGCTTGAGGGGGAGTGTTAGAATTAGTTTTCCTATTTCTATTTACGTTTGTTAGCTCTTATCTATATTTCTCTAGTTCTCCTATTCTATCTGGACCCATATGTAATTTTCCCTTTTACTGTTTAATATAGATATTGAGGAGCCGCTCCATATTGGGGTAACGCTCCAACCCAACGCTGCGTCTTCCGCTAACAATAATCACTCCATACATGAACACTGGAGAACAGATGACGGATATCCTCACCAAATAACTTCATCCTGGTTGTATACATCGTATAATCTCAGCTAGATATTCATCCTGCTAAATGGCCCTCACAGTCATCTCCAGTTAGAGAGTATACATCGTGAGAAATTAGTTAGAGAGTAAATGGCTCCATACATGAATATCAAGCTGAGATTATACGATGTATACTCTCTAACTTGAGGGGGAGTGTTGAGATAATCAGTAATTAGTTAAGTCTGCCTTGGCCCATTTAGCGGAGGTCCATGTAATGCCCCCTCTCCTATATAAAGGAGATGACCCTCTCTTATAAGAATTAAATTTGGATCGGCCACTTGTATCAATAAGTAATATGGGCCAGCGTCTGTAGGCCCAATCAAGTCAAAGTCCAATAAGTCAGCAGGTCCAGTACAGTTCCATCAGGTCTGGAATTGTGTCCATCTCTCCTATAGATAGGTAAGAGTTTCTCTAGTACCGAACACATGGTCAATATATTGTCTATCCATTATTTCTGCTAAAAACGTAATTTCTGCTAACCTATACTATTTTCATTCTTCGCATATGGTTTGATCAGCAGTGAAGGAACATATTTAGAGGCTTATGGTTTTTGGGCAGCCACACGAATATGCATTGTTTTGTCTTAAATGTATAACGATCTGATATACTTTTAGAATCCTTGATTTTCAACACATTAAATGCCCTCAGTTTGAGAATTATGACTATTTCAATGAAATATGGAAGCATATTTTTTTTTTATTACAAAAAAACTCAAAAATAATTTACGTGGATTTTTTATTTGTATGTATAAATGTAGACATGTGCCCAAATGATTGTTAATGTCTTGTCTTATCTGCTGTAGGGAAAACATGAATGTGTCTTGAGATGATTTGCTTTTATACATGCATCGATAGGACAAAATGAGGGCTAGATCATGATTGAGATGATAATCTATAAGTACATTTAAATTCTGTATATTAGCATTATGATTCTATTGCTAAGGGGCCTAGGCCCACTTATGTAATCCCTCTTATATTTTCCTTATTTCTATTTCAACTCTTCGCTTAAGTGATAAGCATCATGCATTTTTCCTACAACATTCCCCTAGGGTGCAATAGACTCCAACTGTGTCTAGTGGTCACAATGATATGGCTCCTATAGATCTTCCAGAAGGTGTTGAAACTCGTCCTTGGTGGGTCAAGTAGCATCATATAACAAACAACTTAGCGGCAAAAAGTCAGGATAGAAAACCATCTGATCCTCCAGAATGACCTCAATGCAGCAGATAAACATGGAAGGAAAGTAAGATACTAGCTCGCTCTTATATTCTGTGTTGTATAGGCGGCCGCCTGGGCGCCGCCTAAGCACGCATGGGCGAACACCCTGCCCTCTAAAGTCAGGCGCCCAGCCCATTTGGGTGGCCTGCCTAGGCGCTTAATGAGCCTATATCGATGGGCTTCAGTATTGGAAAAAAATATGTTGGCTTCCCTCTCAGTTTTCGGCTCAGCCGCTCACGCATGCTCCCAAGTCCCGACGCCCAGCCAGCCTTGCCGTGGAGCAAGGAGGAGCAGCCAGCCAGCAGCAATCCGCCTCTTCTTCCTGCCCCGCTTTGCATGGAGCAGTAGCAGCAAGCTGGCCGGCAGCTGTGCATGGAGCAATGAGAAACAGCGCCTAACTGTCAAGGTACATTTTTTAAATTTCTTCATTGTTTTTTTTTACTGCAACCAATCCCTCCTCTTCCTCCTCCCCCACCTCCTCCTCTTCCTTTTCCCGTTCTTCCTCCTCCCCTACTTCCTGCTCCTGTCCTCCCCTTTTTCTGTCTTGCTGCTGTCCACTTCTTTATCTTCTTTTTTGCCGTCTTCCCCTCCTTTTTCTTCTTCTTCTTCTTCTTTGCTGCCTCTTTCCTCTTCCACCTCTCCCACCTCCTCTTCCTTCTTCCCCTCTTCCTCTTCCACCTCCCCTGCTTTCTGCTCCCCATCCTTCCCCCTATATTTTTTGCTGCTTCCATTTTGTTTGTGCTGTTGCTGCCTTCCCTGGCTTCCTGTTCCCCTTCCTTCCCTCTATGTTTTTTCGGCTGCTGCTCCCCGTCCTTCCCTCTATGTTTTTTTCTGCCTCTTCTTTCCTTCCTCCTGTTCCCCTGCGTTGTTCTTCCTCTTCTTCCCTTGCCCACGCTTTTCCAGCCTTCTTCTTTTCCTTCCTCCTTTTCCTGCTTCTTATTCCCCTGCTTTTCCTCTTCTTCTTTATAAAAAACATATTATATATATATATATATATATATATATATATATATATATATATATATATAAAAGAAAGAAAAAGAAAGGAAAAAAAGGCCCAGGAACGGCTAGGCGGTCTGTCCATGGCCCACGCCCGGCCGCCTATACAGCCATGCTTACATAATTGTTTGGGGTCTACATCACAAAATATACGCATAAATACCTTATATATGTGATAGATCTTATATTTAATACATATTAAAAATGCAGGAAAAGAAATAGGGCAGTGCCCGCCTAGGTGCCCAGCCAGGGCAGACCACCGCCCGGCTGCCTTGAAAACTATGCTCATTTCTTCTAACACTGTACATAAAAATTCAATCAGGAATCAAGAAAGAGTACCCTTGTATAAACAGTTTTTAGATCCTTGTTGGCTGCTATGATTTCTTTCCGATACATGCTGCTAAATTCAAACCAAAGAGTTAATAACCTAGGTAGTGCTTGAAAAAGATGCTTGTGACCCCTGTTAAGTCCTTTTGCATAGGATAGTAACACATCTGGAAGATGGAACCACCATGGCTCCTCTTGAGACCGAGAATTGGAAGATCCACCAACCATAGAAGAGCTAGTTGGCATAACCAAAGGCCCGGGAACATCACGTGGTCCTTGAACCTCCTGCCTTTTCCTAGCATCAACAAGCAGATCATCACAGTACTTGGCTGTAAAAAAATATCCCTTTTCCCAATTTGGTTGAAGATCTCTTACTCTCGAGTACAGGCTGATTACATCTTCTTTCTGTTTCTGACCTGTATGGTGGATCCATCGTGTGTAAAGAAGCATCATTTTTGCAACGTCAAAGTTCTCATTCGAAACCTGTGTAGGACACATTGAAGGGGGGTTTAAAGGAACAAGAGAACAACTGGCGAGCGAAGTAGCAGCAGCTGTGCCTAGTACATCAGCAGGTACATTTAGAAGAAACTGCTGAAGTTCTGCTATAGCACAGTCAGATTTTCTAGTGCTCCACAAGAGTTTAGCTTTCTCCATATGAACATTTGGGGCATCTGATGCTTGTGCTTCCAATAAGGCTCTGTGTGCAGTTTCATAATGATCAGCAGAACGGCAAAGTTTTGCATATTGAAGCCAGCAATTACCCACTTGGTTCCCCATTTTGGAAGAACTGAATACTAACCTACGAAATGCAAGCAAAGGCTCCCTAGCCCATATAGATGATTGGGTAATTTTTAAGCGATTGTCCCAGTGTTTCACTAGTTCGCAAAAACTCAAATCGTCTGAATCAAATGATCTTTCCAAGAAAGAATCATCTCCCAATAGAGAATGGAAGTCCTCCAACTCATGTAGCATGTGAAGCTTAACAACAAAGGGATATGCACGCATGTAGGAATCCATGCCAGCAGCTGCCAAAGGTACAAGCAGAGCCTTCTTGGAGTATGCAATTCTCTCAGCAACCATCTGTTGATCTTTCCTTATTATGGCTTGAAGGATCTTGGCAAGATCCATATCAAAAAACCCAGTATTTTCATAGCTATGAAACAATGATCCTTCTTTCCAGTCAGTATCAGCTCCATCAAGATATTCATCCATCAGGTCCCATCTTCCAAGCCTCCAAGCTGCCTGCACACCATGCATGGACCATATCTTTCTGTATTGAGGTGCTCTAGAAATTAAGCCATCGACATGAGTGACCATGGCCTGTAAATTGCACATGTTCAACAAGCAGTTGAGGACACCAGAGTGCCTTTCCACAGATGCAGGTTCCATCTGCAAAGATTGTTCAGATATAGTTAGAACCTCTGCCCAATTTCCAGCCTTCTCATTAATCAAAAGTTGATCATTCAGATTTAGTGACCTACGAAGATTCGCCAAGCCTGATAAACCATCTGGCTCATCTAATTCACTATAGATTTCCATCAAAAATGATATATCTTCATCATCAAAATTACCACTACATTCTGCAGCTGGGTTAAAAGATCCTGCCTTTTCCTGAACATGAGACTCAAAGTATAACAAGGCACGAGCATAAGCCTGACAATGGTAGGATGTTTTAGCTAGTGTTACTTTTGGAATAGCAGCTAAAAGTTCTGAGACATTAGTGCATTGTACAAGAAGATGCTCCAAGTCAGATTGAGCATTTGACTCGCTACACTTTGTTTTACTTTGATGCTTAGAAATAGATGCATTCGCTGATTGAGATAGAGCTACTTCCTGTTTGATATCATCTACCCACTGACCAAGATTATCAAGCAGCGTAAATATTGCCTGGATGCAGACTTCACTGCGTCTAGCCTTAGTTCCATAATCTGCTGACTTGCTATAATCTAAAGCTGCAGCATTGAGCACAGAAAGAATTTCTACAGTTATGATGTTCCGTGCATCGACTGTACCATGGCAGATGGCGTTCAGGACCAAGTATGGTAGTAAATAGACGGCAGTTTGCATATCATGCCTTACTATGCCACGGCAAGCTTTAAAAATACTAGCACGTGAACCGGTTGCATGTACAATCAAGTCACGAATCCAAGATGATATCCATCTTCTGAATGACATAGATGGCTGGTAAATAGGCCTTGATGATACTGGAGCAGTCATAGTAGGTAGCTGGAATCGGGATGTTAAACATGGAGCAATGATATCTTTAACATAGATTGAGAATCTATCCCATAGCCTTAAACCCCGAGAACCTGTTTCATAACTTGAGCCTAAAGGATCTTTTTTGTTAGAAGCTGCAGTAGCATCTCTTAAATTTTCATCAAGAGACGATTGGCAACCTGCCAATTTCAAAAGTTCCTGTATAGCTAGTGCTGCTGAATCTTGGATTGTGGCATCTGAAGCAGCTCGGAAGGCCCTCGCCAGATGCTTATCAATCAGCTCAAACATGAGGTCATCATCCGAACATTCAATTTTGAATCGCTGGCAAGAAATCCCTCTAAATTTAGCAGGATCAATTGCACCAAGAGCTCCCAAGCAATCCAGACAGATTAGTTTCAGCTTTTGCCCCACAGATGTACGTGATTCTTCCGCACATCCTTTTAGCAAGGAAGTGATTAAAGAACTTAAAATGTCCAAATCTAGAACTGTTTCATTAACTATCAAGGTAGTAATATCTTCCCTTCTAGAGACCAAAAATTTGCTCAATTCAGAAGCGACCATATACCTAACATTCAAACTCTCGTGGTTTAAGCCAGTAACAGCATCTCGTAGTTGATCCCTTAAAGACATGGATCCACGTGTTTCTTGTATCACATTGTTAACTTTAGATAACACTGGAATAGTGGGCAACAAGGGAAGCTCACATATATGCTGTTCTAGTAAATGCCTGTTCTCAACAATCATTTTTTCAAGAACTTTAACAATTCTTTCTAGATTAGATTTACGAACTTCACAATGATGCTCTAAAGAAGGAATTAGAGCAGCAACAACTTGAGAAATCACATGTCCAGCACTGTAGGAGGACCGCCTTGCCAATTGCTTCACGAAAAAGCTCAGGACTGCAAGACCCTCAGCCTGAAGAGATTCTCTTTCAACAGCATACGTTAGCAGAACTGTAATTTTAGGTGCATACATGCTAAGATTTGAACCCATCATTTGGATTAATTGTCGAATGCAAAGCAATGCTTGTTTCTGCACCATTTGATTATCACACTGAAGCATTCTTCGATCAACACTATTAAGCAGGCCCACAAAATGATCTCTTAAAAATCCTTGTAGATCATCGCTCCCAGTAACAATTCTAGATACAATTTGAATAACATGTGGTATTTTTTCTGTCCTGAAAAAAAGCATATTTAAAACATTTCCAAAATTATTCGTTTTATATATTCTTTATACATTTGAGCATTCAACTAGTAAAAGGATCATGACTTTTCAACGTAAAATGAAGGCTAAAACATAATATTATTCGTGACAAATGGAGATTGAAAGAATGATGATACCTTTTCTGAATTTTCTCTAGATCACCATCGCCTTCAAAACATACAAGTTCATCAAGCAGTGCACTCAAAGCAACAGAGAAAACTTCTTTGCGGTCTGTATTAGTTTGAACATGATAAAATTGCAAAACAGACTCTAATTCTTGTTCATTTGCCTCAAAAAGTGCAAATGAGAGCACATTAGGTACCCACTGAAACATCAACTGGAAGGCTTCCGTATTAAACTGTTTTGCAAATATGTTCAGAGTTGCAAGAGCATGGTCCTTATCCTTCTGATGAACCAGAATCTTTGGTAAGACAACAGGCACCATCTTATTACAAAACTCAGTTGTTTCAATTCCAAGAACACGTTCTGCAAATATTCTAATCATTTCTGGCCGAGTAGCTAGTCCACTACAAAGATAATCAAATACTTCGTCTCTCACATGAGAGTATCTAGAAATAAATTGGTTGAAGCCACCTTTCACATGAATGTAGGACAATGTGATCATCAAAGATGTTGCAGTCACTCGAATTAACTTATAAGGGCTATCAAGCTGATCAATCAACATTATCAGAGACGACAGATAGAGGCGACTGTAAATATCAGTTGATTTCATGACTTCAGAAACAAGTTTTAAAATAGAAACAAGAATCTGAACATCATTAGTTGTTGTAAAAGCTTGTTTTATCCTCTCCAAGAATCTCTGTTCTCTGTTTTCATGAGAAGAATCAGAACAAAACACACATGCCAGAATTCTTGCTTCAGTAAAAACGCCAATTTCTTTTCTAAATGCTTCTCTTACACCCTTATTCTTGTGCACTAGTAAGACATCAACACATTGAATCCATTGCGATCTTCTCTTCTGTAGGTTTTCACATGTTTCATGCCTTAGAATTCTAGAAACTGCTGCAACTAAGAGAAGAAGGTTGTCCTCTGAAGCTTCACTACAAATAAGGTTAAGAAAAATTGACTGAAGGTCGATAAGGTTAACCTTAGCGGTGGCATCCTTAGATAGCAACCTATTTATGCATAGAATCTCATATCGACAGTCTTTACCAGGCATAACCTCCTTGTCACATTGAGAACACCAGAAGCCCCTTGAGACGAGATCAAAAAACTGGTTTGGCACTTCTTCAAGATCAGAAAGGACCAATTTACAAGAAGTATCATCAGAGTCTGCACTGTTGAACTGTGCTCCTTGAAAACATGACAAATACCCAACTGACTGGGAAATGCTTCTGATAACACAATCGCTTTTGTCACTAGCTAAAGACCTGAATTGAAAACAAAGTGCTTGCCATAACTATAGTGGTACAAGAGCATAAACACCTGAAGAAGAGCAATGCTTCAAGTAAAAGAAACAGAATACTAGTTTCATTGCTAGAAAGCACTATGTGCCCCGTAGTCCGATCATGTACTTTACGCTATATAAGCTCATGCACGGCAAAATGACTACTAGCTATCTTGCTATGATATATGAAAGATCGTATCAAAGCAATCACATTACAGAGCCGTGCTTAAACTAATGTGTCATTTGGTAACACATGAAAAGTGCCGACACACGGCATTGAGCCTCATGGTAACCAAGGTTTTAAAGTTTGCAAGCGATAGCAAGGTATTTTTATTCTATCAAAGTGAGGCGTAAACCCCAGAACCCACGAGGCACAAGCATTGATACTTACAAGGCGCAGGCCTAAACTGTATGAGACATATGCAGACAGATGCACTCACTTGTTAGTATATATGTACATATAGATACACGTCAGCTTGGGACATGACAAGGATAGGAACTGAAATTTTATATTCTATGATATAAGCTGATAATAAATTCAAATCAAAGGCATAAGAAAGACAAGTAGAGGATTAGGACTCGGAAATTAGCAATAGCAAATAAAATCGGTACACTTTTGGTGCAAGAAAATAGCACTATAAAAGTATAAGTCAATAGATTCTAAAGCAACTATTATGAAACACAAGGGGAAACAGGAACCCATGCAAGGGTTGTAGTTGTGTATTTTTCAAATGGATAACTGTTAGAGGGAGAAGGCTGAGGAGATGGGTCATACCAGTGCAGCAGGAAATACTCCTGCTCACTGCCAAGCCACTCTAGTTGATAGGAACAGATGTTAGACAAGGTGTGTGTCTGTTGAGTGTCGTGCCACCTCATACCTTCAGAGCTATAAGCCTCAAGAAGGGATGACGGATCACAAGCCTCGGGGCATAAGGGGGACCACCTTTCCTCAAGGTGTAAGCCTCGAGATGGGAACTTTAAAACCATGATTTCCAATCTATCTACTGTCCGAGAAGGCAAAATATGGGTTGCACAATTATGTGACAGGAACATCCCACTCACATCAAAAACTAGGTTTTACAGAACAGCTATACTACCAGCCATAATATATGGGAGTGAAAGTTGGGTGGTAGATTAACAAGGTCTCGATTCTCAACAAGATGAATGTGGCCAAAATGTGTATGCTGGGAGGCATGTGTGGGAAGATAAGGAAAGATTGCTTGATAAATGACTATACAAGTAACAAAGTGAGGGTGTCGAGTATTAAGGACAAGTTACATTAAGATCGTTTGAGATGGTACAGACCAAGGAACAAGGTGACCGATACCAACGCCGTTTCAAAAGCTTGGAAATAGGTATTTACCGGTATACCGACAGAAATACTGACAGATGCAATCCTGGCCGCTTTGACGTCAAAATAAATGAATTAATTCATGAAATTTTACAGGTGTAATCTCCACATCTAAATGCAGGGTTTTATGCAATAAAATTCTATATTGGGTGTGTGTGTGGGGGGGGGGGGGGGGGGGGAAGGGGGTCTATCATGTGGGAGGTAAGGAATCTGTCCTATTTTGTTGGGATTTTGATGAAGGATTTGGATGACAAAATATAGGAATTAATATATGAAATTTTACTAGCACGGTCCAGAAACTTAAATACACACAATTATGCAATAATATATAATTGACAACATATAAATAACATATTTACTTACCAACTCACATCATTTGTAGGTTGAGTGGCGTTGGTTCTCCATACAGTAAGGAGTTAATGTTACTGAGATATTCCGACCATGACATGTGCATCCTATAAAGGTGGTTGTATGTAGTCACATGCTCCTCATACACATCATCATTGACAAATTGTATCATCCCAATCTTTGGAAAATGCACTTCTAACTCTCTGAGATATTTTGTCTTTCTTGGAGATGTAGGTGGAGGAACTCGAGAAGGTTGACTTGCTTGAGGAATAGGCTGAAAAGCTACAGGCATAGCCATAGGAAGTATTGGGACTGGATAAATAGGAAGAACTGAATGACCACCACTCCATGTTTGCCCACCATCCTCAAAGAATGCAAGGGAGTTGTACTGATAACTTCCATGTAGGCCTGAGACATTTGCAGTATAGGTATATCTAACATGATGTTCTACTTCTGGTTGTAGTGGTGGTGGCTGATTTTGATATCCAGAATACCATATTGAGAGTGAGATGGGTAGGGTTGTGCATGTGTTTGTATTACTACTAGTCGTATTATTACTATTAATTAGTGAAATTACATGGTAATGTTAATTATTTGTGAGCTAATTAGGTAGATCTAGTGATAAATCAGTAGATCTATATAATATAATCATAGATGCTAATATATTTCATTATATTCAGCTATTTAACTATTTTGTAATTTATATATCCTGTTGGACCTCTATGTAAATTCTCCAACTTCTCTTATTAATAAAAAGGGAAAGGGCTCATTGCCTCTCTTCACGCTGCATAGCACGCAGCATTGCGGCACCTGTATTCACATGGTATCAAAGCGGAAGATCTAACCCTACCTGTCACCCTCACGTAGCCGCCGCCAACCACCAGCCAGCAGCCGCAACAGGCGCCGCCGGAAACCAATGGCCGCAGCAGCAGCCGCCGCCGGCCCAAGGCGGGCACAGCAGCCGCCGCCCGGGGCAGGCGCAGCAGCCACCTCCAAAAGCAGGTGTCGCAGCCCCTCTCTCCCCCCCTCTCCAACCGTCGGGTCCTTCGGTTGATCCAGCGGATTTTTAAATCCCAAACTAAAGGGTCCGTCGTTATGTAGGAAATACATAATCACATCTCCATATGTGATTAGGGAACTTCCGTTTAGGGGCTGCGGATGCGTCAGACACGCATCTAATTCTTTGACGTGACGTGTATCTCTCCGTCACTCAAATTTTCCTGTGACGTGTATCAATCTGTCACCTTTGTTTCTCATTGAATCATGGAGGAAACCAAGGCGTCTACCATCTATAGAGAGATGTCACCTAATCCCTCCATCAAGCTGAACGGGAAGAATTATCTCTTATGGATGAATGTTGTCTATACAGTGTTGGAGTCCCGAGACAAGGCGAGACATCTTGATTTTGATCCTCCTGCGTCTACTGACAAAGGCTATGCTGAATGGAAGCATCATAATAGTCTGGTGAAGACATGGCTGTGGGAGAGCATGGAACCTGGGATTGTCGCTAGGTTCATGTTCTACACTACTGCCAAAAAGATATGGGATGCAGTAAAGAAACATTATTCTCAAGAAAAGAATGTTCATCGTCAGTTTATGATATATGACCGCCTCTTTGCAGAACGACGGGGAGAAGAGTCTTTAGAAGAATACTTTGGAGTGATCCAAGGTATTGCACAAGAACTGAGCTTCTATCATCCAATGATTGTTCGGGAACAAGTCTAAGACAGAGATGTTGATTGCTGCAAAGTTCTTATCTGGCCTGAGTTCTTCGTGCAGTTCAGCCCGCAGCGTCATCCTAGCTTCTGACAAACTTCCCAGTTTGGAAGAAGCTTACTTAAGGATTTTACTGGTAAATTTTGAACTTGTTGATCCTACAGCAGTCTTGTCTCCTGGAGATTCCCATGCTTCTGTCATTGCTACAGTAAGAAGAGGACGGACAGGTATGGGCCGAGGACGTGGCACTCGCCCTAAGTGCACTTTCTGTGACAAACCTGGGCACACAGTTGAGAAATGTTGGAAGAAGTAGGGTAGACCTGCTGCACCACCTGTAGGAGCAGCAAACTATGTTGCCACTACTGAGTCTTCTGAGCATCCTGTTTCGAGTTCTGGGTCTTCTGGCATCACACTCACCAAGGAGGAATATGATAGATTTATTCTGGCTACCCAGCATCTGAGTTTGGGATCATCTTCCTCAGCCAATCTGGCGTCCACCACTGGTAATCAGGCTACCTTTTTATTGGCTTCTGGTTCTACTTCTTCATGGGTGATTGACTCTAGAGCGTCACAGTATATGACTGATATGAGGAGACTACTTCATTCCATTGACTCACATATTCCTCACCAATCTGTAACAATAGCAGATGGTTCAGTGAGGAGAGTGTTAGCCAGTGGATCTGATTCCCTGACTCCTAAAATTGATCTTAAATCCGTACACTATGTGCCTGCATTTCCATTTAATCTTCTCTCTGTTGCTAAATTGATTGATATTGTGAAATGTACGGTGACTTTTGGATCTTGTTTTGTATTACAGGATCTCAAGAGTATGAGGACGATTGGTGGGGGGCCTAGGAAAGGTGATCTCTACCTCTTCCATGGTGACAGTCTGCCTCGCCAAGTATCTGCTCCTGCTCCAGCTATCCTTTTGAGCGGTTCTCCCTTACTGTGGCACTACAAATATGGACATCCTTCGTTAGAGAGCCTGAGGAAGTTAGAACATGAGTTGTCTCAAGTGTCTTTATTCGAGTGTCAGTCCTATCAACTGGGGAAACATCATAGAATGTCTTATCCCGGTCGTGTCAATAAACGAGTGTCTTGTCATTTTGAGTTAGTCCACAGTGATGTTTGGGGTCCTATAAAAGACCATAGCTATAATCATTTTCGCTATTTTACTTCCTTTGTGGATGATTTTTCGCGCATGACATGGATTTATTTGTTGAAGAGTCTAGAGTCTGTGCTATCCATTGTCAAGCATTTTCATCAAGAAATAAAAGTTCAATTTGATTGCAATATTATAATTCTTCAATCTGATAATGCCTTGGAAGTATATTCAAAGTGTTATGGCTGGTTTTTATAGTTCTGTTGGGATGATACATCGTACATCCTGTCCTCACACCCCTCAGCAAAATGGGGTAGCGGAGAGGAAAAACAGTCACCTTGATATTACTAGGACAATTATGTTTCAATCTAATGTTCCTAAGAGATTTTGGTCTGATGCATTACTTACTGCCTATTTCCTTATCAACAGGCAACGCTCTTCTATGCTCCAAGGACGTACTCCATTCTCTGTCTTACGTCCCAAAGATTAGCCTTTCCTTGTTCCCCTCAGAGTGTTTGGTTGTACTTCCTTTGTCCACAATTTTGATCCTAAGGCTGATAAGTTATCTCCTACGTCAATTAGGACTCTTTTTCTTGGGTACTCCAACACTAGCAAAGGGTACAAGTGTTATTGTCCAAGTCTCCGTCGTATGTTTGTGTCTAGGGATGTAACTTTTCATAAATCCACTCCATATTTCTCTCGTGTTCCCAACAAGGAGGAGCAGTTATGTGAGAGAGTGCTACCATCAGACATCAGTGAGAGAGTGACACCATCACATCAGAGTGAGAGAGTGCCACCTATCATTCCTGACTATACTATAATTCAAGAAGAGCAGCCAGCAAATGGTCTGTTAATTCAGCAATATTCACATGTTTACAGTAGAAAAGGCAAACAAGATCCAGAGGAGGTAGCGACTCCAGTCTCTGAGCCTCCCCCATCTTCCTCTACTCAAGGGAATCCTGAAGAACAATCTGACCTTGATGTTCCCATTGTTGTCCGCAAAGGTACTCGTTCATGTACTGTTCGGCATCCTATTGCAAATGTGTGTTGTTTGTCCAAATTATCTAAGCAGGCTCGTTCATTTGCTCTTGGGATTGATTTTGTGGTCATTCCAAGAAATCATCTTGATGCTATGAAGGATATTGGCTGGAAACATGCGATGCATGTGGAAATGTCTGCTCTTTTACAGAACAACACCTGGGAACTTGTTGACTTACCTCCAGATAAAAATGTTGTGGGGTGCAGATGGGTTTTCACAGTAAAACATAATCCAGATGGTTCGGTTGAGAGGTTGAAAGCTAGACTGGTGGCGAAAGGTTACACTCAGACATATGGGGTTGATTTCTTTGAGACCTTTTCACCAGTGGCTCGTCTGAATTCTATGTGTATTCTTATTTCTCTGGCTACTACCTTTGACTGGCCTCTATTTCAACTAGATGTCAAGAATGTCTTTCTTCATGGTGATCTACAAGAAGAGGTATACATGGAGCAACCACCTGGTTTTGTTACTCAGGGGGAATGTCAGAAGGTGTGTAGATTGAAGAAAGCCATGGGTTGAAACAATCTCGTAGAGCTTGGTTTGACAAGTTCAGTGATGTTGTGCTAAAGATGGGCTTTTCTCGTTCTATGAGAAAAGACTCCTTATTTTATTCTAGTTCTTCTGGTGGATCTATTATTATTGTTGTATATGTTGATGATATAGTTATCACTGGCAGTGATCTACATGCATATCACGTGTAAAAGAAGGCTTGCAGGGCCACTTTCATACAAAGGATCTGGAAAACTGAGATATTTTTTGGGCATTGAAGTACTTAGATCTCATGCAGGTACTAATTTGTCTCAGAGAAAATATGTGTTGGATTTACTACAAGAAGCAGGTATGAGTGAGTCCAAGCCCGTGTCTACTCCTATGGGCTATCATGTGAAGGAGATGACTGATGATACTGATTATCCAGATCTAGGATATTATAGGAAAATTGTTGGTAAACTGATATATCTGACAGTTACAAGTCCTGACATTTCTTTTGTTGTAGGAGTGGTGAGTCAGCATATGAGCTCACCACAACAGTCTCGTTGGACATCAATCTGACGTATTCTGAGATATCTGAAAGGTGCACCTCATAAGGGAATCACCTATTATAGACAGAAGACCCCTGTATCTACTTTTCTCTTACTGGTTATGCAGATGCAGATTGGGCTGGTAATCTGAATGATAGGAGGTCTACGTCTGGATATTGCATGTTTCTAGGAAATCGCCTTATTACCTGGAAAAGCAAAAGGCAGAATGTTATGGCAAGATCTAGCACGGAAGCTGAGTATAGAGCAATGGCACATGCCTGTTGGGAGTTGCATTGGGCTCAATCTGTACTTTCTGAATTAAAGATTCATGTTTGGTCTCCTATAGAACTCAAATGTGACAATCAAGCAGCTATCTACATTGCCAAGAACCTAATCTTCTATGAACGCACTAAGCACATAGAGGTTGATTGTCGCTTTATTAAAGATCATATCAAGAATGGTGTTGTTGTGACTCTGAATGTTAAATCTGAAGATCAACTTGCAGATGTTCTCACAAAGTCATTGAGTCCAACAGCATTTCAGAATTTTTGCAACAAGCAGGGCATACATGATGTCTACACTCCAGCTTAAGGGGGAGTGTTAATATATTTCATTATATTCAATTGTTTATTCTATTTTGTAATTTGTATATCCTGCTGGACTTCTATGTAAATTCTCCAACTTCTCTTATTAATAAAGGGAGAAGGCTCATTGCCTCTCCTCACGCTGCATTGCACGCAGCATTGCGGAACCCGTGTTCACAATAGATCTAGTGATAAATAGCATTAATTATAAGTATTTTGGAGTAGATCTAGGATTTGGGAGTATTTGGTGAATTTGTTAGGTGAGAATAGAAGGAAATGGAGGGGAGAGGTTGGAAATGGTGGGAAATGCAAGAAATTAAGTATACATACCTTGATTAGGGCTGATTTGAGCTCTGATCTTGAAAATTGTCCAAAATCCCCAAGCTTTTCCTCTTCAAACAGCAACAGCAACGCACACTCGCAAATAACTGTGTATTGGGAGGTATATCGCTTGTGTCGCCCTGTACCGGTGGGTAAGTGGTGCATTTTGCATTGTACCCCCGATATTTGGTGGTATTGGCGGTAAGCCCACTGAAATACCGGTAATTGCGATCCTAACGGAAAAATCGTGTGTATATGTACCGGTACCCATCGGTATCGGTATTTCGACCAAAATACCGCCAATAACGATGATACATCATTCCTTGGTATAGACATGTGCAACACAGACCGACAAATGCACCAATTTGAAGCAGTTCTATTGATAGGAGCATAATAAAAGGAAGTGGCAGGTCTGAATTAAATTTGGAAGACGTATAAGGAGATATCTTGAATCTCTACATCTTGATGCAAATATAACCCATAGCAGATTTGATTGGAGAAGGATCCATGTAGCCAATTATTGAAGAATAAGGGTGACAGCGGGCAGGGAGGGGGGCGGCAGCAAGGAGGGAGAGGGAAGGGTGGGGTGGCCGCTAGGTTAAGATGGGGGAAGCATTAGGGTTGAGAGGAAGGAGGGCTAAGGGGGATCGAAACTCTCTGATACCATATAGAAGAATAAGTGGTAATATATTAAGTGAATAAAACTAAGTGCAATGCCTTTTCTTTAAAGGACAAGAGAATAATACAGTAAACACAGCTAGGCAATATGGGATAAATAACACAAGGTTTAGAATAGAGCACAGGTAAAAATTAAATAGAACCATATCTCTTTACCAATCCAACATGGTTGAGATTGAGGTTTAGAAAGATGATTACGATGATGATAAATCTGTAGCAGTTAGTTATGTGTTAAATGTATTGCAAAGATGCGATATTAAACAAAGATGATATGGATAAAGGTTTCATCAAATCCTAATCACAGTTCATTTGAAATATCAATCTATCACACCAAACCCCTTGTTTAATATGTTTAGGATGATGAATACAAACATTTACACTCAATTTCAAATCAGTTAACATGTTTCCAACCAATTAAAAACAGAAACCAAGATCCCTGTGTAGTACATAAGCAAATATCACAATTTAAATTGAAAAAAGTGATGAAGTTTAAGCAGCAATTATGATAGACATGTTCGGCTGATTTATCACCAAGCAAGCATATACATGAGCCTAGATAGCAACATTTTGTACCCCAAGCACACATACCAATCTATAAAAAGTGGGCTGTTGTGAGTTGTGAGTCAAAGGGTGACCCAAAGATATCTCTTCATGTGGTTGTCTAAGATATTTGTTGCAACGTCAGTCACAAACATCACCAACAAGAGCATCTAAAAGTTTGGTCCCGGGCGTAAATGTATTCTGTTTGCAAACGATTTGTGTTGATCTCAAAAGAAGGTCACTTATTATTTGTGGGTCGCACCAAGTGTGGTTCCAACATAAGCTGTAGAAAAACCTAAAC
Source organism: Alisma plantago-aquatica (assembly GCA_963693085.1). NCBI lineage: Eukaryota > Viridiplantae > Streptophyta > Magnoliopsida > Alismatales > Alismataceae > Alisma > Alisma plantago-aquatica. Next base: position 644,876,479 of record OY856410.1, read on the forward strand.
ATCTAACTGTTCACCTAGGGCACGTTTGGTTTCCCGGATTTTGCCGTACTGGATTGTATTTTGGTATCTATATGCAAAAATTTATGTTTGATTTGCAGGATTCAGAAAATGGAGCTAACCGTGGGATTTCTAGACATAAAGGGAATCCCATATTTTGGGTTCCATCAAAAAAATTCCGGATGCCAAAATCCAGTTGTGGCTGACCGCTGGACCAAGAAAAAAATAAATCATGTACTTTACAAATCCAAAAAAAACAAACATAAAATTTAAGCTTATGGGATTTTGACAATACAACATTTTACAAATGTCAGATGGCCTACATGCAAGATTCTAGAAAATCTCACTAACCAAATGTGCTCCAAATAACACATATAACAATTGTGAAAGTATTGGACCAAAGCGATGCCTTATCGTATCAGGTTAGCCTTTATTATCTAGAAAGAGAACATTTATATAATACATCCAATAAAGAATAGAAAATAAGAAAAGACTACATGAATAGCTTCTATTTTCTAACACTCCCCCTCAAGCTGGAGGACACGTCGTGAATGCCCAGCTTGGAACTCATATGGCGAAAAGTTGAAGGTATAAGGGGCTTGGTGAAGATATTTGTAACTTGTTGTCTAGTGCGAACATGAGTGTGAATCTTCTTGAAGAGAACTAGGTCACGAACAAAGTGGCTATCTACCTCAATATGCTTGGTCTGCTCATGGAACATAGGATTCTTGCAATGTGAATGGCTGCCTCATTTTCACACATGAGAGAGATTGGGGTTTCAACAAACACTCCCATTTCAGACAGTATGGACATAATCGACTGCAGTTCGCAACAAGCATGTGTCATTGCTTGATATTCAGCTTCTGCGTTGGGCTGTGCTACCACAGTTTGTTTCTTGTTCTTCCATGTCACTAAATGTGACCCAAGGAACACACAAGATCCTGAGCTAGATCGTCTATCTCCAATATCACCTATCCAATCAACATGAGTATATCTAGTAAACTTCAAGGAAGTGGAGATGGAATCCTTTCTTTTAAAAAAAATGAGACCATGCCTAGCGATCCTTTAATATAGCGTAAGATCTGGGTGATTGTCATCTAATGCGAAAAAATGGGTGCAATCACGAACTGGCTAACAACTCCTACTGCATAGATGTTAGGACGAGTAAGCATCAAATAGATCAACTTACCCACAATTTGTCAGTATTATGTTGGATCCTGAAAATAATTGTCATCTAAACAGTCGCCTTGGTATGATAATCCATACGCATAGAGACTTGTTTGCAATGTGTCATGCTTGTCTCTGCAAGAAGATCTAGAACATATTTTCTCTGAGAAATATTTGTGCCTTTCTTGAAATGTTCCAAGGAAATAACATAGATTGCATTTGTAGATACTCCTTGAGCTGTCAAATGCTAGTAAGATCATCATCACATGTGATGACAATATCATCCACATATACATCCAAAACAATAGTGCCATGAAAGGATTTGCACACAAATAAAGAGTGATTAGTAGAAGATTGAACCCAAATCGTATAAGTGCATCACTAAACTTATTAAACCATGCCCGTGGTGATTGCTTCAGACCATACAGGGGTTTCTTCAGTTTGCACACTTTCTGACACTCCTCTGAGCAGCATACCCAGGAGGTTGCTCCATGTACACCTCTTCAAGAAGATCACCATGAAAAAATATGTTTTTGACATCCAACTGGAGAATAGGCCAATCACAATGAAAAGCAACAAAAATCGGGATCTGTACAGAATTTTGTCTGGCAACAGGAAAAAAAGTTTCGAAGAAGTCCACTCCATGTGTCAGAGTATACACCATCGAGCCTTCAAGAAGTCAACAAATCCATCTGGTTTCTTTTTAACAGTATACACCCAACGACAGCCTACAACAAGTTTCCCAGGAGGAAGATCCACCAAGTCCCAGGTGGAGTTCTCATAAAGAGCTTCCATCTCACTATCCATGGCTTGTACCCATCTGTCATGTGGGTTGCTTCTGCATAGTAGCGAGGAACAGTTGTAGCATCTAACTGAAGAGCAAACATGGAAGTTGTTGGTGACAGGTGGAATAAGCAACATACACTAGAGATCAGATGTCATATTATGCAAGAACATTTGCGAGCTGCAACTGAAAGGTGTAATTGTATAAGTTTGAATTAGAAGCATCAAGAGAACTCTCAGCATGAATGGGTGCCTCAGGAGTATCAGATGATAATGAGTCAATCTTCTAGACTGGTGTCGCTACATCTTCTATGGGATGCACTGCTCGCCTAGTATAAACCAGTGGAAAAGGTTGACTAGGTGGAGGTGGTAGTATGATAGTAGTATTTGGCACACTCTCATCATACGGCACAGGGAGTGGTGGCTCTCGCTCTCTCACTCTATCATTCTCAAAGGTAAGTTCACTCTCATGGTTGTGCTCCCCCTCACACTGGACAGAGTCACTAAAGAACGGAGTGGGCTCATGAAAAGTAATGTAAGCCGACACAAACATACGACGAAGATAAGGACAATAACATATATACCACGGAACTAAACTTTGGCGAAGTTGGGTGAAGTTTTGCCAAAACTTCGAACTTCGACCATGGGCGAAGTCAAATCCCTAATACTTCAGCCTCGTCCAAACTTCGGGGCGAAGTTTCCCTATTTTCGTCGAAGTTGAATTTTTTGTGTATTTTCGTCCCAACTTCTCAGAAGTTGTCGAACTTTCCTCGAAGTTCGCAATGTTGGGGCGAAGTTGAGACGACCCAGAACATTAATCCTAACTAGTGCCTGAATGGCCATATAAGGCATAAATGTCGCCTCCAATCCTCTTCACATCTTCTAATATCAACTCCTATGTTTGTTGTTGCCACTCGTTCCTAGAGAGGGTCTTATAACTACATTTTAGTTGTATATTGTCTACAATACATATGTTCAACACTTGAACTGTATTTGTATGTGTATTGCACGTTTGACCATTGCAAGCAACACATTGTATTATCAACCTACCTAGGGCTAGAGAGTCATGAATCGTGTTTTTGTTTTAAATTAACAATTATAAGATAGAGGTATAACATAATTAAAAGTTTTCAATCGAAGTTTCCTTCAAATTCACATCATTTTCTTCAAAAATCGGCATTGAATTTGTGGAAGTTTGTGTCTAAACTTCATCGAAACTTCCTCGAGGTTTCCACAAACTTCCACTTCCACTTCCACACCTGGCAAAGCCGACACGAAGTCGAACAACTGCACCATAATTTGTACCCCTTTTGTGAGGGAGAATATCCCAAAAAGACAGTGTGAATTGTGCAAGGAGACATCTTGTCTGCAGACAGATCAAATACATGAACAAACACAGGGCAACCAAAGACACAAAGGAGAATAAGAAAAGCTTGCTCATTTGGTCGTAAAATAGAAAAGGGGGTGGCCCCATGCAAGAGAAAAGATGGTTGACAATTAATCAAGAAACAAGCAATGAGAAGAGCATTAGTAAACTTCTTTAGCATAGACATTTGCAACAATATCGTACGAGCGACATCAAGTAAATGACGATCTTTGCGCCCAGCACCCATTTTGTTGAGATGTATGAGGACAAGTCATTTGGTGAATCAATGCAACGATATCACGAAAACTAGAGACAATCTTTTGAACATACTGTAAGGCAATACCAGTACAAAGAATTTTTAAATGAGCATCAAACTGAACTTTTATTAATTGATAAAAGGTTTGGATAACCTGCAAAACCTCATTCGAGACATAAGTATACCCAAATCATTCGAGAGAAATCATCAATAAAGGACATAAAATAACAAAAACCATTATAACTCGACTCCTTGACAGGACCCAAACATCACTATGAATAAGATCAAAAGGACATCTAGAGTGCTTTATAGTAAGACTAGGGAACGAAACATGATGATGCTTACCCAATTGACAAGACTGACACTCGATAGACTTTAATGATGATAAGCTGGGAATAAGCTTTCGAAGACTCTGCAAGAAGGGATGCCCATAGCGACAAGTCACTGTAAGGAAGAGCAATTGAGGATAGTAGATGCAGTGGAAGAGATCTGGTGAGCTGGGATCACCTTCCCTAGATCCCCCACCGATCATCTTCCAACTTTTGGGATCCTATAACAAGTAGAAGGAAGATCCAAATATCACCAAGCAGTTCAAAGAATCAATCAACTTAGTAATAGGCATTAGAATAAAAGGAAGTTTGGTACATGATGTACATATTGTAGAGTCAAGGAAGATGACGCATGTACAGATCCACAAGCCTTTACTTAGTCTGACCGATCCATCAACTAGAGTCACAGAAAAATGTGGGATATACGAATCAGAGGAAAGAAGCATGGGTCGTATACCCAGCATATGCTAAGAGACCCCTAAATTCACCACCCATGTAGAAGATGGTTGGGAAGCAATATGTGATGTCCCTTGGTTACCTGCATCTGAGACAAGATTGTCAGAGACAAAGAGAAACTTGTTGGGTGGCCTGAAGGAGACGATCATACTCCTCCTTGGAAATCGTAATATTTGATTGCATATGTCTACAAGCTCTAGATGTAGATGCACTTGAGGTAGTCGTTGCATAATTTGCAACACCAACAAGGGTTCAACCATGCTTAGAATAGCGCTTGTCCTCTGTATGTCCAAGTAAACCACAAATAGTACACCGGTCTCTAATTTGAGTACCCCGTCCTCATCCAGTACGTCATACATTGCCCTTAGTAGCAACACAAGAAGCATGATTTTTTGAGTCTTGTCATCGAGTGATAGAGACAGACTCAAAAGAGGATTGTTGGATCCTCATAAACGCCTCCTCAAGGCTTGGCAGCTTATCTGTAGCAAGAATGACACTTCTGACATAAGCATAGACAGTATTCAACCTTGATAGCAATCAAGTTGTTGCCAGAAACATCTCTATCTTTCATTTGATCACCAGTTTTTAGTGGCTAGTAAGAACTAAGTTCTTGAGAGATAGATTCTATGACACCAAAATAATACTCCATAGAGCAATTATCTTGTCTTTTGACAAAGAGGCAATGATAGACGGTATAGAGATGGAGAACATTCTTCTCATGTGAGAAGTGTTCTTTGCAGTCTTCCAGATTTGTTTGATTGTAGAATAGAACATGAACCTAGATGCAATCTACGGCTCCATGTTGCTCCACAACGAGGATTTAACATACTATTGTGATTCCACCATGTGGAATAGTCTGTCACTTTCATCAGGATGTTCTGACTCTATAATATCAACCTTCTCCCGAAATTCAAGAACAGTATAGATGGCGTTCATCCAGAGAAGATACGAGTTGAGCTTCACAGAATTTATTTGTGATTGATGATTGTAGAGAATAGTAGCATGAGTCATTGGCTTTTCGTCTCCATAGTGAGCTCAAGATGATTGCAGCAGAAGAAGTTGAGACAGATTTTCGGCAAGATGCCATGTAGAAACTTTACACGGCGTGTAAGTTGTCAAGGACGAGAAGCAGTCTTCTGCCAACGCACCATCTGCAGATCCGACATGCCATGTAAAACATCACAGGTGTGAAACAGTCTTCCACAAACACGTTGTGGATAGCTGACACACCGTGTATGATGCTAAAGACGTGAAACAGTCTTCCGTCGACATGTCGTGTGGGAAACCAACACGTCGTGTAAGATGTCGAAGGCGTGAAATCCAGTCTTCGGCTGACACGCCATGTGAATCGGGCTACACGCCATGTTAGATGATTCTGCTGCAGATCTAGATGGGAATTGACATCGTCAAAGAGAAAAACAACCCCGGGAAGACGCACCGGAGGTGACGAGAATTAGCACTATCGCTTGTGTCAATAGATGATGTGAATCTGACACATCAATAGCCCTAGAAGTTTAGGCACTCATCCGTGGATGGGGAATACGTAGAGAGGAAGAAATATAGGGAGAGGATTGTTTGTTCCTCTGTACGTAATAGAATGAATGATTCTCCTCCTCTCCTTCAAGCAGCCACCTTGTTGCAGTGGAAACACAAGAAACGGAAGGTCGGCACCGGCCGGCGATAAGTTGCGACCGGCAGCAGCACCCGTCGGTGAGAGAGAGGCGGCGGCGGCCGGCGCTGAGAGGAGAGAGAGAGAAGGCCGGCGGCTAAGGTTATAGAGGAAGCAAAAGGCTAGGGTTATGTGCCCAGGCTTTGCTTTGATACCATGTGAAAGTATTGGGCCAAAGTGATGCCCTGCTGTAGCAGGTTACCCATTATTATATACGAATAGACCATTTACAGAATAGACACAATAAAGAAAGGAAATAAGAAAAGACTACACAGCTTCTATTTCTAACAATAATATTCAAAATATCACTGGAAACTGGTACTATGCCCACAGCCATGTGCACGGGTGAAAATGAGCAAGACCATCATTACAGCTGCTGCTTATATTATTGACAATATTCAGTAGACATCTAGTCAATAGACAAAAATCCATATTGTTAGATATAACTAGTTGGAGAGAGAATTCTTGTGGACTTACTGCAGGTTTTTATAAACACGGTGGACAACATCGAACTCGGACAAAAATGCAACTAAAGGAAGAGAGGTGGCAGCCTCAGCTCGAACTTCTTCAGCTGCATCAGTAATTGCCAATTCTAGCAATTGAAGATAACTGTCAAGCTTTAGTTTAGCACAAATCAGGGAAAAAATTTGAACAGAGATGCACTTTTTCCTAACAAGAGAAACGTCATTCGTAGTATCTTTCCACATCAATTTTATAAGATTGCAAACATCTTCATACTGAGATATACAGATAAATCTGCTCCCGTCCTTATCGAGGCTGTCTTCAGACTTTTCAAAGGCCATTGGAAAAGCAGCTACTTCAGAAAACAAATGCACATATCAGGTGATGAACGATGTAAGCACTTAAACATCGCAATAACAGTATCTACAACTGCAATTATGTCTCATTATATTCATCTGCATTGAATACTATACAGCATAAAGATATAGGACGTATCATACCCTGTATTAAAAATAAATCTCGAACTGCTTCCAAATAAAGTTGAAAATTGAAATTGATATTGAGGTTATCACTGTCTTTTACCTGCAAGTTGCCGCTAAAATCTTAGTAGAAGAAACTATGTAGGCAATTAATTGAACTTTACAGTCACAACAAACCTGGTTGTAGACCCATGGCATCCATGAAAAAACTTGATCAAAGATTACGTGAGCCATATTTGTGTATGGATATTTACAAAAGGCGATGCACAAGATGCAAAGACCCATTACAGCTGCTTCCGGCTTTAAAAACTCATCTTCTAGATCAGAAGGTTTTAAATGTGCAATAAGAGAAAGAAGTGATTGATGCATATGAATGACATTGTCTTTAGTTTGCTCACAAGATGAAGTACCAGCGCTAATAGCATTTTCCACTCGAGCATTCTCATTAGTGTCTATTTTCTGGCGTTTTTGTTTCGAATGGAGACTGGCCTGAGCAATCCGCTTTTTTCCAACGAATGACTGGTTAAAATCATCAGTTCTCTTCGAGAGAATAAAGCCATCAGTGGAGGATGGAAAACATCCACTCGAACCATCAAAAATGGATTCCCCAATTACGTCGGAACCAAATAGATCTAAAACTGCTCTGATGCATGTAATCAGTGACAAACAGGGAAATGGAGCACAGATCATATCAAGTAAGATTATTGGCTTCCATGTACTTATTGGGCTAAGTTTAGCAACTCGTACATATGCAAAGCATAATGCTGCCTGTAAACGAGATAATAAGTCAGCTTTTAATAACAATAATGAAACCAATTTAGGCAAGTTTGGCAGCCAGATAGGAACCCACCTTGAAATCTTCGCTCTCTGTACTATTGACTGCTTTGGGGAAAATGTGTATGAATTCATCAGACGTGTACAAAATAGCCTCTTCGGGACAAGCAGAATAAAGGGCATGTAGACAAGCACCTGCAAAGGAATCATATACTGAATTCCTGTAAAAATCAGAATATATGCTTCACTCAGCATCCCACAATACAGTTGAAGGCAACAAATTACGTCCCATAGAGTAGAGTGCATTGATAAAAACGAAGTATCTTATTCTTAACTCTAAGGGTGCATGTGAAGACTTCAGTAAGAGCTGAATTGTTAAAGAAGATGAAAAGGAGTGCTGTGCAAAAATCTAAGTTTTGGTTTTCTTCAGGGGCAGATAAAAATGTAAATATATGTTATTCAGTTGACAAATTTATACCCAGAGGCAGTGAATTAAAAAACGGCCAGGCGGGCCGCTTAAGCGCCCATGACCCCCAGCCGCTTAATTTTGCCATTAATCGCCCGCTTAATCATTTTGAACAAAATCGCCCGCTTTTTGCCCGCCTCACCCGCTTTTTGCCCGCTTTTTTCCGATTTTTTCCCGATTTTGTTTAAAAATCCTAATGTAAGCATCTAACATTAATTAATTACATAGCCAAGTAGTGTTGACTATAATATTCGAAACTTGTATACATTAAATGTTCTATGATATAGCTAGTCCTAATTTAGAATGAATACTTTGTGTGTAAGCTGTAATAATTGGGTACTGCTGTAATGCATCTAAGTAAATATCCTATTGCTCTTTTATACTAGTAATGCATGATTAGTTTTACTGATTTCCTTGCTGCTTTCAGTGATTAATGATTGGTACTGCTGGTTAGTATTACTTTAGTGATTACTTTAATTCAATAATTCATAGTTTGTTATATACAATTACTGATCTGCTTGCTGATTTTAGTGATTAGAGATGCTGATTAATAGTAAGTATTGATGAATACTTAGTTAATTACTGATTTGCTGATTAGATATGTATAGAAGTTCCTTATAAATATATTTTTTATATACACATACATGTAATTTTGTATAAAAATATATAAAATTTAGACACCCGCTTTTTCAAAAATCGCCCGCTTAATCGCCCGCCTACCGCTTAATCGGTTATAGGGTGCCGTCCGCACGCCTCTCGCTTCCCGCTTTCTAATACATTGCCCAGAGGCATGTGCTGCCTTTGCCAGACTTGTATTCCAGAAATGCATTTGAAAAGATAACACCCAAACCAACCATATCAAAAACCTAACTAATTTTGATTCAATATAAACCTAACTAAAGAAATATCGCTAAACACTTTTGAAAATGCAATAGGATTTTCACATGCACGTCCAATGACAGTATCTACATGATGCACAATACAGTGAGGCCCCAATTCCCATCCAAGAAAATATGAACTGACGCAACTATCAGAGAAAAAAAAAATATTCTTAAATTACTTGGAAGCACTTCAAGTTCAAATGTGCATTTTTATCGCCATTATTTAGTTCTGTCAGAATTGTTATCAGAGACGCGAGTATTGGGTCGGAGCGTAACTCCAATGTGGAGCAGCCCTCTCAATATATATATTAAGCAGTAAAAGGGAAAATTACATATGAGTCCAGACGGAATAGGAGAATTAGAGAAATAGAAATAAGAACTAACAGACATAGAAAACCAGGAAATCTAATTCTAACACTCCCCCTCAAGCTGGAGTATACACATCATGCATACCCAGCTTGCCAACCATATATTGAAAAGCAGTAGGTAAAAGTGGTTTGGTGAAGACATCAGCCACTTGTTCTCCAGTCTTCACATAGGGATTCTTGACTTTCTTAACCAGTACCAGGTCACACACAAAGTAGCAGTTTACCTCAATATGCTTTGTTCTCTCATGAAAAACCGGATTTTCTACAATATGTATAGCTGCCTGATTATCACACATCAAGGCGGCAGGAGTCTTCACACTAATTCCCAATTCAGAAAGCACAGAAAGAACCCATTGCAGTTCACAACACGCATGAGCCACGGCCCTGTTCTCGGTTTCAGTGCTAGAACTGGCTACCACACTTTGCTTTTTTACTTTTCCATGTCACAAGATGAGGTCCCAGAAAAACACAATATCCAAAAGTTGACCGTCTATCTTGAACATCACCAGTCCAGTATGCATCAATGTAGCTAGTGACCTGAAGACGAGAACTACTCATGCCATTTACATGATATGTAAGACCTTTTCCAGGAGTCCTTTTTAGATATCTTAAGATACGACTCACCGCCATCCAGTGACTAGTCTTTGGCATGCTCATATACTGGCTGACCATACCACCTGCATATGAAATATCAGGCCGCATCACAGTCAGATAAATTAATTTACCAACTCTTCTATATAAATGTGGATCATGAAAATCATCATCATTATCTGAAGCAGCTTTAGCATGATAATCGATGGGTGTAGAGATAGGTTTTGAGTCAAGCATACCAGTCTCATCAAGTAAGTCCAGAACATATTTCCTCTGAGAAAGATTAGTACCCTTCTTGGAATGTAACACCTCTATCCCAAGGATATAGCGTAGTTGTCCCAAATCTTTAGTACAAAATTGAGTTTGAAGCCAAGCTTTAAGAGTAGAAATGCCCTCACAGTCATCTCCAGTAATTACTATGTCATCCACATACACAACCAGAACAATAACACCCTTGGAGCTCCGTAGGTAAAACAAAGAGTGATCGGTAGAAGAGCGGCTAAACCCAAAACGAATAAGAGCAGTGCTGAATTTTTCAAACCATGCCCGCGGGGGATTGCTTAAGGCCATAAATAGCTTTCTTAAGTTTCCACACCTTCTGACACTCCCCCTGAGCAACATACCCAGGTGGTTGCTCCATGTAGACTTCCTCTAGCAAATCACCATGAAGAAAGGCATTCTTCAGATGAAGCTGATACAAGGGCCAAGCAAAGTGAGTCACAACAGATATAACAATCCTCACAGAATTTAGCCGAGCAACAGGGGAGAAGGTCTCAAAAAAATCAACACCAAATGTCTGTGTGTACCCTTTTGCAACCAGTCGTGCCTTCAGATGATCAATACTACCATCGGGATTTTGCGTCACAGTATACACCCAACGGCAGCCAACAATACATTTGCTAGGAGGAAGATCAACCAAATGCCACGTATCATTTTCACATAAGGCAGACTTTCCAAATCCATAGCTTGAGTCCACCCTTTATCCTGTAAAGCTTCAACACATGTTTTTGGAATACGGATAGAATCAAGAGTGAGAGCAAAAGAACGGGCAGAAGATGATAAGTTAGCCAGACAGTAGACATTTGATACAGGATGACGTATAGTGCAAGATCGCAGACCTTTACGCATGGAAACATGAAGATCCAAATATGTAAACAATTCAGCAGTAGGAGAAGAATAAGGATCAGGTCCCTCGAGTGTCAAACGATGATGATACAGCCGCAGGAACGGACGTCGCTACTCCTTATGGAACTCGTGCAACTCGTCTGGAGTAAACATGTGAAAAGGGTTGAATGGTAGAAGGTGAAGGTGGATTTGGATCACTCTTATGGAGAAGGATGCTCTCTTCGCTCACAACTGGTAAAGGTGGCTCTCTTGGTGGAGTAAAATCTCTCCCCTCACATAAGGTAGTGATAGGTGTCTCCCCCTGACTCATGATGCTATCTAGACTCATGGAATGTGACATCAGCAGATACAAAAACACGTCGAGGAGTCGGAGAATAACATCTATAACCTTTTTGTGTGGTGGAGTATCCCAAAAAAATAGTCTTAATAGATCTGGGGGACAACTTATCTGCATTAGGATCATAGTTGTAGACAAAGGTAGTGCAACCAAACACCTTCAGAGGAATATGAAAAAGAACATCACGACGACGCAAGACAGAGAATGGTGTGACACCTTGAAGACCAGACGAGGTTAAACGATTCATTAAGAAACACGCAGTAAGAATAGCATCAAACCAAAATCTTTTTGGAACATGTGATTGAAACATCAAGGTCCTAACAATGTCAAGAAGGTGACGATTCTTACGCTCAGCCACACCATTTTGTTGGGGCGTATAAGCACATGACGTCTGATGAACCATGCTAGTAGTATTACAAAAATCTGTAACAACTTGTTGAACATATTTGAGAGCATTATCTGAACGAAACAGTTGAATGGAGCAATCAAGCTGAACTTTTATTAACTGATGAAAAATTTTCAAAATGGATACAACTTCTGCCCCAGATTTCATGAGATATAGTGATATACCCATGTCATCCTAAAGAAATAATCAACAAAAGACAAAATATAGATATCCATTATAATTGAATTCTTGGACAGGACCCCAGACATCACTATGAATAATCTGAAAAGGGCGTACAACGCGTTTATTGACACGAGCAGGGTAAGACACACGATGGTGCTTCTCATACTGACAAGATTGACACTCAATAGATGAAACAGAAGACAAACTAGACTCCATTTTCTTAACTCTAGAGGCGGATGACAATAGCGACAATGCCATTGTAGAGGGGAGACACTGAGGAAGGTTGTAGAAAGCTGACGAGCTGAACGATCACCATGGAAAAAGTAGAGATCACCTTTCCTACGCCCCCCACCAATCGTCTTCAAACTCTTGAGACCCTATAGAACAAAACAAGAAGGACCAAACTTTACCCAACATTGTAAAGAATCAACCAATTTTGACACATATATAAGGTTGAAAGGAAAATTAGGAACATAATGAACAGATTTCAAAGTAATAGTAAAAGATGGGTGAATAGTTCCACACGCATGAACTTGTCTGACCGAGCCGTCAGCAAGTGTAACAGAGGAGTGTGGTATATATGTATCAAAAGACTGCAGCAAAGACTTTATACCCGTCATGTGTTGTGAAGCTCCAGAGTCTACTACCCACGGTGGTTGCGAGTGTGACGTCAAAATTGAGGTAACGTGATTACCTTCAGCGGAAACCAACTGAACCACTCCGCCTGAATGAGGGGAATTAACTGATAAACTCTTTGTAGCCTGGATAAGACGATCATATTCAGCCTTCGATATCGTGACATGAGAGTGTGATCTTTCAACAATAGCATCAGATGTCTCAGCATAATGTGCAGCACCAGAAGAACCTAGGATTGTAGAGGGACGTCCATGCTTTTGGTAGCACCTATACACAGTATGTCCCAGCCGTCCACAGAAAGTACATTCAAAACGAGTCCCTCTTCCTCGTCCTGCACCACGTCCACCTCCTCTCGCTGCAGCAACAAGAGAGGCATGTGCATCAGAACTAGCAGAAGATCTAGTGACATAGGGAATGGACTCAAAAGAAGCTTGTTGTATCCGTGCATATACCTCTTCCAAACTAGGAAGTTTGTTTGTTGCAAGGATCACACTTCTGGATACATTGTACACAGAGTCAAGACCTGAAAGGAAACGTGCAGTCACCAGATCATCACGTTCCTTCATTTGATCATCTGTCTTCAAGGGTTGATAGAAACTCAACTCCTGAGATATAGACTGAATTGAGCCAAAATACTCATCAAGAGATTTGCTGTCATGCTTCTCTGCAAACAGTCTATCATAGACTTTATAAAGACGAAGAGCGTTCTTCTCATGTGAAAAGTACTTCTTCACAGCGTCCGACACCTGTTTAGCTATAGGGTAAAACATGAACCGCGTAGCAATAGACGACTCTATACTGTTCCACATCCAAGATTTCACAAGTCCATTGTTCTTCCTCCATTCAGCATAAGACGGATCAGTCGCAGCAGGCTGTTCCTCTTCAATATATTTCACTTTGTTTCCTGACTCCGGATTTGTATAAATTGCGTTCATCCACAATACGTAATTCTGGGTATTGAGTTTGACAGTGGTTATAGGAGACTGATCATTGTAGACGAGAGTCGTACTCAATTCACTCTTTTTATCCATTGTGTTGTCTGTTCAAGATGCCAGACAGCAGCAAAGAGGGACGGGAATAAGCACTGTCACCGAAAACGAACAAGCGTCGTCACAAAAGGATCATACGATGCAAACATTGATGCATCAACAGTACCCTAATAACAAAAAGGCACTCAACCACACTTAGTGGAAGTGTGTGGCAAGGAAGATAGGAATGGTGTATCTCTTCTGAAACTGTTGTTGTAGACAAACGGCTTCCTTAGGACTGTTCTTCCCGCTGCTCTACACGTTGGCCAAAAATCTACGGGGGAAGTCGATTTGCACGGACGTCCCGATCTAATGGTCGTTGGACCTAGCTGCCAAGAATTGTCCCTGTCGGACGATCTCCACGTCTGGCCGTCGGCTCTGCCTGATCACCTTAGAGCCGCTGCGACGGCAATGATCTCTTGTTGTTGCGTAACCGGGAAATGGTACCCCTTGTCGCTGGAGCCGCCGGACTCAAGGTTCTCTGTCGACGGTGCAACCGGAGCTAACATCCTTCTTGCGGCGCAGCCGCTTTGACACCATGTTATCAGAGACGCGAGTATTGGGTCGGAGCGTAACTCTAATGTGGAGCAGCCCTCTTAATATATATATGAAGCAGTAAAAGGGAAAATTGCATATGAGTCCAGACGGAATAGGAGAATTAAAGAAATAGAAATAAGAACTAACAGACAAAGAAAACTAGGAAATTTAATTCTAACAAGAATATATTATTAGCCTATTTAGTTAATAGGATAATTAGTTAATGGGCTTAAGTGTCTCGGCCCATATATCTTGTCTTGAGTCCCAAGTAGGTAAGTCTCTACTTTCTCATATATATAGGACAGGGTGTGCCTTCTAATAAACAACACAAGTGAGTTTTCCCCCTCACACCTTTCAACGAGTTCTAATTCATCGTATGATATTTCCTTGTTTTTCCATTGTTTTGGACATAAGTCATTGTAAAGCACAAAGAATTCCTCAGAAGGTACTAAATAGTAGAGATGATAGAAGCCATTTTTTAATATGACATTCATTTATTTCAATTGCAATTGAGAACTCATTACGCCTATTTAAAATTTGAGCTAAAGACAAGGATAGTTTGCCAAACTAAGAAGAACTAGATTGAGATATATTATAGAATATGTTAGAGAGTCTGTTTATTAGTTATTTATATTGTCCTTGTAATATGGGCCTCACTGTGTCTTGGCCCATTAGGGTTTAGTTGTGTCTTGTATGCTTCCCTATTTTCCTATATATAGGAGCAGGGTTGCCTCTTATCAATATATCGACTAGCCGTCTTTTGCTGTTTAACAGAATAAATCAGTGATATCCGCTTCACACATGATCATTATTTTTAGAAATGTGAAAATCACGGCATGTCATATTTTCATATTCGAAGGATCTGTTTTATGGTTGGGTTTTGGTAAGCATATTAAAATAGTGTGCGTCCCTAACATGCATTAGGCATGTTGTCTTAAATTAAAATATTAAATCAATCAAGGATATGTGTAATGGTGTAATTTGCCATTAATCAAGGACTTTTGGGAGATGATAGATATAGTTTTCCTAAAACGGTGTCTGAAGAATTAATTTCAGCCTTGCTTGTTTGCTTTAATTAGGGTGCCACAGTATCAAATCCTAGTAATTCGGTTACATCTTATATTGTCCCAACAATACCTGTCATTGTCAATTTGTCTCGTCTAAGCCTTAGTCCCAAAAACTGCCAAATTAAAAAAGCATACTTCACTTTTGAAAAGTGCCAAGTCCATTCTTTTATCCTAATAGGTACTAACTACTCATTATCATCCAGGTCTAACTAATTCCCAACCAAGTTCGGGTATGTTACATGGATCCTTCTTTTCCATTCAACTCTGTTTTGGGTCATATTTTCGTTAAAACGAAAAGATTCCGAATCACTCTTATATAAGCTGCCCCCAAATTAGTTTAGGCATGCCTCTTCCCCTCTTCACTATGCTCAATTCAATAGCATTACTTCAAACCGGTGCATTTGTCGAGATGTGTTGCACATTCCCATGGCATCTGAGGCGCCCCTTACATAGGGTACATTTGATTTACAGTATTCAGCCAGATTGGATTGCATCTTGTATCCAGCAACATAAAATTTATGTTTTTTTCTCTGGAGATGTAAAACGGAAGGAATATGGCATTTACTAGCCTATAGTAGTTCTGTATTTTCATTTACATCTCAAAAGGGCCGGGCACCGAAATGCAACAAGCTGCGCCACGACCACTGCGTGAATTGCCTGCCATTTTTGGCTTGTTTCATACACATTTCTGCCACATTTGTCTTGTTTCGTCATTGCCCAAGATTCACTCCCGTATAACATGGTTGGTTATATAGCAGAAAACAACAACCAAGAAGATCGGAACCGCCTAGATCCTCCGGCTAGGTGGCAACAGGCAGAAAAGAGGAACTGGAAAGGACCAGTTTACATGAAGACTACGTCGAGGCGCAACAGAGAACCCGGCGGCTCAAAGGCCGACGCGGGCAGAGAAGAGGAGGGCTCCGGAGACCCTCAAGACGGACGGTCGGCGGCGGCAAGAAGCAAGGCGAGTTGCGGCTAGCAAGCCAGCGCCCGCACGGGGTGACGCCGTCGGCCACAGCAGCCACGGGAGAAGGCGACGACAAGTTGGTGGGGGGAGCGGCGGTGGAAAAGAGAGAGGGGGGTTGCGGCGGCGCAGGGGGTGGGTGGCGGCTAGTGAACCTGCTCTGGTACCATCTTGAGTTGTCTATAAGGGTTAGGGTACACAATGTGTGTACCCCGTATATTTATAGAAAGAAAAATTACATATAGGTCCACACATAATAGGAAAATAACAAGTAAATATAAAGAGCTAAATAAAACATTGTTTAACAATGTTTATAGGTAGGCATGACTTGGTTTGATTATTGAACCAACCTATGATATAGAAATCTATCCTTATTAGGGCATGACTTTACAGTGTAAAGATTGTAGTATATGTAGGGTTTTGAGGGAAAGGGGTGCAATGGGAATACAACTTTTTTTCCAATATAGTTCTTAGACAACGGATCCATTGTAGCCACAAAAATATTAATAAACTAAAAAATGAAGAAATTTTGAATATACATTGGCGCTTACTAGTTATCCAACAACCAGACACGTCTTATTTAGGTGTAGAACTTGCACTTTTGGATCTGGATCTGAAGTCATCGTTGTTGTCGTCTTGTCGTCGCAGCAACACCTTGTCTTCTCCTTGGAAAAGTTCCTTATCCTCAAGTCTCTGCTCAAGGGCCTTGGCCTCTATGTCATTCACGCATATGTAGGAACTCTTGGTACACCACCTTGATCATCAAGAGGAAGAGAAACTCAGACTTGTCGACATGCTAGCGTCGTCCGCCTCCTATTGTGGGTTGTCGTCCTTGGGATGAGTTTTATTCTTTCTAAGAGGAAGAACCCTTAGATAATTTGTCTCACAATGTATGTCTCCTTTTGGACGTCCACCCCTTGATATTGAAGACTCATGGACTTGGATTTCCAAAAATCCAATCTCATTCTGAATCGCAACTCAAAATAGAATCAAACTAGGAATGTTATCAAACTATCCAGTTGTCTGGTTCGTTTATCCAATCGACCGGTTGGGACTAGTTGGGTCATCCACTCGACCGACTGGCTTGCCCAATTTGACCAATTCGCTAGCCCTGCCTAATTTCAATTTGACCAATTTGATTACAAATGAAACACGCCACATGTTCCGTGTTGTTTTATAACTTCAATCCAGTCGAGCGACTAGCCAAT
This sequence comes from Alisma plantago-aquatica, assembly GCA_963693085.1. Classification (NCBI taxonomy): domain Eukaryota; kingdom Viridiplantae; phylum Streptophyta; class Magnoliopsida; order Alismatales; family Alismataceae; genus Alisma; species Alisma plantago-aquatica. The sequence goes on from OY856410.1 coordinate 644,893,993, forward strand.
TTCCCAAACTAGTGATCACTCGATTGTTTGAAAATCAACTTATCCATTGATATAAATCACTCAATCGACCTTTTAGATAGGAAATTAATTTGTATATGATACAAAATCATTCTAATCATATATTTGATTGTGATCAATGTTTTAGAAAGCGGGAAGCGGGAGGCGTGCAGACATTACCTTGTGGTCGCTTGATTGGCATGCGGGCACTCATGTGGGCGCTTTTTGAAAAAGCGGGTTGCTAAATCATATATAATTTCATGAGAATTACACATATATGTATATAAGTAATATATTTTAAGGAACTTCCATACATATATAACCATGTGATGAGTATAAAATAACCAAATTAACTCAATCATAACATATTAAATATAGTAATATATTAAATTAGTTATATACAGCACTAGCCAACATGATACATTAGCACCAGTGGTACACACTACATAGTACATGAATTTATAATAGCGGGCAACATGATATATACATTATACCATAGTGGTAAATACTACATAGTACAAAACATTATACAGTAGTAGGTAGTAGATGATATTTACATTATATAGTTGTATGTATTGCTCAGTGAATTGAAAAAGCCAAAATCGCCGGTTAACCGTTTTGCAATTAATTGCTCATTTTTTCCTGCTTTTTGCCCCTTTTTCCGTTTTTTGCCCTTTTTCCCGCTTTTTGGCCTTTTTTGTCCTTTTTTTTATTTTGTTGTACACCTGTAACATTAAGTAAATATATGGTCCCAAGTATTATTGACTATAATATATTAAACTTATATACATTAAATATCCTATGATAAGCCCTAGTTCTAATATAAAATGCATGCTTTGTCTGCAAGTCAGGATAATAGGGTACTGCTGTAAAGTGTAACTTATACAAGTAAACTATATGTAACTATTATCTAATTTTAGAATGCATACCTTAGTTAAATGTACTGCTGTAATGTATGACTAATTGATGATATGCACATATAACAATAAGTTAGTAAGGTATCCAATAATTAATCTATTGTTTACTGCTTAGCTATGTAAACATGTGATGCAAATTTTTTTCTGTATCATGTATGTTGGGTGTTTTATCCATGTCAAGTCTATTGTTTAATATATTATGGCTATAATTATTGTCTTATAGCTATCTTATAAACTACTTGGATGTTTTGTATTGTTGGGTAGAGTGTTTAGAATCTTTAGATTTATATAAAAGTTCCAAAGAGTATAGTATTTATATACATATATCTGTAATTTTGTATAAAATTATATAGGAAACTAAAATCCATTTTTTTTCAAAAATCGGCCGCTTAATCGCCCGCTTACCGCTTAACCAGTTACAAGGTGCTGTCCGCACGCTTACCGCTTAACCTTTTTTAAAACACTGGTATTGCTTATAATGAAGTACATCTACATAGACAGTACATTAGTTGTACACATAAAAAACAATAGAAACACACATATGAATGTATAATTAGGTAGCATATATATGAGTATAGTACATTAGTATATAATTAGTAGTTCAATACATAGCAGAGAAGCAGTGCATGCATAAATGATAAACATTTAATGTAGGTGCAGCAGTCATACATAAAGATGTAACATGGGTGCAGCAGTACATACATACAAAGCTTGTACACAGTAGGAATGATTTTGATACATATAAACTCAATTAATAATTAGAAACACATAGCTACCTTGATTTACAAACATAACATACAGAACTATGCACTAATATAGGCGTAATGTAAAATAAATGCAGCAATTTCAGGCTTTGTTTTGGCCACAGAAGCCGCTTTTACATTAAGCGGGCTGAAGCGGCTGCCTCAACATGGAAGTGAAGTAGGTAGTTAGGCAGGTCAGGCAACCAGTAGGCGGCTGCTTTTTGCTGGCCCGCTCCACTAGCGCATATCACACTAACCAGGCGGTAGAAGGCTTGGGCCGCTTGAGCGGCCGCCTGAGCCTCTTTTTAAAACACTGATTGTGATTTTCAAACCCTTATGTTCCTTATGTGTGTGCCCCCATGGGTTCCTAATTACATTGGCAGTGATGTTCATAACCTCACAAGGTATCTGGCAAGAGGTTAGTGCTAGTAATTGGAATAAGTTGAAAACACTTTAACCTGTAAGTGATCAATGTTATTATGACTGTGTAATCTCTGTCACAAATAATTGATCAAAATGTTGAGATGTCGACTTAAATTTCAATTTTGATAGTGACCAGAAATAGAAATGGAGGTACCTGAGACTACGTCATGCATGTCGTAAAATTTCAAATTTTCGACAATTCTGATGAATTTCGCTCAACTTGGCCATGATTTTCAAGAAATTTCGACAATTTTAACATTTTTTTGCTAATTCTCTTGAAAATATGACGTACATTGATTGATGTGTTTGTTATTAGCTAACAAGATTGGAGTTTTTTTTTTTTTTTTGGGGGGGGGGGGGGGCTTATAGCATCGATATAAGGCACATAAGCCCTAGCCCAACCTAATGTACTACCATCTTCTACTCTACACGATTGGATCCATAACTATAGCATTTATCCAGAAAATAGGCATTTTACGAGTTGTAGAACTACCCAAAGTAGTGAATCCAATAGTTAATGATCTAGTGGTTGCTTCACATATAAAGTCACAAGCATATTACTAGTATTACATTCTTTTTCAATTTGAATTAGTTGCAACTTGTAACAACAAAGAGTATTTGGATATGATGAGGATGACCAATTGAAAGCTCTAGAGAGGCACTAGCTCATCTAACCCTGCACTTGTACAACCTCCACAGGTGTGCAGGACTAGATAAGACATGAATCACATGATAAGGATAACATGAGTTTGACTCAATATGGTCAATCATATAACCCAACTTATGTTTGGAGAAGAACCATTGGGTCGGGGTCATGCGCCTAATCACCCACTAAGTTACTCCAATTTCAATTAAGTAATTTAATACTTTTATTATGCTACAATAGATTGATATTCCATTGTATAGGCTGTAACAGATTGTGCTTGAACTTTTCTATAAGATAATCACTTATGTCATTGATATTAGCGTCGATGTCTCCATGGAAACAGTTTAGTTGCTTTTCCCTCACAAATGTAGAACCCCGCCCCCAATTTTATTTCAGAAATAGTTGTATTATTTTTTTTATTTGGTTGTAGTAAGTTTTGAATTCCTTAATACTTACTCACAGACCAGCATTGCTTTTGTACAGCCTGTCCTCCCACCTAAAGGTCCTATAATCCTAGACCATATTATTTTTGCATAAATTTGTGTCTTTAAGTCTTTATATTGTGCTTGCAAACTACAGTGCTTAATTCATTCATTTTACTATTGAATTTTACATCGAAATCCCCATCAAAACAATTCAGCTTCCTTCTCTCGCACATGAAGAGGACCCCAACACACATCATAGTGTTGAGAGAGTCTCTTAAACTCTCTAGAAAAGCTTCATTGATGAACGGGACGTCTACACCAAGCCTCGGCATCTTCGGGATGCGTTTTGGGCACCTACAGGTGTATTTACGGTCATTACTTCAGACCATATATGGCTTGCCTGGACTGTATTTGCATTTACGGTCTAGCCGGACCGTATACAGTCCAGCGCCGGACTGTAAATGTTGCTGATTTGGAAATACAGTCTGTGTTACAAACCGTATACAGTCCCTGCCAGACCGTAAACATGGCCGGAAAACTACCTAATGACTTCGGGACTTTGGATATGGGTTCTATTCTTATAAATAGACTTCCCCAACTCGTTTCAAGCATGAAGAGCAATGAAGAGACATCAAGAGACGTTTTTCGAAGACCTAAAGCCACAGACGGACCTAGGACTTTCCTTAGGGTTACACACCTCCAAGAGCTCCTCTCCAAGCAACCGTCTTCTTCCACGATTGGCTTTCGAGTGTAAAAGGGGATTGGGTACTTCTTCTCTTTTCTGTAATCATCGTCTCTGTAATCTCTCTATCAATAATATCATCTCCGCCAGTGGATGTAGTCTCCCACATTGGAATTTGCCGAACCACTATAAATCTCATCTTTGTGGTTGCTTGCTTGTTCATTGTTGATCTTCTTCGTACGTATTCGGTTTGGATTGCTCGATCTCACGTTTCCGCATCTCCGCAACAAGCTCTTTGGGTCTTGTTGTTCGGGTCTCTCATCACCACCATATCCCAACAAGTGGTATCAGAGCAAGTTCTACCTCCGGATCTCTACCGTGACATCAAAGTACAACATTGAGAAGTTTGATCGCTTGAAGAGCTTCTCTCTCTGGCAAGTCTAATGTAAATCTTGCCTCACGCAAGGAGTCCACAAAGCTCTTCTCAAAAAAGGAGAAGAAACTGGAATCCATGACGGATGACCGGTGGGAGGAGATTGATCAGAAAGCACGTATAGGCATCTTTCTCAGTTTGGAGGATAAAGTCCTCTGTGAGGTCGTCCATCTGAAGACCGCCAAAGACGTTTGGAATGAACTTGAAGCACTCTACGTGAAGAAGTCCATCACCAACGAGCTTGCACTAAAGAAGCGCCTTTTCATGCTTCGCATGGAAGAAGGTGGTTCCTTAACGGCTCTTCTCGATGAGTTCAATGAAATCATCCACGACCTCGGGCAGATCGATGTGAAGATAGAGGACAAGGATTAAGCAATTTGTTGCTATGTACCCCTCCACAGTCCTACAAGAATCTTCGGGATATGATGATATTTCATGAGTCAAAGACTATCTCACTCCATGAAGTCAAAACGGGCTTGACGTCTCAAGAGAAATTAGAGAAGGATCTTATTTCATCAAAAGTAGCGGATGAAGCTTTGGCCGCTAGAGGAAGGGAGCGTCCACGTGACAAAGATCCTGAAAGTTCAAAGCAAAAGAAGAACAAGTCAAAGTCACGTCAATCAAAGAGGTGCAACTATTGCAAGAAGACAGGTCATACCCGAGATGAATGCTACAAGTTGCAAAACAAGCAAAAGCATGAGAAATCAAATGATGTTGTAGCTCATGCAAAGGTGGCTCATGGAGGTTCTGAAGAAGACGGCTACGTTCTTGCTTCATTGTCGTCCTACGATTACAAGAAGGATTGGGTTCTTGATTTAGCATGCACGTACGACATGACCGAGCGTAAGGATTATTTCCATACCTATGAGTCGCATCAAGGTGGAGATATCCTTATGGGTGACGATCGTCCTTGCAAGACGATTGGTGTTGGCACGATAAAGATGAAGATATTTGATGGTGAAGTCAGAACATTAACGGACGTCCGACATGTTGTCGGGTTGAAGAAGAATCTCATCTCATTGAGCACACTTGAAGACAAGGGCTGCAAGTTCTCCGGGTGAAAATGGAGTTCTTGATGTTCTTAAAGTTGATCAGGTTCTCATGAAGGCAGTGAGAAATTCACACAAACTGTACATCTTGCAAGGTTATACTATCTTAAGCTCCGCAGCGGTTACAACTTCATCTAAAGACACCACAAGGCTCTAGCATATGCATTTGGGACACATGTCTGAGAAGGGGATGATGCTTCTGAGCAAGAGAGGGTTGTTGTGTGGTGAAAACATTAGAAAGTCAGATTTCTGCGAGCATTGTGTTATGGAGAAGGCCAAACGCAATAGCTTCGACACGACAATTCATTCTTCCAAGGATGCTCTAGATTATGTTCACTCTAATCTATAGGGCCCTTCTCGTGTTCCTTCCAAAGGTGTTGCTAAATATATGATGACCTTCATTGATGATTGCACTAGGAAGGTTTGGGTTTATTTTCTCAAGAGTAAGGACGAGGCGTTCTCGACTTTCAAGCAATGAAAGGCTCTTGTTGAGAATCAAACCGATAAGAGCATAAAGACTTTTCGAACTGATAACGGCTTAGAGTTCTGTTCTAAGGAGTTCAATAATTTCTGCAGTGATCATGGGATCAAAAGACATCGTACAGTGCGTCACACTCCCCAACAGAACGGTGTAGCAGAAAGAATGAACAGAACGTTGTTGGAAAAGGCCTGACGCATGCTTCTCAATGCGGGTTTGGATAGATCTTTCTGGGTTGAAGCTATATCAACCTCTTGCTATTTGGTGAACCGTTCTCCATCGTCTTCTATTAACTTCAAAAATCCTAAAGAAACTTGGTCTAGTAAACTTGTTGATTATTCGAATTTGTGAATATTCGGTTGCCCTGCTTATGCACATTCTGATACTGGCAAATTAGAACCTAGAGCTATCAAATGCATATTCCTTGGTTATGCTTCTGGGGTGAAAGGATACCGGCCTTTGGTGCAAGGATCCTTCTTCACCATGTTTCTTGGTAGAGCGCAACGTCACTTTTAACGAATCTGTCATGGTGTCTAGTTGTCTACTATGCAAGACACAAATAGGTCTTCAACATGTTCTCTACGGGGCGTCTCACAACAGGTGGAGACCAAAGAAGATGTCGGCTCACAGGTTGATGAACAAGATCCCTCTTCTAAGCCAGATGATTCAGTGCCTACTGAAGATAAAGAGGAGATTCTAGAGAGTTCTTACAGTGTGGCCAAAGGCAAAGGCAAATGGAATGTCAAACCACTCCAACGCTATGGCTTTGGTGACTCCATGGTAGCCTGTGCCCTTTCCAATGTCGTTGATGTGAATATTGGTGATGAGCCCACAATTTCCGTGATGCAGTCGCAGGTCATGATGCTCCGCAGTGGATTGTTGCAATGAAGGAAGAGATGAAATCTCTCCACAAGAATCAAACTTGGGAGTTGGTGGTATCTCCCAAAGGCAAGAAAGTAGTGGGCTGCAAGTGGGTCTATAAGAAGAAAGAAGGTGATAGATACAAGGCACGCCTTGTTGTAAAAGGCTACAGTCAAATTGAAGGCATTGATTATAATGAAGTCTTCTCACCCGTCGTCAAGCATATTTCCATACGGGTGCTTCTTTCTTTGGTAGCCATTAAAGACCTAGAGTTGCAGCAGCTAGATGTAAAGACAGCTTTTTTGCATGGTGAACTAGAAGAAAAGATCTACATGCAACAGCCAGAGGGTTTTAAAGACAAAGAGAACCATGTGTGCTTGCTCAAGAGGTCACTCTATAGGCTGAAGCAATCTCCTAGACAATGCTACAGGAGATTTGACTCTTTCATGACGCACAATGGATTTTCCAGGAGTAGCTATGATGCTTGTGTCTACTACAAAGGGATGGATGACAATTCCTTTGTTTACCTACTGCTATATGTTGATGACATGTTGATCGCTTCTAGACACGCATCTGAGATTGCCAAGGTGAAATCTCTTCTAGGTGGAGAATTTGATATGAAAGACCTAAGTGAAGCTAAGAAGATTCTTGGCATGGAGATTCAAAGGGACCGTAAAGATCGAAGGCTTATCCAGACACAGGAGAAGTACATGAAGAAGGTTCTTCACAAGTTCCACATGTTAGATGAGAAGCATGTTTCAACTCCATTGGCTGCTCACTTCAGGTTATCGGTTTTGCAGTCTCTACAGTCTGATGAAGAGAAAGAGATGGCGCATGTACCTTATTCCAGTGTCATTGGTAGCATCATGTATGCTATGGTTTGCACTAGACCAGACATCGCTTATGCAGTCAGTGTGGTTAGTCATTACATGGCTCATCCTGGTAAGGCACATTGGCAAGCAATTAAGTGGATTCTGAGGTATTTGAAGGGCACTCAAATACTTGTTTAGTCTTTCATGGAGCTCAAGTCATCACGACAGGGTATGTGGACTCAGATTATGCAGGCGACCTCGACAAGAGGAGATCTCTCACAGGTTACATGTTCACGGTGGGATCTACAGCTGTTAGTTGGAAAGCCACTCTACAAAGTACTATTGTGTTATCTACTACTGAAGCAGAGTGCATGGTGGCAACGGAAGCCGTGAAGGAGGCTTTATGGCTCAAAGGCTTGATGAATCAGTTGGGTATGGTTCAAGAACAAGTTATTGTTCATTGTGACAGTCAAAGTGCTATACATCTTAGCAAAGATCAAATGTTCCACGAGAGAACGAAGCACATTGATGTCAAGTACCACTTCATTAGAGAAGTCACAGTTGAAGGCAAAATTCAAATAAAGAAGATTGGTACATCTGAGAATCCAGCCGACATGATGACGAAGACTCTTCCGTTAGCTAAGTTCGAGGTTTGCTCAAAATTAGTTGGTCTTCTTTCTACCTGAGCTTTGCCCATGCATGGCATGTGGAGGAGATGGTATTCTTAATCAGTTTCTGATATTAGAGAAGATTGCAAGTACTTTTCTACTTCCATCATATTCGAGTTGAAGACAAGGTGGAGTTTGTTGAGAGAGTGTCTCAAACTCTCTAGATTAGCTTTCTTGATGAACAGGACGTCTACACCAAGCATCGGCATCTTCGGGATGCATTTTGGGCACCTACAGGTGTATTTACGGTCATTACTTCAGACCATATATGGTCTGCATGGACTGCATCTTCATTTACGCTCCATCTGGACCGTATACAATCCAGCGTCAAACTATAAATATTGCTGAATTGGAAATACAATCTGTGTTACAAACCGTATACAGTCCCTGTCGGACCGTAAACGCGGCCAGAAAACAACCTAGTGACTTTGGGACTTTAGATATGGGTTCTATTCTTATAAATAGACTTCCCCAACTCGTCTCAAGCATGACGAGCAACAAAGAGGCATCAAGAGACGTCATTTTTTGAAGACCTAAAGCCACGAACGGACCTAGGGCTTTCCTTAGGGTTTCACGCCTCCAAGAGCTCCTCTCCAAGCAATTGTCTTCTTCCACGGTTGGCTTTCGGGTGTAAAAGGAGATTGGGTACTTCTTTTCTCTTTTGTAATCATCATCTCTGTAATCTCTCTATCAATAATATCATCTCCGCCAGTGGATGTAGACTCCCACATTGGAATTTGTCGAACCACTATAAATCTCGTCCTTGTGGTTGCTTGCTTGTTCATTGTTGATACGTTTTCGGTTTGGATTGCTCGGTCTCACGCTTCCGCATCTCCGCAACAAGCTTGTTGGGCCTTGTTGTTTGGGTCTCTCATCACCACCATATCCCAACACGAAAGTTAAGTAGATCTATAGTAGATCATTTTGGTAAAATATCATTAATTGATTCGTTCATTTGACGGTCGAAAAGCAAAGAATGTGTCTGTTGATATTTCCATCAATATTTATCAAAAATTATATTTGTGTGGCCACTGAGACGGCATCAAAATCGAACATTTTCTTCCCTAATCGTTCAGATTGAGACCAAGGCATGTTGTCATCCTCTTAACATTCAATCCAAGTTTCTTGAACCAAAGCAGACTATTGAGATTGTGTGAGCTCAATATCATATATATACTCACATGAGAATGGCATTGGCTATGCATTTCGTAGTCACGCTTATCAAGTGCTCAAGATATCACTTCAATGAAGGGACAAATTCCATCTATATCCCTCACACTAATCCACAAGAGTCACAGCCCACTCACTACCTGTATGGCAACCCTTATTTAGAGTCATGTTGGTAGTGTTAAAGAACACAAACCAACATGTGATACTTAGTAACTTAAAGTTTAAGGATCACAGCCACCACGATCACATTGAGATATAACTCTGACTGTCATGAAATGACTTCTATGTGTCGTTCTTAAAGTAAGGTTGGCAAGTACAACTTGTTCTCTAACAAGCACCCATGTAGCTGAATTGATATCCAATTTCATATTGACTAAAGAGACATAGTTATCATTCAATATACATACTAGTCTTATGTATTATAGTTGTCCTATATTATCCAGCTATACACAATAATAACTGACTAGGGACATAACAAGAATGAATACATTTTGAGCATACATATGATCTCATATTCAGTTCCCCAACCCAAATCATATATCGTCGACTCAAAACATTCTTAGGAGTAGGACATTAATACGTTTATTCGTTATCTAAATATTGACACAAAACATAAATTGGGGAATTCTCTTTATTTAATAGTCAAATCATATACAATATTATCCCTATAACAATCATTACATGATGGCACTCAGGGCATACAACTAATAGTCTCTCACTTGCATTAAGACAATCACTCATGAATCTAATTCCAAGTTATCTAACATGATTGTCATGCTTCTGATGTGAAAGTACTTTCGTCAAGGGATTAGTAACATTGCTTTCAGTTGGTACCATGTAAATCTTTACATCTCCTCATTGTACAATCTCTAGTATGAGATGCTATCGTCATAGTATGTGTTTGGAATGTTGATGCGATCTAGGTTCCTTAACATGTACAATGGCTCCATTCTTGTCACGGTAAATCTCTACAGCGTCCTTAATGGTTGGAACCACCCCAATTTCACTAATGAACTTCTCGATCCACATCACTTCCTTTGTTGCATTAGATGCGGCAATATACTCAACTTCTGTTGTATAATCCGCCATTGTTTCTTGTTTGTAACTCTTCTAGCTTACAGCTCTGTCGTTTAGGCAAAATGCAAATCCTAATTGTGATTGATAATTGTCCTTGTCGGTTTGGAGGCTTGTTACAGTGTAACCCTTTACTACCAATTATTCTTCACCTCTGTATATCAAGAATTCATCCTTTATTCTTCTCAAATACTTCAGTTTCTCACGACAATCCAGTGCCTTCACCCCCATCTAGTTGGTACATGCTCGTCATACTCAAAGCATACGAGACATTTGAGTATATACATAACATTGCATACATGATAGATCAAATTGCATATGCATATAGAATCTTATTGACGCGTGTTCACTCTTCCAACCGCTCTTCCGAATAGCTAGGACATTGGGATTTAGATAGACTTATTCCATTAGACATGTGTAAGTTTCCTCTTTTAGATTCTTGCATGTTGAACCTTTTCAGCACCTTGTCAATGTATGTACTCTGGCTTAGGTCAAAAAGCCTTCTAGATCTATCTATATAGATTTTGATTCCTAAAAAATAGGATGCTTCGCCTAAGTCTTTCATGGAGAAGGTATTGCCCAACCAAGTCTTAAACAATTGTAGAATAGGAACGTCAATTTCATTACTTTTATGTCATCCAAATATAATTTGAGAAATAAAATTATGCTCCCACTAACCTTTTTAAAACACAAGATTCATCTTCATTTTTTATAAAGCCAAACTCTGACTGTCCCATAAACACGAAGATTCCAATTTCTAAATGTTTGCTTCAATCCATAGATTGACCTTTGTAGCTTACATACTTTATATGCATTACTTGCAGCTAATTAAACCTTCGAACTGTGTCATGTACACATCCCTAGGAAGTTTCTCGTTAAAGAAAGTAGTTTTCACGTCGATTTGTCAAATCCCATAGTCATGATAAGTTACAATGGCAAACATGATCATGAGTAATTTAACCATGTCAACTTGTGAAAATATTGTCATAGTCAACAACTTGAACTTGTCTGAAATCTTTTGTAGCCAATCGTCCTTTATAGGTCTATACATTGATATTCATGTCAGTCTTCTTCTTAGAAACCCATATGGGCTTTACCTTTCAGGTGCATCCACCAACATCCATACTTTGTTGGCGTACATGGAGTCCATCTCAGATCTCATTGCCTTAAGCCATTTACCAAATCTAGTCCTTCAACAACCTCATCGAGGTTGTTAGCTCATCATCATTCATGGCCAATAAATCATCTGATTGAGTCACAAGAAATACAGATCTCTCTAACTCCAACAGTGTCGTACTAGACGTTCGAGGTTCTTGTACTACATGAGGAATTTGAGATTCCACGACAGCTTGTGAACCTTTATGTTCCTCATCTACCTCCATAAAATTGGTATCTTGTGGGCCTCAAAATTCTCTAAGATCTATTTTCCTCCCACTTGTTCCTTTAAAAATGAATTCTTTTTCAAGTAATACAATAGTACTGGCAATAGACATATTGTTGTAAAATGACATATAGAAGTAATAACCATTGGTTTCCTTAGGGTATCCAACAAAGAGACGTTTATCTAATTTGGATCCAAATTTTTCAAAGAATTGTTTCTTGACAAAGCTTCAAATCTAAATCTTCATAAAAAAACATACTGGGACGTTTCTCATTTCATATCTTGAAAAGATATGTTATTTTTGTACTCTACTCTAATTGTATTTTATCCCATATTGCTTAGCTTTACTTATGGTTTTATCCTCTTGTCCTATAAAAGAGAATGCATTGTAATCACTTTTAGTCATTTAATACAATTCCACTCATTATTATATATGGTATCAAGAGTGGTTCGGTTCCCATGTCCCTTCCCACCCTAGGAGTCACATGCCCTGGCCCCTCTTCTCCTTCCAACTGCCGCCCTACCCTCCTTCCTCTATGCCTCGCCACCCCTCCTTCTCCATCCCGCCGCCTTGCCCTCCTTCCTCTATGCATCGCCACCACTCCTCCTTCTCCACCCCACCGCGCTGCCCTCCTCTTCCCCTCTCCCTTTCCCTCCACGGCCGCCCAGCCTCCCCCCCCCCCCGCCTGCCCACTGGCGTTGCAACCGCCAGATCTGTTGTCGCCGCCCGCCATCCACCATCCACCACCCCTCACCTCCTCTTCCACCCATCCACCACCACCAACAACCCTTCCTCCCATCACCCCATCATCATCCCTAACATCTAGCTGTCTTCCTTGTTCGATCTCCTATTCCGGACTTCTTCCCATCTCCGGGCAGGTCTTCAAAATAGCACATTGAGCGTATAAAAGGATCCCCGGCTGCTTACTAACTGCGCCTCATGGTGGAGTATGGATTCTCTCCATGACGGCGTAGGTTCTACTATATACTTCTCTGCCCCGTAGCGGGTTTTCTATGATTTGATGCGTTTGTGAAGCAATCTGCATCCCGGTCGATAGTATCGACAGCCTGTCGATAGTATCGAGATCAGTTCAGGTTCGAGTTGAAGCAATCGGCATCCCGGTCGATACTATCAACAGGCTGTCGATACTATCGACCGGGATGCAGATTGCTTCACAGCATCAAATTCACTACTACCCTTTGTTGCCCCATAATGGGTTTCTTTAGGTCCCGTCCCTATTCTGATTGTTTCTCCTACTTCTGCGTTTTGCTCTGCCTCTACTCCAAATCTGTGCGACATGGCATCTACTAAGCCTCATGTTCTCTATGTGTCACCATAGTGAAACTTGATGGCTCCAACTATCACCTCTGGTCGGCATCATTCATCTTGTACGTAAAAGCGCAAGGTCGCTACTCTCATATCGCCACCGACCCTCTACCTGCTCTTGATGCCTCGGCGGATGAAAAATCCAGACAAGCTTATGCACAATGGAATAAAGATGATTGGGGTATTATGTCTTGGATAGTTAATAGCACCGAGCCACGGATCAGTCAGTCTCTACTCTGCCTTCATGATGCTAAGGCTATGTGGGATCAATTGTCTCATGTCTACTCACGTCAGCAAAATCCCAAGAAAGTTTTCGAGATTTTCAAAAACATGGCCAAGAAGGAATTTTCTTCTGACACATCTGTTGAAGATTACTATAGCCAGTGTTCTGCCCTCTGGAACGAATACAAAGTCTATCACTCGTTATCAACTGACATCAAGGAAGCCCAAAGATAGCACAATGAACTCTAAGTTGTCCAGTTTCTTGCTGGTCTCCCGTCCTCGTTTTCTAGCGTCGTTGACCAGATTATGTCCAGTGATCCTCTACCTACTCTTCCGGATGTACTTAAACGTGTTCAACGTTTACCATCTGTGACTTCTACCCCTGTTGTTGAGCACCCAGCTCTCGTTGTACGTAGTGCTGATTATAACTCTGGTTGTGGTCGTGGACGTGGTCGGGGTGGTCGCCCTCCTACTACAACAAGTCGCACGTCTTCCACTGCACTAGGTCGGGGCCAGCCCGTTGGCCCTCATTTCTGAAATTTTGTGGACGAGACAATCATAATGTAGACTGGTGTTAGATCAAACATGGCAAGCCCGCCTGGGTTAACCAGGTCACTGCAGACGCCCCTGTTGATTCTTCTGTTTATGATCAAACCCAAGCTACACCCTCGACTGCTTGGCTCCGATCCAAGTTCGAGAAATTCTTCCAAGAACGCATGTCTTAGATCCCGTCTACATCTCTTCCGGACTATTTCCCGTCTCCGGGAAAGTCTTCAAAATAGCACGTTAAGCGTCTAAAAGAATCTCCAACTACTTACCACATGCGCCTCATGGTGGAGTATTGATTCTCTCCATGACGGCGTAGGTTCTACTATCAACTTCTCTGCCCCGTAGCAGGTTTTCTACGATCTGATGCGTCAGATCCACTGCTGTCCCATAGCGGGTTTCTTCAGATCCCGACCCTGTTCTGATTGCTGCTCCTACTTCTACGTTCTGCTCTACCTCTGCTCCAGATTGTGCGACACGGCATCTACTAAGCCTCTCGTTCTCTATGTGTCACCATAGTGAAACTTGATGGCTACTACTATCACCTCTGGTCGGCATCATTCATCCTGTATGTAAAAGCGCAAGGTCGTTACTCCCATATCACCACCGACCCTCAACCTGCTCTTAATGCCTTGGCGGATGAAATATCCAAGCAATCTTATGCACAATGGAGTAAAGATGATTGGGGTGTTATGTCTTGGATAGATAATAGCACTGATCCACGGATTAGTCAGTTTCTACTCAGCCTTCGTGATGCTAAGGCTATGTGGGATCAATTGTCTCATGTCTACTCACATCAACAAAATCCCAAGAAAGTCGTCGAGATTTTCAAAAACCTTGCCAAGAAGGAATTTTCTTCTAACACCTCTGTTGAAGATTACTATAACCAGTGTTATGCCCTCTGGAACAAATATGAAGTCTATCACCTGTTATCAGCTGACATCAAGGAAGCCCAAAGACAGCGCAATGAACTGCAATTTGTCCAGTTTCTTGCTGGTCCCCCATCCTCATTTTCTGACGTCGTCGACCAGATTATGTCCAGTGATCCTCTGCCTACTCTTCGAGATGTACTTAAACGTGTTCAACGTTTACCATCTGTGACTTCTACCCCTGTTGTTGAGCACCCTGCTCTCGCTGTACGCACTGCTGATTATAACTCTGGTCGTGGTCGTGGACGTGGACATGGATGTGGTCGGGGTGGTCGCCCTCCTACTACAGTAGGCCGCACATCTTCTACTGGACCAGGTCGGGGCCAACCCGTTGGCCCCCATTTCTGCAATTTCTATGGATGAGACAATCATAATGAAGAGTGGTGCTAGATCAAACATGGCAAGCCCGCCTGGGCTAACCAGGTCACTGCAGACACCCCTGTTGATTCTTCTGCTTCTGATCAAACCCCAGCTACACCCTCGACTGCTTGGCTCTGATCCGAGTTCGAGAGATTCTTCCAAGAACGCATGTCTCAGATCTCGTCTACATCGGAGGCTGGCTCATCTGCCCTGCTCGTTGCTCCATCTGCTGGTAAAAATAAATGGTGTATTGACTATGTTGCTTCGGTCCATATGGCCGGTAACATTAATTTATTTTCTGCTCTTACTAATTCCACTCAGCTTCCTCTGATTACAGTAACTGATGGCTCTTAGACAGTTGTTCATGGCATTGGGGTAGTTCCATTATCTCGCAACATGCACCTGAAATCTGTCTTATATATTCTGAGATTTCCTGTTAAATCTACTTTCTGTTAGTAAAACTGTGAAGAGCCTTCAATGCTCAATTAAATTTGATCCTTCTGGTTGTGTTTTGAAGGATCTTCGCATGAAGTCGAGGATTGGCTCGGGCCATGAGGGATCGGATGGGCTCTACTACTTGGATGGACCGACATCAGTGACTGCTCTGCTTTAGACGTCTGTGATTGGATTCAGTGGCATTACCGACTTGGCCACTCATTTGCTTAGAAGTTGAAATATTTATTTCCTACTTTAGCTGATAAGACTTTTTCTTGTGAATCTTGCCAACTTGGTAAACAAACCCGATCTGTGTTTCCTGCTAAGAAAGATATTGGCTCTAAAAACATTTTTGTTATTGTTCATGCGGATATATGGGGCCCGTGTTCTGTTACTAGCATGGTTATTAGAACTGAACCAAACTGGCCGGTTGAACCAGGAACCGGTCACTCTACCGGTTCGGTCCCCTCCTTAAGCCGAAAATGAAGTCAGACCGGCATCAAACTGGTGAACCGGCGACCGGTCCGGTTTTAGCCCAACCGGCCGGTTCTCTCACTTAACAAATAAATATATTGTTTCTGTTGTTTTTCGTTAATTAATTTTGAATACGATATAAATGTTGGTTTATGTATGTCCATGAATAGAATAATATTTGTTATTTGGTATGTTTATCAAGTTATTGTGAGCAGTTGTGCTATTATTCATGTTTCATAACTTTTGCAGGGATATTTTCCATGAGTATCAAAGACATTTATATATTTTAAACTATTAGTGATGTCATGTTGACGTCACCGGTTGAACCGGTCAGAGCACTGGTTGAATCAGTACGTCGAGAACCAGAGGCCTCACCGGTTCGCTGACCAATTCGGTTCTGACAACCTTAGTTACTAGTCATTCTGGAGTTATATATTTTATGACGTTCATTGACGACTATTATCGCACTACTTGGTTATTTTTATTCAAAGATTGTAGCACTATTCTAGACACCATCATCACTTTTTTCTGAAATTCAAAATCAATTCAGCAAACCCATTAAAGTTTTTTGCACCGATAATACTCTTGAATTCGTGCAAAAATCGGTCACATATTTTTGCTCATTCGGTGGGACGATTCATCAAACTTCTATCCCCTATACACCACAACAAAATGACGTTGCAGAACGCAAAAATCGTCATCTTTTATAGGTTGCTCGCACTATTCTCCTTCATTATCATGTTCCTCAACATTTTTGGCCTGAGGCAGTCTCTACGGCTTGCTATATTATCAATCACATGCCGTCCTCTATTTGACAAAATAAGGTTCCCTATAACATCCTCTTTCCTGATGTGCAACTCTTTTCTGTTCCACCGCGCATCTTTGGATGCACTTGCTTTGTCAAAAACCTTCGTCCAGGGTTAACAAACTTGACCCTCACTCTACCAAATGTTTTTTTTTGGATTATTCCAGAATTCAGAAAGGGTATCATTGTTATGATCCCATTATGCGACAATGATACGTGAATGCAGATGTAGTTTTCTTTGAACATCTGCCTTTCTACTCTGATAAAGGAGCTTCCTTATCTAGTGACATTTTGGCACCTACTCTGGTACCTGACATAGTGGATATTAATTCCCCTTCTGAGCCAAAACCTGAAGAACGACCATTGCAAGTCTACAAAAGAAGAACCAAGTCGACTAATCCCTTCATGGCCCTGCCACAACCAATTGCTCCTTCAGCGGATGATCACAACACAACTCAAGTAAATTCTGACTTACACCTACCTATTAGTCTTCAAAAAGGTGTCTGCTCTTGTACTAAACATCCGATTAGTCATTTCTATTCATCCTCTAATCCGGTGCCAGTTTTGCATGCTTTACTGTTGCTATCTCTGTTGTGACCATTTTGAAAAATGCTAAAGAAGCACTTCTAATTCCTACATGGCGACAAGCAATGGAAGCTGAAATGCAGGCACTCTCTAGTCGCAAGACTTGGGATCTTGTTGATTGCCTAAATGCTTGTAGTGTCACTGTCAAATAAGATAATGTCATC
Source organism: Alisma plantago-aquatica (assembly GCA_963693085.1). Taxonomy (NCBI): domain Eukaryota; kingdom Viridiplantae; phylum Streptophyta; class Magnoliopsida; order Alismatales; family Alismataceae; genus Alisma; species Alisma plantago-aquatica. Next base: position 644,911,599 of record OY856410.1, read on the forward strand.
TACATAGACAATAAGAATGACAAGACCAGCCGCAGTTTTTTTTATAAACAAATACAAAGCCAAATTTTATGAGAATCTGACTGAGCTTGTCAAACCAGGTGTGAGGACTTGTTCTAGTCCGTAAATAGCTTTCCTCAACCTGCAGACTCACGAAGAATACTCCCACTGAGCAACAAAGCCAGGAGGTTGCTCCATGTAAACCCCTTCATGCAGATCTCCATAAAGAAAGGCATTTTTGACATCCAACTAAATAATGGTCAATCTTTGTTCATAGCAACAAAGATGAGAACTCTAACGAAATTGAGTCTACCTACATGAGAAAATGTCTCAAAATAGTCCACTCCATAAGTTTGAGTATATCCTTTTTCCACCAGGTGTGCTTTCAGACGCTCAATCATGCCATCATGTTGATATTTAATAGTGAAGATCCATCGACATCCAAAGGTAAGACAGACGGAAGGGCGATCTACAGGATCCCATGTCTTGCGGTCAGGGAGGGCCTTCATTTAAACTTCCATCGATGTCGCCAGACAGGAATTTCAAGTGCCTCTGTAGCATTTTTCGAGATAGACGCAGCAAAGATTGCACTAGTAAAGCAAGCAAAGCTAACACCCAGATTAGAGGAACATAAATGACTAATCAGATGTTGGGTATAGGAGCGAAGACCTTTTCAAAGGCTAATAGGAAGGTGTAAGTCAGTGTGTACCTGAGTTGTATTGTGACCTTCCGCCGAAGGAGTTGGTTGCTGAGGGACCATGGAGGGGATATTAGGCTTTAGTTTTCTCTTGTAGACTTTCAATGTCGTTCTTTCGATGCCGCTTCGAATGGTGGATCAATATCAACAATGTCTGGTAACGAAGTGGGTGCCAAGAGCTCACAGGATAAGGAGGCCCCTTTATCAAAATAGTATGGCAGATGTTCGAAGAACACTCCATCCGCACTAACATACCATTGTCTCATGATAGGGTCGTAACAGCGATACCCTTCTTGGGTTCTAGAATAACCCAAAAGTACATTTTGTGGAGTGAGGGTCACGTTTTGTCATCCCTAGATGAAGGTTTTTCACAAAGCAAGTGCACCCAAAGATGCAGGGCAAAACAAAGAAAAGTTGCGCATTAGGAAAGAGAATGCTATACGGAATCTGGTTCGGTAGGACAGAGGAAGGCATGCGATTGATAAGGTAGCAAGCCGTAGACAGCCTCAGGCCAAAATGTTGGGGATCATGATAGTTAAGTAGTATGGTGTGAGCAACTTCTAGAAGTTCGGCTACCCCATTTTGTTGTGGGGTATCGGGGCATTAAGTTTGATGAATCGTCTGACGAGATGAGCAAAAGTGACAGATTTTTGCATTAATTCAAGAGCATTGTCAGTGTGAAATATTTTAATATGTTTATTGAACTGAGTAATAATTTCAAGAAAAAAAAGTGGTTATAGTGTCCATAACAATGTTGCGATCTTTAAGTAGAAATAACCATGTGGCTTGAGAAAAATCATCAACGAATGTCATAAAATATTTAACACTAGAATGACTTGTGATAGAACAGGGACCCCATATATCAGCAAAGACAATATCAAAAATGCATTTAGATCCAATTTCTTTCTTTGCGAGAAACACATAACGAGTTTGTTTGTCAAACTGGCAAGATTTACAAGAAAAACTTTTACCAACTGAAGTAGGAAATAAATGTTTCAATTTTGAAGCAGACGGTTGGCCAAGACAGTAATGCCACTGAAGCCCAGTCACAGACGAAGAGAGCATAGCAGTCAATGTCGGTCCATCTAGGTAGTAGGGCCCATGAGGATCCTCATGGCCCGAACCAATCCTCGTCTTCGTGCGGAGATCCTAAAAAACACAATCGGAAGGGTCAAACGTAATAGAGCACTGAAGGCTCTTCACAGTTTTGCTAAGGGAAAGAAGATTAACAGGAAATTTAGGAACATATAAGACAGATTTCATATGCAAATTGTGAAATAAAGGAATAATCATGATGCCATGTATTGTTGTCTGAGAACCTTCAGCTACTGTCATCGGAGGTAGGCGGGTGGATCTTGTTAGGGCAGAGAATAATCAGAATTACCGGCCATATGGACCGAAACACTAGAGAATGCACCATTTATTTTTACCAATAGATGGAGCAGCACGCAAGGCAGACGAGTCAGCCTCTGAGTAGACGATAGTTTGGGCATGCGTTCTTAGAAAAGCTTTTCAAACTCGGACCGGATCCAGGCAGAAGAGGGTTGAGATGAGTTGTGATCAGCAGTAGTACAATCTTCAGCTACATCGGAGGTGACTTGGTTAGCCCATGCGGGCTTGCCATGTTTGATCCAGCACTGATTTTTGTTATGATTGTCAAGTCCATAGAAGTTGCAGAAGTGAGGGCCAATGGGTTGACCCGTGACCAGGTCTAGTAGAAGAAGTTTGTCCCAAGGTAGGAGGGGGACGTCCACCACGACCACGGTCGTGGCCATGTCCGCAACTAGTATCAACACAGCGCACAGCAAGAGCGGGATGTTCAACAGCAGGAACGAAAGTCATTGATGGTAGACGTTGAACACGCATGAGCACATCTCGTAGAGTGGGCAGATGATCACCAGAAAGGATTTGATCAACAACTCTAGAAAATGAGGAAGGTAGTCCAGCAAGAAACTGGACAAGTTGTAGTTCATTTCGTTGTCGTTGAATTTCCTTGATATCAGCAGATAGAGGGTGATAGATTTCATATTTATTCCAGAGTGCAGAGCACTGGTTGTAGTAGTCTTCAACAGAAGCATCAGTCGCATACTCCTTCTTTGCCAGGTTCTTGAAGATCTCGAACACCTTCTTTGGGTTTTGTTGATGAGAGTATACATGGGATAGCTGATCCTACATGGCCTTGGTATCATGTAGGCAGAGGAGGAACTGATCGATCCTTGGCTCGGTTTTGTTGACAATCCAAAACATAACACCCAAATTATCTTTACTCCACTGTGTGTAGGCTTGTTGCGTCTTATCATCCGCTAATGCATCAGGAACATGTTTAGGTTCAGTGGTGATATGTGAGTAGTGACCTTGTGCCTTCACATACATAATAAAAGATGGTGACCAGAGATGGTAATTGGAGCCATCAAGTTTCACCGTGGTGATGCACAGAGAACGCGGAGGCTCAGTAGATGCCATAATGCACAAATCGTTAGCCAGGGTAGGGTTGAAAGCAGCAGCAGATAGTAGAAGGAAGTAGTCAAGAGATAGCCAGTAAAATTGTTGGCGCTGGCAGAAGAAAGTCGGAACCCACAATGGGGCAGAACATGGCAGCCGTAGATCTAACGCATCAGATCCTAGAAACCCACAAAAGGGACAGTATACATTGAAGAAAAACATATGCCACCATGGAGAGAATTGTTACTCCATGAGGCACGGGCAAATAGCAAACGTAGACTGTTTAGAACGTCAATGTGTTGTTTTTAACATATGTCTGGAGCCAACATAAGGCTAGGAAGAAGGGAAGGAAAGAGTGCCTAGATGGAGAACATTGGGGCTTGTGGTGGGAGGGGATGGTAGTGCGGAAGGGTTTTAGGGGGTTGGTGGTGGCGGCAAAGGGTTGGGGGTAGAGGGGGGGCGACGGCAGCAGGGTGTAGGGTGGGCGGAGGTTGGTTGGTGGAAGCGGCAGGGTATGGGGGTGGGTGCCTGGAGAAAGGTTGATGGTGGGATGAAGAGAGAAGGAAAGGAGGTGGCAGCGGGGCGGAAGAAAGAGAGAGAGAGAGGGAGGGAAGCAGCGGCGGGCAGGGAGAGAGGAGGGCAGCAACGGGCAGGGAAAAAAAGGGGGCGGTGGCAAGGAAGAAGGGAGAGAGGGATGGGTGGGTGGTGTCTAAGATGGAGGAAGCATTAGGGCTGAGAGGAGGGAGGGCTAAGGGGAATCGAAATGCTTTGATACCATATAGAAAAATAAGTGGTCTTGTATTAAGTAAATAAAACTAGTACAACGCCTTCTCTTTTATAGGACTAGAGAATAAAACAATAAACATAGTTAAGCAATATGGGATTAAAAAACACAAGTAACATGTAGAGCAAAGCCCAACTAAATAGGAAATATAAGCATATCTCTATGATATCATTACAGTTAATTTTAAATATGTCTTATTTTTCTCTCATTAAAAATAAATATATCGAGGACAAAAAAGCTTACATGCTTGAAATGAAGAGGACGGCTTAATATGAAAAAGAGACTTGAGGGGCCATTTTAAATAGGGCAATCATGTTTGGAAAAAGAAAAAAGAATGTATATTAGTGAGGGGAGGACTTAATATGTTTCATAAGAGGATGGTGTTTGAAATTTGAACAGGGCATTGCTATATCACATGTCTATGTTGTTGTTTTTATTTGTGTATAACTTCATAAATTTTAAGTATAATGCTACTAAGCGTAATAAACAATTTGTTCCCCATTTGGTGTAGTGTGGTCTTGTGTGGTACTGTGTGGTGTGGTTAACCGCGGTCTTTTGGCGATGTAGATATGGTTTCTTATATCAAACACCGCAGTGGATATGGTGCTTATATGGTGTTTGATTTTTTAACGTGGTGTGGTTATGGTTTTGGAATAAACCACACCATACCCGCACCACTGCCTCCCTATATGTACCCTCTCTACTTGACGTTGAGCAAGGCACCACTAATGATCCTCTCCTTGGCTCCCCAACGACCCCCAACTGCAGCCCTAAGAGCAAGCAACCTCTCTAGCCCCTTCCTACAGCAACCAGATCCAGCACACCAGAATCATATAGTGTCCAGGCCGACAATGACAGCCACCAACTCCATCCTAGCCGCCATCTTGACTAGGGATTGGTGCCAGTAGGAGCGCTAAAGACCCCTCTCAACGTCCCCAAACCATGCGGTCAATTGCTCATTGTGCTGGGAGCAAAACAAGCTCCGCAGTAGCCGACCAGGAGCCACCAGTCTTGTAGCAGCGGCCCTACAGAGTTCTTTTGGCCCCAACTCAGCCCCAATCTAAGTTTTATGGCGATTACATTCTTCATAGAGCCTCTCCAACGAGTTCGGGGCATCTTCCAGATACTACATCATTTTCAAATCTTACATCACTTGAAGTGCAATCCGTATTCTCGGGTATCCGCAATCTGCAAAACATTTTGCCGTCCAACTCACCGTGGAGTTCGATCAACGGGTCAAGGGGCAGAGACGCACTTCCACAACAGTCAACCACTCCTCCAACGTACACCATGGTGAGCAATGAAGAGTTCAACACCAAAGTTGCATAATTGGAGGAACGCTTGGCATGCCATGATGAACGATTTGACCGCTTAGAAGCCTCGATGCAGATTATGCAACAAGAAATGTGTGCCATGTTTGATCGCATGCGAGAGTGACCCAAACAACGACGTCAACAACATCAGGAGCCTCTTTCCCGACAAGGTCGTCTTCTTAAAATTGATGTTTATGATTTCTACGGCACAAACAATCTGATGTATTCTACGATTGGGCCTACAACATGGAGTCATTTTTTAACTGGTACCAACTTACAGATAATCGCAAGATCAAGTATGCAGAAGCCAAGCTCCATGAAACCGCTCTCACTTGGTGGAAGTGCTTGCGTACAGTTCCTCGCATCAAAACCTGAGAAGAGATGAAAGCTGACATGGAATCCTTCTTCATTCATGTCAATTACAAAAAAGATGTTTTGCCTCAAATTATTCGACTTACAACAAGGATCTGATTCAGTGGATGAATATACTCGCAATTCTACTACTTGATCTACAAGTCAAACAAGTCACCTGCGATACTACCACCGAGATCAACATGTTCTGTCGCAAGCTTAAATCATATATCACCGATTTCTTCTATGGATGATGTGTTTCACGTGGCTACACAGATAGAGCATGAGCAAAAACAGCATGCAAAAAACTCCACCTCTTGGCTATGTTCTTCTTCAACATCAGGCTCTGTCCATTTACTCCACAGCCACGAAAACGATCACACTGACATCTTCTACACCAACATCCTCTACGGATTCAGTGTTTGTCATGCAAGAGGTTTGGGCATCGCTCCAACCGTTGTCCTAATTGTCTCATGATCACAGCTTCAAAGACTAAGGAAGACGAAAAAATATGAGCACATTCTTCCCGCAAGCGATCCTAGTGACAAACCAAATGAGGATTCACCTCAACACACCCTATTCATTAGACATATGTCATATCAGCCTAGCATGGACTACCACGCGATACTCCACCCGTCCCAGGCTCATTTTGTCAACTCAGGGGGTGATGTAGGACAGCCTACTCATCTAAAGTCGGGATTGGGTTTCCCGCCTCTTGATTGGAGTGTGTCGTGATCTTTTATTTATGTTTGTCTTTTAATTAGTTGTTGCCTTTGTTTTTGTTAAGGATTTATTATTCAATTGTTTCAGTTTTTGGATCTAAGTGTAATTAGGGACTTACTTGTAAGTTCTTTATTAATTGTTTTTTAATTCTTAATTCAGTTACGTCTTGAGCAAAAATAAGCCAATTAGGGCTTCCCGCATGTTATCTATATAAGCTTATGCCCAGGGTATTGATGGGTAGAATTGAATGATACAAAGTGATTTTGTTTGCAACATGGTTTGCATCAATTTGTCATCGAAATTGCTTATTTCGTATAGATCCTCATATTGAGCAAGGAAAATAAAAGGGTTTTAACATGTATTGTCTTTCACACTTGTTGTGGTTGGAATCACTTTCCAATGTGTATAAACATGTGTGATGGGTGGACAACCAGACAATTGTATTGTGGAGTCCATGTCCACAAGTTATGGAGGTGGAAAAGACTCAAGTATGACATGGAGAGGTAAAGACTCCACTACCTTCCTGACTGACTTATGGTCGACAATGAAAGGTGTATTCAAAAACAGTGACATCACTAGAGACAAAGAAGCAACATTCTATTGGTGATTATAGCACCTATATCCCTTTTGAGCGCTTGAATAGACCCAACACAATTATTTTGTCAACTTAAGAAGAAACTTGTCTCAGCCATCCCTAAGACTATGGACAAAACTAACACCAAAGACTTTGGGTAAAACACTTTATAGTGGTTGCCTTGGGTATAGGGAGACGAATAGGATTTGGTTTTGCAGCTTAGTAGATAGCATTCAGTTGATGAGATCTGTGGCTGTGATAATAGTTTTGTTCCATTAATTTCTAATGACATTCATGTGAAGGAGGGTTTTGGCAGTTTTCATAATGTCAATCTTCCTTTCAGTAACACCATTTTGTTGAGGGGTATGTGGATAAAAAGATTGATGGATTATGCCTTTGTTGGATAATATTGGTGAACATATCAAACATATTCCTAGGCATTATTAGTGCAATAAATGCAAATTTTATCAGTAAAATGGGAATATCAATAGCATGATACAAATTCTAAAATATGGTAGAAGTATATGATTGATCCATCATCAAGTACAACCACAACTCAAAATGTCATCTACAAAAGTAAAGAAATATTATTATCATGATTTCAACAGAGTCTGACTAGATGTCCGGCCAGAGTAGCCCGGCCGGTTACGGCTCGGTAAGTCCAGATGAAGGACTCGGGTTCGAATCACGCCGAATGTACTCTACGAAAAGTAACAGGAATTTGATTGGGCGCGGGAGGGGGTGACCGGACCACACCCTCTCATGTCCCGAGAGTTTACGCTGTCTGGGGGATCACAATTGTGGCGCTTCTACGGGGGCGGTTCTCTCGTAAATCAAAAAAAAAACAGAGTCTGACTAAGTCCCAAATAGAGAAATGAACTACATGAAGACATATGTAGCACACATCTAGTCCCTAGACCAAAAATGGGCAAGTGGGGCTCATCCAACTATAAGACTCCATTTAAATTATCCAAGTTAGAGAACTTTGGATATATGACATGTCGTTTCTCTAAAGAAATGACCTAAATGACTGGACATATACACATCTTCAAAAATTCATAGAGATGGTAGAAACCTACATGCTCATACCCGCCGCCGCCAATCATTGCTTGTGTCCTACAAACTGTACAACACCACAATTAGAATTAAAGGTAATGATGGCAATGAGAAAGGGAGTTTATTTACTGATGGAAACAAAGTGAACTAGAAATTCTGGACTATACAAGGAAAAGGTGGTTTAATATTACTTAGAGCCTTAGAGGACTGATGGTTCCGGTACTCTGAATTCCTACTGAAGACCGAAAGTGTCATTGGTTGGAGACCTTTTAATGGTTGACGAATTGTAGACAAGGTGCAGTTTACCTGTTATGTTATGTGTTGTTCCTAAATCAAGAGCAGAGAAAGAAGAACATGCATGAGAAGTTTGAGAGAGACAGGCAATGGGTGCCCCCAGACTTTTAACAAGAGATGTTGCTGAGGTTTAATCTTGCAGAGATGCCCTGAATTATAGAAATTGGGTTTATCCTTCATCTATCACAAGCACCTAACGTGTGGCTTCCTCATAAGAATCTTTAGTAGAGGCCGAATCGAACGAAGATATGACTGGAAACCCGTGCAGCTTGTAGATGGTCTCCTTGGTAGGATCTTTTCTCCCCATTGTGAATACATTCTTAACTCACGTGTCTGTGATACAACCTCAATGCCTGTGATAGGACTAAACTGAGTGACCATGGCAAAGCTGTCTGTAGCAGAAGAATTCAGACTAGAGGCCCTTGCTCCAGAAGTGTACATGAAACCCCCCAAATATGTTTCTGCAAGATATTGAGTTCTGCTCCTTATAGGATATGACTGTGAACCTTCTCATATTCTTGGCAAAGACTTACCAAGAGTTGGAAAGTTGTCGCCTAGAATCTGTTTCTAAAGCTTCTGAATATCCTTAAACAACGTGAGTACGGAATGAAGATCATCTGTGAGGTGTGCGAAGTAGTGAGTAAAGGACTATGTCCCTGTTGAAGGCCATAGATCTCTACAATCATGTCATGCATGTGGAAGATATTATTGGAATACATCAAGACTAAGCCAATTCCAGGCATGTTGCAGGTTTCAAAAAGATTTGTCACGTCATCCATCTTTGGTTTCATAGAATTCCACAGTAAAGACGGAACAATTAGTGTCCGGCTGTTCCCATTGAGTTGTAGATTCATCAGTAGCAAGACCATCAGTTCAGTGCATGTACTGCCCCTATCCTTTGAAGAAGATTTTGACAGTGTGGCTTCATTTACTATAGTGATTCTCATCGAATTTCCAAGTTGTTACTATTTTTGTGGACAGTGATGGTTGGTCATTGAGTAGTAGGTACCAGTTCCTTCATTTCCTTCAAGATCATAGTCACTTATTAATCACATTATGATGACAGATGCAGCTAGAATCAAAGGAAGAAGAGGATGACAGCAGATCCTCCACTGCTACTGTGCTACTACAGTAGCAGTATCCCAAGGTACAGCTACAAGAAGCAGCAGCAGCACACGTTTGTTCCCCCCTTGCTCGAATCAAGGATTGGGTCTTGGAGGGAATCTAGACGCCCTGAATGGAGCAAAGACGGTCCTTGGAAGCCCCTTGAATAAGTGTGTCAAAAGGAGAAAGAAGGTTGCTGAGTACAGCAGATCAGACTAACACATCTTCCATACTAGCCACTGAAGAGGTGAAGGGGACCCTTGGGCCGCTGGGTGGTAAGAGAAGAGATCCCCAAAGGCAGAACCCAACAGATTTGTGAAGGAGAAGCAGCACCACACATTGTCCCCGTCTGCTACAGTAAAATACTGTAGCATGGCAGCAGGAGCAGCAGGTGCGTAAGGGAGAACCAATCAGTGACAGCCCTTAGGAGGAGGACCAAGCAGCAGCAGGGCCTTGCAGGAGAAGTAGGGCAGATATTAGGCAAACCTATCGCCCAAGACACAGACACCTCTACGGTTTTTCATACTCGTCGTTCTTTACTATGTTGACTAGAATAATTATGTGAGAGAGTTGAGTTGACTTGTAATATGATTTGGCAAGCATATTTATATGAAGAAGGTGTTACAGTATATGTTTTCTGTATTCTGTTATTTATTTTGTTATTTGTTTATTCTGTATGGACCTCTCTGTAATTGTTTCAGTATTATATATATAAGGGTGCACACTTTGTGCAACCCTATGCTCTCTGAAACCCTGACTCTTCACATGGTATCAGAGCAGGTCGAGACCTAGGGTCTCTCCCTCCCTCCCTCTCCAGCGGCGCCGCCGCCCCCCCCCTCCCCCCCCCCCCCGGCCCCGCCCGCCGCCGCAGCAGCCGGCCGCAGGTCCAGCCGCCGCAGCTAGCAGGCCGCCGCCGGGCAGCAGCAGCCCGCCGGCCGCCGCAGCCGGGGAGCAGCCCGCCGGCCACCACAGCCGGGCAGCAGCCCGCCGTCTCCCACCGGCTCCGGGTCCATCTACCATCCTGGCGCGGTGCTCCGCTAGTGCTTGAGCAACTGTTGTTGTTGTTCGCACAGCAGGTGCACTGCCGGGTTGGTAGATCTGGAGTAGATCAGTCTTCCGGGGGAGATCGGCACGTTGTTCGGCTAGAGCTTTCTTCGGTTCGTGTTTGTTTGTGCCTGCCTGCCCGTGTAGGCTTCGGCCTCCGGGTCTTCTACTACACTTTGGTGTAGTCTGTATGTGAGAGGTCCCGTGTGATCTTCTGCCTGCCTGACTTGCCTGCCTGCTGTGCCTACCTACATGATGGCGTCCTCGACTGATGATCTGCGTCGTCAGGTTACTACGGTCAAACTTGACGGGCACAACTACCAGCTGTGGGTTTGTTCCTTTGTGATATATGCTAAATCACAAGGGAAGTATTCCCATCTCACTCGTGCCGGTCCGCAACAGCCTGCTGAAGATGCTGACTTGAAGGACGTCAAAGCATATGATGATTGGGTCCGTGACGACTCAACAGTGATGACTTGGATTCTCAACAGCACGGTTGAGAAGATTAGTGTGACTCTTCTCCGTCTACCTACTGCAAAACAGATGTGGGATGAGCTTGCTGGCACCTTCTCCCACAGCCAGAATCCGAAGAAGGTGTTTGATATCAACAAACAGCTTAGTCGTCTCACCTTTACTGGCACTGATATCACTGATTACTTCTCTACGTTCACCGGTTTGTGGGGTGAACTGGAGTCGTATCATCCCTTGTCCACAGATCTGGCGACTATGCGAAAACAGCGCGATGAGCTACAGCTGATACAGTTCTTGAGTGGCTTGCCTGACTCCTATGCTGGAGTCGTGGATCAGATTCTGGCCGGTGATCCACTGCCTTCTCTTCGGAGTGCCTGCCAGCGACTTCTGCGCCTTTCCTCACCGACACCAGATGCTGGCGACTCTACTGCCTTAGCTGCCTGGGGTGGCCGCGGCCGTGGTCGTGGTCGCGGTCGTGGCCGCACTACTGATGGACGTCCTCCCCTTGGTGCAGGGAGAGGTCGTTCCCCTACTGCTGGGCGTGGGGCCCCTCCTGCTGCTACTACTACTGCTGCGCGTCCTTCGCCTGGATCACGCTTGTGTTCTTACTGTGGTCGTACGAACCACATTGAAGAAAAGTGTTGGGAGAAATATGGCGAACCGGATTGGGCGAACACTGCTACTGATTCTTCTGCTGCTGCATCTGAGGGTGCTGCACATCCTACTACACCAGATACTGCGGACACTACTGCTGACTACATCAGGGCTGAAGTCGAACGTCTGTTTCTGGAGCGTGCTGGTTCCTCTTCTGACGCGTCCACGAGTGGAGCTCATGCTGCCCATACTGGTTATGATACTGCCTTTCTGAGTTCACATGTGCCACCCCCATCTGGTAATAATAAATGGGTGATCGACTCTGGTGCATCATCCCATATTTCTGGCAATAGGGCTTTGTTTAAGTCCATCTCTAAACCTGCTCGTAAATCTACGGTTATGGTTGCTGATGGATCTCGATCTTCTGTTTCTGGCATTGGGGACATTATTTCTCAGTTTCTTATCAAATCTGCCTTATATGTGCCTAACTTTCCTATGAATTTATTATCTGTGAGCAAACTTGTAAGGAATTTGAACTGTAGCCTGACATTCCTTCCTGGCTCTTGCATTTTTCAGGACCTTCTCACGAGGATGAAGATTGGTGGGGGGTATGAAGGTGCTGATGGTCTCTACTACTTGGACGAGATGCCAAAGTCTGCCAAGGTTTCAGCTTTATCTGCATCGGTTTCTACTCTACAGTGGCATTACAGGCTGGGACATCCTTCTTCAGACAAACTGCGCCATTTACTTCCCGATATGAGTAGTTGTAGTTTCCAGTGTGAGTCTTGTCAACTGGGTAAACAAACTAGATCGGTATATCCGCGGCGTAGTTCTGTGAGCAGCAGGCATATTTTTGATGTAGTGCACTCTGATGTGTGGGGACCATGTAATGTATCGAGTGTGTCTGGTTATCGATACTTTATTTTGTTCATTGATGATTTTTCACGGACTACTTGGCTATTTCTGTTGAAAAGTAGATCCGAAGTGCTATCCACAATAAAGTTCTTTTTTGCTGAAATTAAAACCCAGTTTGGTGTGCCTATTAAAATTTTTCGAACTGATAATGCTTTGGAGTTTGTTCAGAAAGATGTGGAACTTTTTTGTAAATCTGTTGGAACTTTACATCAAACCTCTTGTGCCTATACACCACAACAGAATGGTGTTGCGGAAAGAAAGAATCGTCATTTATTAGAAGTGGCTCGCACTATCATGTTACATTCACATGTACCTCGTTCTTATTGGCCAGAAGCGGTTATGACTGCCTGTTTTCTTATTAATCGTATGCCATCATCGGTTATTGGTAACAAAATCCCGTTCCAGGTTTTACATCCGGAGGCGCCCTTGTTTTCTGTTCCTCCACGGATTTTTGGTTGCACGTGCTTTGTCCGCCTCCTTGGCCCTGCATCTGATAAACTGTCGCCACGAGCAACTAAATGTATTTTCTTGGGATATTCAAGGACTCAGAAAGGCTATCGCTGTTATAATCCTGCTACGCGAAAATGGCTGACTAGTAGTGATGTGGTATTTTTTGAAGACACTCCTTATTATTCATCTGCGGGAGAAAATTTACAACCAGATCTCATTGCACACCCCTTGCCTATTCTGTCTGACTGCATACCTGAGACGGATGATACTGTGTTGCCAGATCGTCCTCAGCTTCGTGTTTATCAGCGCAGGAACAAAGCACCTTCTTCCCATGTACCCCCCCCAGTCGACCAATCTTCACCTCCAGAAGGTTCTGCTTCACCTGAGGTACAGTCTGATTTACATATTCCTATTGCTCTTCGCAAAGGGACTCGTTCCTGCACGTCTCATAGTATTGCTCATTTTGTTTCTACTGATCATCTCACTGCTCAGGCGCGTGATTTTGTATATGCCTTATCTGTTGTTATTGTTCCTAAGACTATTCAGGATGCCCTGCGGAGTACAGCATGGACTTCTGCTATGCAGGATGAGATGACAGCTCTGACTGATAGAGGCACTTGGGAGCTGGTGGATCCTCCTCCTCAGTGCAAGCCTGTAGGTTGTCACTGGGTGTACACTGTCAAATATCAACCGGATGGTACAGTAGAACGGTTGAAAGCTCGATTAGTTGCCAAAGGATATACTCAGACCTACGGCATTGACTATTTTGAGACTTTTTCTCCTGTTGCTCGCTTGAATTCTGTTAGAATATTGTTATCTGTAGCTGTAAACTCTGACTGGCCTCTTCTACAGCTTGATGTGAAGAACGCCTTCTTATATGGTGATCTGCAGGAAGAGGTTTACATGGAGCAACCTCCTGGGTTTGTTGCTCAGGGGGAGTCTCACAAAGTATGTCGGCTTAAAAAATCTATTTATGGGCTTAAGCAGAGTCCACGTGCCTGGTTCGATAAATTAAGCAGGATTCTTTCTGATTTTGGCTTTTTACGGTCTCAAGTGGATCATTCTGTCTTCACGAAGAAAACTTCTGCAGGAATTATTATTCTGATTGTCTATGTAGATGATATCATTATTTCAGGCAGTGATTCTGCAGGTATTCAGGCCACAAAAACCCATTTGGGTAAGCATTTTGCTACCAAAGACTTAGGCAGATTACGATACTTTCTGGGTATAGAGGTTTCCAGGAACTCTAGTGCTCTTGTGCTGTCCCAGAGGAAATATGTACTTGATATCCTGCAAGAAACTGGTATGATGGGAGCAAGACCTGCAGATACTCCTATGGATCCCAATGTTGATTGGGACGATGATACTTCATCTATGTTTTCTGAGCCAAAGAAATACAGGAGACTTATTGGGAAATTGATTTATCTGACTGTTACTCGTCCTGACATTACTACTGCTATGGGCCTTCTGAGCAGGTACTTGGACAAGCCTAGACAGTGTCACTGGGACGCTGTCTGTCACATTCTGAGATACTTAAAAAGGGCACCTGGCAAAGGTTTGTATTACAAGAAAACTGGACATTGTAAACTTGAGGGCTATTCTGATTCAGATTATGCGGGCAGCAGAATTGACAGGAAATCCACCTCTGGCTATTGTACCTATGTAGGAGGTAACTTGGTGACTTGGAGGAGCAAGAAACAGAATGTTGTTGCTCGCTCCAGTGCTGAAGCTGAATACAGGGCTATGGCCCATACTGCATGTGAACTTCTCTGGGTGCGTTCTCTTTTGCATGAACTTGGGATTGAATCTTCTTATGCGATTCCAATGCACTGCGACAACCGAGCTGCTATTTTCATTGCCAATAATCCTGTTTATCATGAGCGCACCAAGCATATTGAGGTGGATTGTCACTTTATTCGAGAATCTGTTCTGGCTGGTAAAATTTGCACTCCTTTTACGAGATCTGAAGATCAAGTTGCGGATGTCTTCACAAAACTTCTGGCTAAGAAGCACTTCTGCACATTGGTGGACAAGTTGGGCATGATTGATATCTATGCTCCAACTTGAGGGGGAGTGTTACAGTATATGTTTTCTGTATTCTGTTATTTATTTTGTTATTTGTTTATTCTGTATGGACCTCTCTGTAATTGTTTCAGTATTATATATATGAGGGTGCACACTTTGTGCAACCCTATGCTCTCTGAAACCCTGACTCTTCACAGAAGGGAAGCAGCCAATAACCATTTTACACCATGTAGAACCAAACTCATGTCCCAGCTTATGTAGTACACCCTGAGTACTAGTGTGCACCGCGTACGTCTATAGCCTACAGCTTACATATTCTAACAATCATGAACTTACTGGATATTACTTGATGATTCTCTTGACATAAAAAACGGAATATAATCAAATTGATATGATTTTTATTTTACTATTTCCATGAAATAAACTTAATCCATTATCATATGTGAATCAAGTTCTTTACTAAGTCAAAGACTACTATATAGTTAATGTGCTTTTTTGAGCAACTAAAAGTGAATGACTCTCTTCCATCCAGTATGATGCTAATTGAGAATATCACTTGAATGGCACACATACTTTCGGACATTTCATATTGTATCAAAACAAAGTGGGTGCATACAAAAGAATTGCATACCTAAAACTTGATGGTTCTTCAAGCCCCACTCTGTAAGTCACTAATATTGACAGTATTATATTCTGCATTGGGAGGAATTCTGGATTCAATTTAGCAGCTGCAATGCGGATGAAATCAAAACAAGCCTAATTCAAAATGTGAAGTATTAGTAAATCAAGTCTTACAGGCTACTGCATTATTAACATTAAAAGGATAGCCAAGTCATCAAGAGAACATAGTGAAATTTTGGGAATATATGCACTCACCATATGCAAAGAATGATCTCCGTGACACCATATTGCTGAAGCAGCATATACGAATCTCATGCTGACAAGTCCATTAACGTAAAGAAACCCATCAGTTAGGTATTTATTGATGAGCCTAATAGTCCAAGTGGCAAATAGCAGACATCTTGCCCTATCAAAGATGTTGACCGTCAAGCCAAAGCCGCTATCAGGCAGGTGTGTTGGAAGCACATGGAGCATAGATGGGTCATCGGAAATTTGAGAGAATGACAGAGCAAAACATTTCAGATTCACTCCATGGTGACTAGTTGTATCCAACTTGTAAATAGATAAAGAACCATTGCTGAATATCTCTGCAATTAAGCATTGTTTTTTATGAGTATAAAGTTCACAATATGAACATAAATGTAATAAGTGAGCTGTGTGTACCCTCAATAACTAGCATCGCATCAACAAAAAATAGTTCATAGACTCTTCTATCTCCGATCCGAAGCAGGGACAGAAGGGATCCCAGGGTTTCAAAAACAACTCCAAGGTGAGAGCTAAAAGAAGAAACAGAATACGTAGATTAGATATCCGTGGAAAGATGGCAAATAAGTAATGTTCATAAATAGGTTATCACAATACAAATACATTCAGAAATATGTGATCTTGAATGTGCAGTAATTGTTCAGCATGGTTATTGACAAACAGTTGTGCCTCAAAGGCATAACGACAAATGGCAGAATTAACAAGCCAATTTGAACATCGGCATGCTCAAGAAGAATACTGTAGTTCATGTGCTAAATATATTGTCATAAAGATAGGTTGAATTTGAAAGACTCCAACCAGCAGATCCAATCATGATCCGGAGTTTCTGATTTGATGACGAACTTTTCACCATTAAAACAGCAAGCTTAAATTGAAAGACTGGAAAGGTGTATTACATGGATCTAAAAATCGTCGAAGTTGGGCGAAATTTTGCCGAAACTTCAAAGTTTGACTCTTGGCAAAGTCGAACATCCAATACCTTGACTTGGTATAAACTTCCTAGCAAAGTTGGGCACAGTTGTCGAAGTTGAATGAAAACAATAGGGTTTCGTCACAAATCCAAGAAGTTGTAGGCTAAGTAGCTAAAGTTGGGTGAAGTTGGCAACAATAGGGCGAAGTTGGTGACAATAGGGCGAAGTGATATTGCATTTTGTAGGATTTGAATAACATAAACAAAAGTTTTCATTCGAATTTCACCATGTCTATACAAACACGACAACAAAGTTTCAATGAAGTTTGCGTCTAGATTTCTTTGAAGCTTCCTCAGAGTTTCCACAAACGTTCACTTCCACACCTATAGAAGTCAAAACAAAGTCAATATCATATACCTCGGGTGTATGCCTCATTTATAAACCTTCAAAAAACTAATGGTGAAGAGGGAGTGTCGCCCCTTTCTGGCTTAAAATTTTTGTTTTGAAGTTTCTATGAGTAGGTTAAAATATCTGTAATAATCGATGCTTATACAAAAGGGTGAATGTGTATTAGTGTCTCGTAGTCTACCATCAGAAACTGAAATAACCTGCTACAAACCAGTATAGGGAAAGCCAAGCTAACATATGTTGACAGTATGTATTGACTTATATCGGGAGTATGGAGTAGGATAATCTTTATTTGATGTGTCTAAAACAATAACAAGGCATTCTCTTTTATAAGACTCTACAAAAAAGTAGATATGGGATAAAAGAAAAGCCTAGAGACAAAGACAAGTCTAAAACATGAAATCATAAAGCATATATAAACATATATATTAATACTCCCCCTCAAGCTAGAGTATAGATGTCGTGCAAGCCTAGCTTGTCCACCAGTGTAGCAAATCGAGATTCTAGAAGCAACTTTGTGAAGATATCAGCAATCTGATCTTCTGTCTGAAATAAGGGTGGAAATGCAACCAGACATAAAAATTCCCGGACAAAGTGGCAATCAACCTGTATGTGTTTGGTGCGTTCATGAAAAGTAGGATTGCTAGCAATAAAAATGGAGGCTTTGTTGTCACAGAACATAGGAACAGGATCTGAATCACATATATCAAATTCCTTGAGGAGTCCTTAGACCCACATCAATTTGCATGTAGTATGAGCCATGGCAGTATACTCAACTTCAATGCTAGACTGAGCAACCACAATTTGTTTCTTGTTGCGCCATGTGACCAGATTTCCTCCAACAGAAGTACAGTAGCCAGAGGTGGATTTTCTGTCACTTCTACTACCAGCATAGTCAGAGTCAGAATAACCACTGAGCTTTCAGTGTCCATGTTGCGGGTACAATAATCCATTCCTTGAGGAATTCTTCACATATTTAAGAATGTGACAAACAACATCCCAATGACCAACGAAGAAAATGTCCAATTTCGACGTCGTTTAGGTGGTGACAAAAACAGAAATTTTGACAAATTTGAACAGAAATTTCAACAATTGTGTTCATGGCGTTTTGACGGCAAAATTAATGAATTAATTTATGCAATTTTACCAGAATGATCTACTAGTGTAGATTTACTCAAATATGTAATAATATTTCATATTAGATATGTGGGTGTTGGGTTCTCATTTGTGAGTGAATGACCCTGAATTGGGCATTTCGATGGGGAATTTTGATGTCAAATTTCAATGGTGAAATCAATTAATTAAGTTATTATAGTTTGCAAGCACAATATATAGACTTAATGACACAAAATTGTGCAAAAAAAATGTTTTAGGTAGTACATAATATATGTATTATTATATATATTTTACTGGTTTTATTATTTATTGCGTTATGGGCTTCATACTTGTCTTATCTATTAGCCATTTTCTTTCATCCCATATCGGTTATCTCTGCTTTATCGTTTACTCTCTTATTCTATAAAAGAGAGAGCACTATAATTGTTTTAGATATCAAATATCATTCCCTCATTCTATATGATATCAGAGCTCTTCGATCCCCCTTAGCCCTTTCTCCTCTCCACCCTAACTCTAATGCTTCCTTCACCCTAGCCGCCACCCCCCCATCTCACCCTAGCCGCCGCCCCCCCCCATCTCCTTCTCCCTCCAACCTTGTTGCTTCCTCCCCCCTCCTTCCTCTCTCTCTACTGTCTGCTACCCTCTATCTCTTCCTCTCCCTACCCGCCGCCCTATCCCTGCCCTCCTCCCATCCGTCGCCACTGCCCCCTCCCATCCCCTTGCCACCGTCGCTGCCCCTCAACAGCAGCCTGTCCGCCGTCGCCACCCTCCCCTCTTCCTCCTCTCCGCCACCATCACATCACCTCCTTCACCCCTTCCCTTCGTCCCTCTTCTCCAGCATTGATTCCTAATCACCTAGCCACCCCATCCTCCATATCTCCTTCATTCTTCTCCATCTATGTCTCCAGTAACTTTCTAGCAATAGCAAGTTAACAGATCAATCGGACTTCGCTCGTTGTCTGCCTGGCCTCATGGTGGAGTAACTCTCTCCCCATGTTGGCATAGGTCTTTCTTTATTCTTCTGCCCCTTGTGTGGGTCTCTGCGATCTGATGTGTCATATGTACTTCTACATACAGGTGTATGCCGATCCCTTTAGGATGTTGAGTGCAAGACCGAATCCCTTTGCGTAAACTGATAGGAATATCCAAGACAGAAAATACCTGAGGTTGAGGTGGATTTGTTGACGAGAACGGAGGACTTGGAGGGGCCATGGAGGGAATTGTAGCTTTTGGTCTTCTTTGATATACTTTCAGTGGAGGAGTCAATGCAATAGTCATATCTGGTAAATTAGTATCAATAGTCATAGGTAAAGGAGTATCCACGAGTAAATCAGATATCAGAGTGGAGCCAATAGTATAATAGATCGGCGTATGCTCAAAAAAGACTAAATCGGCACTGACCATCCATTTCTTTGTAGAAGGATCATAACAACGATACCCTTTTTGTGTCCTAAAGTACCCCAAGAAAACACACTTGGTTGCACGTGGATCCAGTTTGGTCAGGTCAGGGCACAAGTTTTTCACAAAGCAGGTGCTTCTGAAAATTTGAGGGGGCACAGTATTGAGAGGTGCATCAGGGTATAAAATTTGATATGGCACTTGATTTCCAAGAACAGAAGAAGGCATGCAAGTAATGAGGTAACACGCAGTGGATACTGCTTCCGACCAGAAATATTTGGGGACATTGTAGTGGAAGAGGAGTTCGGGTAACCTCAAGAAGATGGCAATTCTTTCATTTGGCCACTCCATTCTGTTGAGGTGTGTATGCACAAGAGATTTGATGAATGTACCCATTTTCCGACTGGAAAAGATTGACAGAGGTTTGCATAAATTAAAGGGCATTACCAGTACGGAAGATTTTTATAGGTTTATCAAACTGTGTACAAATCTCAGCAAAAAAAGATGTGATAGTATCAACCATGTAAGATCTTTCCTTTAACAAAAATAACCATGTAGTTCTAAAGAAATCATCAATAAAACTCATAAAATACCGAAAGCCAGAAATACTGGTAACAAAACAGGGGCCCCAAATGTCAGCATGCACTATATCAAACGGTTATTTTGAGTCAATATAGTTTTTTTTGGAAAAAGTAGATCTAGTCTGTTTGCCTAACTGGCATGTTTCACAATGAACAATTGAATCAGAAATATCAGCCAATAAATGCTTCAATTTAGCAGGTGAAGGGTGTCCCAATCTATACTGCCATTGTAGGCCTGTCACATAAGCAGTCAATAGAGTGGTAGTATAAGTCGTTTGGTCCCTCATGGCCCGAACCAATCTTCATCCTCGTGTGCACATCCTGAAAGGCAACACCGTCTGGGTCAAAAGTTATAGAGCACCATAGGCTCTTAATAGTTTTGCTTACATATAACAGATTAATTGGGAATTGAGGAACATATAGAGTTGAGCATAATAAAAGTCGACCAAGAGTGCAGATATTCCCAATTTCCAAAACAGGCGTTTGAGAACCATCGACAAGAGTAATAGGGTGAACAGTTGAAGACTTGAAGTCTTATACAGTTCAGAAAATAAAGTATGATTGCCAGTAATATGTGAGGTTGCTCCAGAGTCAATCAGCCATGTATGTTTACCGGACTGTGCAGAAGAGGCAAGAAGAGCACAATCTCCAATAGTAGAGGCCTCAGATGAGGAAGCCAGACGATCCTGAAGTAGCTTTTCAAATTCTGAGTGAATCCAATTTGCAGAAGGTTGGGCGGACGAGGATGAGGCAGTGTCAGGCTGATCAGACATCACTTGATTCGCCCATGTAGGTTTGCTATGCTTGATCCAGCAACGGTCTTCATTATGATTTGTGCGCTTGCAGAAGTTACAGTAGCATTGCTCAGTCGGGGCAGCGTCGGGGCCAGATGAGTAAGAGCCTGAGGGACCCGAGGAGTAAGATCCTCGACCTAGCCCACTAGTGGAGCGACCACGACCACGTCCACGATCGTGAGCACGGCCTCAATAAGTATCACTGGAACGAACGGCAAGAGCAGCTGCATCAGAAGTGTCAGGAGAAACAGAAGGTGATCTCTAAAGCCTTTTGAGAACATCCCGCAAAGTAGGCAGTGGATCGCTAGACAGAATTTGGTTAACAACACCAGCAAATAAATGTGGTAATCCAGCAAGGAACTGGACGAGCTGAAGTTCATTCCGTTGTCGTTGGATTTCTTTGGTATCAGCAGAGAGAGGGTGGTAGATCTCAAATTCGTCCCACATCGCGCATCACTAGTTGTAGTAATCTTCCACAGAACAGTAGTAGAGTATTGTCTTTGCCAAGTGTTTGAAAATCTCAAACACCTTCTTCGGGTTTTATCGGTGTCAATAAACATGGGAAAGTCGATCCTACATGTCTTTAGCATTCTGAAGTCGAAGATGAAACTGGCTAATCTTTGGCTCGGCGCTATTAACCATCCAGGTCATAACGTCAGAGTCTTCCTTCGTCCAGAGGTCTTCCTTCACCAAACTTCTTTCGAAGACCAGATTCACTACGATAATGGACAAGCTAGGCATGATTGATATCTATGCTCCAGCTTGAGGGGGAGTATTAGTATATATTTTACTAGTTTTATTATTTATTGTGTTATGGGCTTTAGACTTGTCTTGTTTATTAGCCTTTTTCTTTTATCCCATATTAGGTTATCTCTGCTTTATGTTTTACTCTCTTATCCTATAAAAGAGAGAGCACTGTAATTGTTTTAGATATCAAACACCATTCCCTCATTCTATAATATGAAAAAGTGGAAAAAAGTTGATGATCTACCTGTTTTGAGAGTTTTGTCAGTCCATTTCAATGTTCGATTGCCGGCGACAGATAAAATTGGCAAAATTTTGACAATTTCGTCGACATTTTGAACATTATCAATGACTTTAACGAGGTTTATCCAAATACCTACTAAGAAGTTCAACAGCAGAAGTAATGTCAGTTCTAGTGGTAGTAAGATAGATCAGCTTACCAACCGATATTATGTATTTGTCATTGTCAAGGTAAGGTGGAGATGACGCATCATCCCAATTTGTATTGGGATCCAAAGGGGTGCTAGTGGGCTTAGTTCCAAGCATGCAAGTCTCTTTTAAAAGATCAACATATTTGTGTTGTAAAAAAGAGATGCCAAAAGAAGTTTGGGAAACTTCAATCCCCAAGAAGTATCTGACTTACCCTAGATCTATTGTAACAAAATGTTGTTGAAGGTATCTTTTAGAGGCTTAAATACTTTCTTTCTCGCTGCCAGAAAGAATTATGTCATCCACATACACAATAAGAATAACAATCCTTGAAGTGGTTGTTCTTATGAGCATAGAGTGATCCATATGTGAGCTTGGAGAATTAAATTTAAGGAGAATCTGGCTTGATTTGTCAAACCACACTCATGAGCTTTGCTTCAGGCCATAGATCACTTTCTGGAGTTTGTAGATTTGGAACACTCTGAGCAACAAACCGAGGAGGTTGCTCCATATATACTTCATCAAGTAAATCTTCATATAAAAGAGTATTTTTAACATCAAGTTGAAAAGGCGACCAACCATGATTAACAACTGAGATAAGTACTCGAACAGAATCTAGCCTAACAACAAGAGAAAAGGTTCAAAATAGTCCACCCCATAGGTCTAAGTATAACCTTTCGCAACTAGACCAGCTTTGAATTGTTCAATGGCACCATCGGGCTGATATTTGACTCCAACGCCATCAAACTGTAGTGCAATCTTGAGGGAAATCAACAAGATGGCAAGTTTGTTGATTGCGAAGAGATCCATCCCAGTTTCCATTTGAAAAGGGGTGTGCTCTTGTACTTTTGATCCTATCAGCAATTATTGTTTTGATGCTAATCTTGGTTCAAGTTTTTGCAAAGTTCAATGTTGCTCTTTCTTCTATCTGGGTTCCTAAAAATGTGGTTGAGGTCCTCGTGCATCCTGCATGGCGATGTGCCATGGAAGTGGAGATGGAAGCATGGTTTTAAAAAACGCGCCTCGAGGCTTAAGAGGTGTACGCCTCAAGGCAAGGCGGCCTCCGGCACGCCTCACGGCTTAAGCCTCAGTCTGCCAGTGAGAGGTGTGCGCCTCAGTTTGTGCGAGGAGTATTGAGGCACTGAGGCATTTTTGAGGCGTAAACCTCAGACTATGTATCTAAAAAAAGACTATATTATCCTATTGGGCTTAATAGGGGCCAAATTAACCCAAAATTGTATGTATATAGATATATGTATGTGCATATCTATGTATGTGTGTGTTTGTCTGTTGACAACTATGGATGTGTTACTACTTATATCATCATATGTTGCATGTATGTACACATATTCTTGTGTGTGTGTATATATATGCATGTGTGTATACTTATAACTATGTTTATATGTATAGATATATATCTATATATACGCGTGTATTTGTAATAGTGTTTATATATATATATATATATATATATATATATATATATATATATATATATATATATATATATATATATATATATATATATATATATATATATATAGAGAGAGAGAGAGAGAGAGAATCAGACTAGGCTAGAATCAGTTCTATTAGAGCACAAATAGAACTCAACAGTTTACCATCTTGGATCACTATATATAAAATCCAACGATTGGATCTTATTCTTCACCTCATGAACTAGTTATAAACTAATTTTCAGCTCATTTGGATACTTTTAGGTCACCCATCTAATGTGTACAAAAATCAGCGTTTTAATTAGTTTCAGACCTTCAATTTTTGGTATGTTAAGATGCAAGGGCTATACTTACGCGAATGAGCTCAATTTTTTTGCGATGTCTATTGCACTAGCATAGATCTTTTTTTTGGTGACTGAGAGAACCCACCTCGGGCGAGCCCGACATGGTAAACTCTCGAGGCATGAGAGGGTGCGGCCGGACCACTAGCATAGATCAGCATTATAGATTAACTGTTCTCATTATTTTTTATTTTGATAATTATAGGCATTAAAAAAAATTGATTTTACGCAGAATGAATTCTATTCTAGTTTTACTCTCTCTCTCTATCTATCTATCTATCTATCTCTCTCTCTCTCTCTCTCTCTCTCTCTATATATATATATATATATATATGAGTCGGGCTAGAATACACTCGAGTGTACGGATCACACAAATACACTCAAGTGTGTTTGCATATCAAGACTATTTTTTTGCAAAATGTAAACCGTTGATCTTCGTTGTCATACTATAACTGGGCTACATACAAATTTTGAGCCCATTTGGATGAGTATAAGTCACTCATCCAAGGGCAACAAAATCGACGCACAAAACTAATTTGAAATGTATAATTTGTGTGATCTTCATAACATGAGCTATATATATCCAAATGGGCTCAAATTTTATATATGAGTTGTTCACGAGATGTTTAAGAAGATCAACGGATTAGATTTTCAAAAAAAAATATTGCATCATGAAAAACTACTTGAGTGTATTCCGCTCTGGATACACTCGAGTGTATTCTAGCCTGACTCTATATATATATATATATATATATATATGACTATATGTGTGTGTCTATATAGTATAAAATGTATGTATATGTAAATTCGTATATATAAATATATTTATGTACATGTATGTATACATATATAAATATATGGGATATATATGTATATATATGTTTATATGTATATGTATATTATTTATATATATTTAATATATATATGTATGTATATATATGCATATATATATATATATATATATATTCAATGTACGCCTTAGTACGATCTGAGGCTTACGCCTCGTCTTATCGAGACGAAAACGCCTCGATGCGCCTCACGCACTTTAAAACCTTGGATGGAAGCCCTCCATACTCAACATACTTGGGATTTAGTAGATCCCTGCTCATCTTTCACCTATAAGTTGTCGTTGGATCTAAACTGTGAAGTATCAACCAAATGGCACGGTTGAACGTCTTAAAGCTCGTCTTGTTGCTAAGGGCTACATTCAAACCTATGGTGTAGATTACTTTGAAACTTTCTCGCCTGTTGCACGACTTAATTATGTTAGAATTCTTATCTATGTTGCTATCAATAAGAGGTGGCCCGTGTTCCAGTTGGATGTTAGAAATGCTTTCTTATATGGTGACATGCATGAGGAAGTATATATGGAACAATCTTCCGAATTTTTTGTTGAGGGGGAGTGTGCCAAAATATGTCGTCTTAAGAAAGCTATTTATGAACTGAAACAGAGTCCAAGAGCACGGTTTGACAAATTAAGTCAAATTCTTGCCAAATTTGACTTCAGAGACCCACATTCTGATCATTTTGTCTTTGTTAAAATATCTTCTAAAGGTCTGACTATTATGATTGTGTATGTGGATGATATCATCCTTTATGGGAGTGACCATCAGGGTATCCAAGATACCAAGGAATATTTACAAAAACATTTCATTACTAAAGATCACGAAAAACTACGCTATTTTATGGGAATTGAAGTATCTCATTCTACCTATGGAGTCTGTTTATCTCAGTGAAGTATGTACTTAATCTTCTGTGAGAGACCGGTATGTTGGATGCCAAGCTAATCAGTACTCATCTGGATCCCAATACCAGTTGGTATGATGATTCTTCTCCTTCTTACCCTGACAGCAAACAAAATAGAAGACTTGTGGGCAAACTCATCTATCTGACAGTTACACGAGCAGACATCACTTCCACAGTTGGACTTGTCAGTAGGTATCTTGATAAACCTCAACAATGTCATTGGGATGTTGTGTGCCACATTCTTAAATACCTAAAAAGCTCACTTGGAAAGGGTCTTCTATATAGAAACAATGAGCATTGTAAGATTTCTGGTGTTTTTTACTCAGACCATGCTGGCAGACGGGCTGATCGTAAATCTACTTCAGGTTATTGCACCTTTGTAGGTGGTAACCTTATCACTTAGAAAAGTGAAAAGCAGGCCGTCGTGGCTAGATCCAATGTTGAAGCTGAATATCGTGCCATGGCACGTACCACATGTGAGCTGATGCGGGTTCAAGGGCTATTAAAGGAATTTGGAGTCTATGATTTTGCCCCTATTCCTACGTACTGCAACAATAAAGCAGCTACCTTCATTGCAAGTAATCTAACTTTTCATGAGCGCACCAAACATATTCAGGTTGACTGTCACTTTGTCAGAGAGTTCATTTTATCCAAACGCATAGTCATTCCATACATCAAGACTGAGGATCAGCTCACCGACATCTTTACAAAATCACTGCCAAAGACGAGATTTCGATCTATGGTTTGAACAAGTTGGGCATATTTGATATCCATGCTCCTGCTTGAGGGGGGGTATTAATATATTAATTTATATTTATTCCTTTATTTTGTGCCCTCTGTAGTGTCTTGTCTTTTATCCCATATTGGTGAACTATGTAAATAGGGAATCCTCCTATCCTATACAAGGAGAGTGCATATGCTTGTATTTGTTAATCAATTACTAGAATGCTATTCTAATTTACATGCTACATAGATCCTTTTTTTCCAATCAGTTTTGTTATGATTCATACTCTAATTAAGATGTAAAGATTCAAAGTCTCTCTTTATAAGCTCTTCCCAAGTTAATTTCAGCATGTCTCTTCTTCTTTTAATTGTGCTTGACTCAATAACTTTGTTTTGAAC
Source organism: Alisma plantago-aquatica (assembly GCA_963693085.1). Taxonomy (NCBI): domain Eukaryota; kingdom Viridiplantae; phylum Streptophyta; class Magnoliopsida; order Alismatales; family Alismataceae; genus Alisma; species Alisma plantago-aquatica. The sequence goes on from OY856410.1 coordinate 644,938,362, forward strand.
AAGTGTGCTTGACGGTCTACATTGTATATGTCGACGCCATCTTAGACGGCCCTCGTGCAGCTTGTCCTCAATGCTCATGACCCTCACTTTGTTCTTGATATAGTCATTTCTCAAAAGATTCTTTTTTGCCTTCCCCAAAAGATTCTTTTTTGTCTTCCCCAACATCCATCTTAGCATGCATATTTCAGCCACATTCCTATTGTTGAGACCTTGTTTCTTCAGCGCCAAGCATTCTTTCCCATATAACATGGTTGGCCATATAGTTGTTCTATAAAACTTGTTTTTTTATGTGAAGAGGGATCTTTTGGCCACAGACTACTCCAATTGCACTCCTCCATTTCAATCATCCTGTTGTGGTTTTGTGACAAACCTCATCTTGAACATCATCCATCCTTTCAATAATAGAAACCCTCCCTTTCAATATTAGAAACTTAGGGAAATCATAAGTGATGAAAATTGGGTTGTTACAATCACAGGTAGCAGCATGTAAACAGTTGTCCCTCCCTTCTCCAACGATGGACAAAAGTCAAGAGACCTTATCCTACTTGAAAGTAGGGAATCGATTAAAACTATCGGAGAAGAATTTGAGCAACTTGATTGGGCAGGGTTTCTCTTGGATACAAACTCTCCGAACGATCGCTATTGGTGGCTGGAGATGTTTCTTTTCCAGAATACTTGTGTGTGGTCTATTACAAAGTAAGGCGGTTGGTGGAATCAATTTAACATATAAGAATAAAGGCTTTTAGATCCAACCCCCCACATCCTCTTCAACTGCAATTATGCAAACCTAATCTAGCGCGTAGCTAAGACGATGGGCCAATTTTGCAGATGCCTCATATAGCTGAGTTAACTCTACAAAGGATATCAGCCATCATTCATTAGGTCATTTATTTTGTGCACCAACTTGGACAATAGTGCCAAAGAAAGATCATCCAGGCTAGAAGCATTTTTCCGTTTCATCAAAACAAATATTTAGTCACTGTAAGGACCTTTTTTATTATTTGTTGCTTCTAATTTCAGCAAGTATAGAAGTCACATGTATATGCTTTTTTTTAAGTTCAGAAATGATAAAAGGTATCAAAATTTCAAACTAAATAAGGCTCCTTAGAGATCTCTTCATGAAGCAGATGAAATTCAATATTCAACTGCTTACCGGTTGACTTCGGGTCACTAACTATTTCACTGAAATGTTATTAAGAATGAATGATGTAGTCAACACCACGAAGAATAATGAAACATCTTCATACCCACATACAAATGAATGTTTACATAAGCAAGCCATCAAAGGCTTTTCACGAATTGATATCAAATCATGGAAGCATCATACTAACATTTGAAGTACAAGGCGAAACCTAATACAAACATAGTAATAAGAGAGGTGCACTGACTAGTAAGAAAAAGGCAAAGAATAAGACTGCAACAGTCTGATTATGGGTAGTCTGCTGGTGTTCCTTATAAAAAACGATCAATCATACCCTGTGCTTCTAAACAAAAGGCATGCCAAGTGACAGCATCAGCAGTCAAGGCCCTAGTTCTTGCCTTTATTCCCCTTCATAAGGTCGCTTTTATGATGTTCTTTGCCTCCATCTTTGTTTTGTTGAACAACATCTGGGGATCCTAGGTTAGCAGTTTCCACTTAGTATACATTTTGCTTTATCTCTAAGTCTCAGAAACTACATGAAATATTAATATAAATCACAAGATATACCAAACTATGCATGAAGATCAATCTTATCCTTATATATATCTGATACTTATTTGAATCATATGGTATATCCATTTCACGCAATCATGGAAGAGCTATCAAAAAGTATAGGAACAAGAATCAAAAGTCGTGATTTTTCATGCATTGATAATATCTAGATCCTATAGAAAATCGTACTGAACAGACTTGACGTCTGACTTTTACAACATATGGATATTGTTTTGGGTGTTGTTTATATCATTTCAAATGATGCTTGGACTATAAATATCTGTCATTATCCAATGATCATGTATTATAATAATATGTTGCAATACCATATATCTACAATTATATGACATGATACCCACACATGCATTTCAAATCAAACTACAAGATTTGTATTCATTTGATAGAATTTATAAGAGTTTAGAGATACAACAAAGTTCATAAAACCATAAGGGCTAGTTTGGTAGGGTGTAGTTGGACTGCAAGGTAAAAAAATTATAAAATATACATCAATTTCATCAGACTACACTCAACCAAACGAGCCCTAAAAGATAGCACAAAGTCATATTAGACAACTTTTAAAAAGATTGTCTACAGGTGTTCCAAGGATGTCTGCTTGGTCCAAAAGATAAGCAAGATGAACCAATCGCTTGAAGTGAAGACCTGGAATCCATTCCCTTTGGGTTACAAGTACGATAATATTATAATCTTAATCAGAGTACCCGTGTGGCCTTGAAAGCTAGTGCTATAGCAAAACTGTGCCAATATTAGGTTAAAGCATGAAAATATTAAATGTATCTTTAATTAACTAGCTGGAACTTTACAAGACTATAGTGCAGTATCGAACAATTTATTTAAAAAGTTATTGCTCATTCTCTATTCGTTCCTTGCCAAAATTATCAGTAACAGAAGAAAGCACATTCTCTATGTCTTTCCCTAGAGCATCATCATTGCGTTCGGTAGTGTTTTCTCAGCAAGTCCTATTACCCTTGATGGGTGAACAGAGAAAAAGAGCACCTGTAAGAAGATTCGGCAAAGAAAGGCATGATGCGTGCAATAACAGGAAGAACTGCGGCGGCCTTCCCATGAGAAAAAACGCCAGGGAAGTTCTGGGCAATGAAAGATACGAGCTTGAGAACGGAGATGACTTCCCTTTCGTTTGCTGCCGCAGTGAGCACATGTACCAAAAGAAATTCAGTCTTAGTTTAGCATATAATTAGGGGAGCGTCGACGGCAAATAGACACAAGAGATCCGATGTCAAGCAAGTGGATTGTAACATACCAGTGGGAACGACGTAGGTCCTGACAATGTTGGGAAGAATGTCCGTGCGAACGCGGTCCTCCAGTTCCGAGGAGGGGGAACCCGCGGCGACCTGCTCGCGGAGGTCCCGGATGAGGCTGAGGCTAGATGGGTTTGTCATGGGAAGTAGAGGACAGCGGGTCGATGCCGCCACAAACCTCCGCTGTCGCCCTCTCCCGACTCTGCCTACTTCCGGCAAGCCCCACTCTCCCGCACTGATTTCCCTCCCATTTCATAAGAGGCTCGCGCCGCCAGCATATTGGCGGGCTTCGTACATGGCAACGGCAACGCTATGCAATTCTCTGACTGACTTGTATTTTCAATTTCTTGCACCAGTTTGGAAGTGTGTACCCGGTTTTAAGAATCATATTTACAATTGACTTAGCATTTTTTACTAGGAAAATGCTATGGGTAACAAAAGTTCGACCAGAAAGAAACAACACTCATTTTGTCATGTTGTATGCATAACAACAAAATACTTTCCTCTTCTATTTTTGTTGTTATGCATGCAACAAGACAAAACGGATCTTATTTCTACTCTAGCTTCTGGTCTGTATAGCATAAATTGTTTTACTATTTTATTATTAATACCATATAGTTTGAATTTTAGTTCCCAAGATACGTTTTTCTGTGTGCCTTTCATCATATATTGCACCCACCAAGGGCCATACATCGTGAGTGACGCATTGCTCCCAGACTAGTGGGGACGTATTATCGTTTGCTAATAGTTCAAACGAGTTTTAGAATTAATAGTCGTCTCGACTCATCCGACCCTACAATTGTATTGGTTCGTGTAGCCAAGGCCGTGTCCCAAAAGAGCAAACATTGTTAAATGTAAGAGTGATGAAGTTCAACAATCTAGATTTATTTTTCGAGATATAACTTATTTTTATTCAAGATAGCTAAACAATTTAAAGGAAAGAATTAAATTAGGGATCACTTTAGTAGAAGGATCAAATTTGATTATAAATTATTGAGGACAGAGTTTTACTATCATATCATGTCATGAAACAACAACAAATCACAACCATCTTTAAAAATTACTAGGAAAGGTTCGAATTCTACACCCCTCTCATTAGTGTAAAACAGATCTAACCTTATAATATGCAGAATAAAACCACTAAAATCTGGAAAGCCAAGACATTTCCTAGCCACTTTTATGGTCAAGAAAACGAAGTTATGATAACACCTACCTACTTCAATGTATACCTTCCTAATATGTACAAAAGCATTAAATATACACACAAGATGGCTAGACTACCATATATGTAATATAAACATCGATGCATCATAGAACAGTGAATTAACTAGCTTTAAGTACAAAATTCATTATTCAACAAGACATGACATGGGACTTATTCTCTCATACATAAGAAACATAAATTTACTCATCCATGACTAGAGAAAGAATGTACAAACATTAGTAAAAATAGTTGGACTAAGGGAGAGATGAACTTGTACATCTATGGAAGAGGTAGGGCGGAGTTAGAACTCGGGTCAAGGGGTCAAGATTTTGTCCTTGTTGGCTAAACGTACCTCAGGAACCTTCACTCCAAGGTGGAAAAAATAAATGACTGGAGATCTCTATTCCAACTAAAAAAGGAGAAGGAGGAGGAAGGAAGATGAAGAAGGTTCTCTCCCAAGAAACCATCTTTGCCTCCCAGATTGCATCCAACTTCTATTGGCTCTTCTCTCATCAAGACGCGCTTCAAATGATCTGTAATAGTTTGTGGTAACTATCCTAATATGACTTGGGATCGTATATATAGAGATGACAATCATATTTGAGTGAATTCTGCAAGTGACGCGACATGTAGGTTGGCCTATGTGACTGCTACTTGTTTTCTCATGCGGTTGTAACTGGTCAACTGGGAGTGACATGTTGTGTTGCTCAAAATCTAATGAATTTGATCGGCGTGTTGATTGTTATACTATTGGGGTTGATTTCTTTATATGGACACGTCGTGTTGGGAGTCTAATACGGCATGTCATTGGTTGTTTTGTAGCTTTAATCTTCTAAATTTGTGGACGAATGGGGAATAAGTTGGTGAATCAAATGATGGTCATTTTATCCCCCATTTTGATGCCAAAATATTATAACTTCAGCCGACAAGGAGTGGCTCAAGTGGTCAAGCACGGTGTCCCCTAACAAAGGGACTCGGGTTCGAATCCTAGTTGCTGTCTTGATTTACCACCCTCCCTGATGTTTGGCCTATACTACGGGCATGGGAGAGGGGGAGAGAATGCCTCTCTTAATTTCAAAACATTGTACCTGCAACCAAACCCACGGGACGAGTAAAAATAACATAAAAATGGAAAATCTAGCATGATTAAAGGTGAATTTAGACAGAATTGGATTGAGAAGTGCATGCAAGAGTAAACAAAAAGGATTATAAATCATGCATACAAATCCCCCTAATCTCGAACAATTGTTTGTCCTCAAGCAGAGAGAATCGTGGATAAACAACTAAAGAAAATAATAGGCACATGCATCAATCAAATGAAATGGAATGAGTATATCAAGAAAAACCAACCACAGTCAAAGAGTTCATGATATTAACCATGAGTGCAACTCAAACACCCACGATAAAGATTTAAGTTCAAAAAAAAGTGGTTGAGCCTAGCAAGAAAAATTTACTGAACAATGTTGAGTAGAGATGACATGACAAAGCCAAATAAACAGTGAATATGCAACCTAACCCTCTCGATCATAAGGAGGGTAAAAGAGGAAATTTGTTTAATTTCAACAATTTTATAATGCTCTCTTTGCTTGTAGATAAAGAATTAAATAATGAAGTATGGGTTTCAACACTTAGTTGTTGAAATAGGCTTATACACACATGGAATGTCACTTGGGTTACCCTCTTAAAGAGGCAACACTTAACTGTCATGGCTAGATCAGAGTTACGCTAGGATAGCATGATGTATGGACGGTTTAGCCATCTTATTTGGGGAATACGTGTTAAACAATTGAAAAATAAGCTAAGATAAACAAATATGAGTCAGGTTCCACTTGAATACCATGTGACCTTAAGGTAAAGCATTTCCCCCAAAGTGTAAGAGATTTAACTGGATTGCAATATCAAGTCATATTTTACACTTATGTTAAAAAAATCACTAGAACGTGGTAAAAACGCACTAAGGGTTTAGAAAGGGCACCTAGAATGCTAAACCACATTGTAATGTTGATTGATCCAATAAGAATATGTTGTCACATGTATCAAGCAAAGATGAGTGAAAAAGATGAACAAGCGTGCCAATATCAAGAAACCAAGGTGAAGAAATTGTGATTGGCAAGCAAATTCATGCAATTGATGCAAGGAATGTGCATGATTTATTCAACTAACATCTCAAAATTTAGGACAGACGAATCATCCTAAAGGGAATTCAACCCATACAAAACAAATATGCATATGAAAACACTAGATTTTGACACTATCCATAACAAAGGAAGAAAAAAACATGCAAAGAAGAAATGAAAATTACAAACTACAATATCGGTCAATTGCTCCCCCATAAGATTGAAATCTATAAGACACTCATTTTAGAAATCAATCATGTAGAGTGGCAACCGAGTACCTTATTGATACAGCCAAAATTGTGCGTCTGAAAGGAGGCAGACTCAGAAGGAATCAAACTTTAAATTTATAACCCAAAACCTTCAAGGACCCCCGCAACTTTATTACAAGGTCGAAGTAGATATACGGGGTTAAACACAAGGACGTGGGGACGTTTAGGACGCTTAAGATCTCTCTCTTAAGTCATTTAAGCTGATCCGATAGTTGCTAAAAGTATGGAACTAAAACTAGTCTAGCAAAATATCATGAAATAAAACAAAACAAAGAAAATAAAATAAAACAGAGTTGGTCGGATTCTACTAATCAAAGAGAAGGAGTTCCTGGCTATGTAACCACAAATTGAGCAGTCTATGCACCCGTTCTCAGGTGTAGACAACCCTCAAACACCCCAGCAAGTAACCTACATCCAAACATAGTATGTAACGTGGTATCTGTTCCTATGGGGTCATCCCACTCGCTTTCACGAAGCATGACTAAAACCCATCAATGATATGAGACCTCTCTCGAGAATGACAAATCAACACCCCAGAATATTCTAGATACCCTTTTAGGTCTAGAATATTCTGAGGCGTTAGGAACAGGTGTGATCTGGACAGAACCTGGTAGTGGGCCCGATCCTACCGGGTTGGGCCCGACCATGTCCAGGTCTTTGGTTCTGCATAAATCACCTTGAACCGTCCTCCTTTCAAATTCCGATCCAAACTACCTTCTCTTACCTATTTCTACAATGAATCTCTCGATATAGGTAGAAATAGAAGTTCAAGCTAGAAAGAGATCAACCAATATAGCAATCATAACTAGAATGAGAAGATAGAATAGAAAATATACTAGATCTGAAATAAAACTACTTGCTTAGGGTAAAAGTACATAAACATGCCCAAAATAGGCTATATATCCAAGATGGAGCTCAACTAGCCATGGACAAGCATGGTTGGCACTGAATAAAGATGGAAGAACATCATTTGTACAAAAACAAAGGAGAACAGTAGAAGAAAGGAGAAAAATAAGAGATTTAGCCCGTAGAGGAGTGGTGGCTCTCGCTCCTTAGCCTCCGTATAGGCTGGATCTCGTCTTTAGGTCATCCTCCTTGGTCTTCTGGACTCTGTGACCTCCTTTCTCTTTGATCTCACCCCAGACAGCAACTTGGTGGGTGTATGGAGGTGGAAGATGGTTGAGAATGGTAGGATATGGGTGAATTGTGGTGGAAAATGATGGTGGCTGGAAGCAAGCTGAAGAGACGGGTGTAGGATGAGCACTTCAACCTTTCAAACCTCGGAACTCTCCCACAGGGCTCTGGGAACTAAGAATGTGTGGAACCACAATGTAGAACCAGAAAATCCTCTGGAACTCAGAACGGGACCTTCCAATCTTCAGAACCCCTCTCCAAGTCACAAGGGGTGGGTATTTATAGGTGAAGGCAGAGTGTATGTAATGAGTGGTCATAGAAATAGTATCGGTCGTGCCACTTGTCTCGACATGGCCGTGTTGGGGGGTCACAGTCGAATGAATTTCGTGATCGAGGTAGACATTGCGGTCGAGGCAGACGTTGTAGTTGAGATGGACGTCGCGGTCGAGGCAGACATTGCGGTCGAGGAAGGTGCCGCGGGTGAGACAGGTACAACTCACCCTTTTCTTCAACATGGTTGTGTCGACTGAGCCTCTCAGTCGTGATAGATGAGATTCAGTCACATTCGAGGCAGGTGTCATGGTTGCCGAAGGTGCCGCAGTCGAGGCAGGTGCCACATTCGAGGCAGGTGTCACAGTCGAGGCAAGTGCCTCGATCGAGACGCGTGCAAATGACCCTTGTCCTCGACACGACCATGTCAAGAATCTCGGTCACGTCAGGTGTCACGGTCGTGACGGATGGAAGCCTAGCTATTGCAAAAGCCATGTGTTGGGGAGAAATCTTAGATAATAGATGTCTTTTTAGGTTCGGTGCCTGTAAGTCCCAAAATTGGCTAGTTGAGCAACTTTATCTATGAAAAGATATAAATTACTAAAGGATAAGAATGTAGGGTTATTTTGGGCGCATATTAAGGCTATAATGAAACAAAACTGCAAAGAAATGCTTAGCATAAATGTCTGAATTTGGGTGTTATCAACCACCCCAAGCTTATACCTTTGCTTGTCCTCAAGCAAGATTGTGCTCAAAGAACAAAAAGATAAAATCCAAATTAATCCTGGCTATAAATGCTAAGGTTAAGAAAAATAATTTAACACATCAATTCTCTTGACCCATGTCATTTCAGAACAAACAACCACCAATCGAGCGTAATCCTGCTAAAGTATGACCAAAGAACATCCAGGAAAGATTAAGCGAATTCACTGCAATTTGTCGATACTCATGAGGGTTTGAATTGTAATTATACAACATAAAAGCATTGTCACATAGGTGATCACACGGGTGATGAGCAATGAGCCATCATCATGTATTCACGTAGACCAATCAGGAACAACGTGACTCCCACTTATTCATGTCCTAAGAGGAAACAAAAGCAAAAAAGACTCTAATGACTTCTGAGGATCCCAATCTACGTCAGGTTGGTCCATGTAACAAGCAACAGTCTTTGCAATCTGAGCCAGTTGGCCCAGAGTAGTGAGACAAACTCCTCGTACTGCGCTCTAACCAACCCTGCTATTGGGATGATCTTATAGGTCTCCTAGGGGTTCCTAGTGACTCTCTAATGAGCCTTAGGGTGGAACTACCAAGCACGACATACCCGCATTCATGAGCACAGTCATACACCGGTTGGGCACCATCCTCAACTCTCCTAAAAGAGAAAACAATGCTCATATTTTTATTCACACTCAGGCTTTTATTCTCTACATTCTACTTTATAGGCATGGGTGAGAGCTATTTTGATATTTTTGGGGTTTTGTGGGCGGCCAAGCCTCTTTTGCATATTTTTTTATTTTCATCTTTTTGACTCAATCTAAGGTGAGAGGGCGCGCAGACCATCAATGAAAAACACTTCAACTTGGTTATAGCTCAAAACTCATCATTATCTACTTGATACCTGTGTGAAAAGTAGTAATTATGATTCAAGGATCCTTAGAGTAGAGGCAAGTTTGTCAAAAATGCAGCTTGGAATTTTGATCAAACTCTACTTCTTTCCAACGATTCTATATCCTGGACTTGTCGTTCACAACATAGATCAAGGGAATAATGTTTTAAGCTATGAAATGGCGCATAACCTTAGATTTTTTACCAGACTTAAGGACAGAGTCAATGAGAAATTCAAGCAAAAGATCAAGAAGTTTAAGATGAAAATTGTGCTTTTAGGCATAAAGATAAGCATGTAGTCCTAAGATTCACATCACATAGCCTTCATTGCAAAGCTACAAATTACAAAATAAAGTCTTACAAAGCTAAAAATTTATGCTAAATGCAAGGAACATAGAAGATAAACATGCATGCATGCATGCAAGGAAAGAAATAAACAGGCAAATAGCCTACCACCCCAAGCTTAAAACTTTGCTCGTCCTCGAGAAAACCTTTAACTTGAGATAGTAGGGAAGAAATGCATGGATGTTCAGGAAAGACATTTATTAAAGTCCTAGTATGATGCATGTATGCAAGGATATGTAAAAGCAGATAGAGGAAAGAAACTATCTAAGCAGGAACATGAAACACAAAATTTATTTTAACAAAAAGATAAAAGAAAGGGGTAAGAGAAAGGGGGTGGCTTCCCCACGATACTAACATTGGGATCCCAAATCCTAAGTTTGGGACCAGTGTCACATGTGTCTTGCCAACTGGATCCTCCATGCATGACAATAAGAGGCGGGGGAGATATGAGCCCTTCTGAGTCTGAAGTGGAGGAATAGAATCTGATGACTCAGTGAATTCATCCTTGTGCTGGAATTGACTTGAACTGCACTGAAATGAATTCTTTGACAAATCATCCTCAAGGTACCCCTCAATGTATGAATCTGAATAGAAAGGCCCAAGGATGTCGACACATGATGAGATGGAGGAAAGAGGCTGAAAGTTTTCTAGAGGACTCCTCTCTTCTCTCTCCACCTCTAAACTTGAGGTTGGATGCTTAGATAAATTTTCTTATACAGTCTGAATCATCCAATCATCTTCTGAATAAGAAGTACCTCTGGAAGAATCTATCTGTGGTTCTACCACCCCAAGCTTGTCACCTTCTATGGGGTTTGGGGTATCTTCATGTTCAACAACCATGTTGTGATGGATTGTCCATCCTTCTCCTTTGATGTCCACCAAGCCTTGTAAGGGGATGGTGGCAAATCTCAGCTCCTGCGGCTCCAATTTTTTGTCATCAGTATATTCACTCCACTGAGATGAATCGTCATCATCATCCTCCTCAAACAAGTTATTCCAAACCATAATAGGTGTGATGGTGGAAGCTAAGTGACAAGTCTTAATGTGAGAATTATCATCTTGGTCTGGGATAAAGGTTGGTTCAGGGTGCTCAAACTCTCCCTTACATTGTGAGGTCATTTGGTTTCCATGAGGAGAAAAGAAGTAATCATCATCATCATAAAACCATTCATGTTCATGGATTTTAGCTCCCATTGGTTGATCAACCGAATCATCTGGATGAAATGAACAGTTCCCCTAGGTTTATGGTCCTTCATAGAAAAATCTTGGTGAATCCAGTTGATGGTATGAATAGGATGGTAGGGCAAAGTCCACTTTAGGACCAATGGAATGGTTTTGATGACTGTAATCTTCATGATCGTGTGATGGCATTTGCAATTGAATGGTAATCAAATCGATGACCTCTTGAAGCCTCTTGCCTTATTCAACATCCTTATCATGAAGTTGTTGTACTTGAGCAACAATGCTTTCAAGATCTGTCAATTCTGCCATACATTTCTATTGAGAATCCGTTGTATCAAACTACTGCACTTGTATGAATCCTCATTCAACAATCTGAAGTATACTTCTATTGCAGTTTGCGATCTCGGTTGCTACTTGGAGCTGGTGATCCTACTTTTCTAGTAGTTGTTGAAGCAAATTGACTTTTTCTTGGAGATGAGGAGCTAAGGAGGAGGTGAGTGTGTTGACACTTTCTCCATCTATCTCTACTACTCTAATTAGTTCTTGATCCCATGATAGCACGAAAGTCGAGGGCTGATCGAAAATCTCCATTGTTGAAACTTCTAAGTATGACGGTGGTGGAGCCGAGTATAGTTTGACTAGATGTAGGGCATGACTTTCAATTATTTTCCAACAATCGGAACTGTGGAAAAAATTGGGAGGACAGGTGGACAATATAACTTGTCTTGCGGAGGCAAGATACATGGTTGAAAAAGATATAAGAAAAGGACAAGACGTTCAATATATATGAACAAGTATGTGTAAAATAAAAGAGGAACTATGCATATATACAAGCTTATGGATGACAGAACAAAATTTTAGGCGTATAAACGTGGAAAACCACATCCCCGGAAACGGCACCAAAAATTGATACAGCCAAAATCGTGCATCCGAAAGGAGGCAGACTCAGAAGGAATTCAACTTTAAACTTATAACCCAAAACCTTCAAGGACCCCCACAACTTTATTACGGGGTTGAACACATAGACGTGGGGATGTTTAGGATGCTTAAGATCTCACTCTTAAGTTAGTTAAGCCAATTTGATAGTCGATAAAAGTATGGAACTAGAACTAGTCCAGCAAAATGTCACAAAATAAAACAAAACAAAACAGAGTCTGTCGGATTCTACTAATCAAAGAGAAGGAGTTCCTGGCTATGCGACCACAAATTGGGCAGTTGATGCACCCCTTCTCAGGTGTAGAAAACCCTCAAACACCCCAGCAAGTAACCTACATCCAAACATAGTATGTACCATGGTATCTATTCCTGTAGGGTCACCACCACTTGCTTTCATGAAGCGTGACTAAAACCCATGAATGATATGAGACCTCTCTCGAGAATGACAAACCAACACCCCAGAATATTCTAGATACCCTTTCTGGTCTAGAATATTTTGAGGAGTTAAGAACGGGTGTGATCTGCATAGAACCTGGTAGTGGGCCCGACTGTGCCGGGTTGGGTCCAACCATGCCCATGTCTACAGTTCTGCGCAGATCACCTTGAACCATCCTCCTTTCATATTTCAATCCAAACTACCTTCTCTTACCTATTTCTACAATGAATCTCTCGATATAGGTAGAAATAGAAGTTCAAGCTAGAAAGAGATCAACCAAACTAGCAATCATAACCAGAAAGAGAAGATAGAATAGAAAATGTACTAGATCTGAAATAAAACTGCTTATTTAGGGTAAAGTACATAAGCATGCCCAAAATGAGCTACATAGCCAAGATGGAGCTCAACTAGCCATGGATAAGCATGGTTGGCACTGAAAAAAGATGGAATAACATCATTTGTACAGAAACAAAGGAGAATAGTAAAAGAAAGGAGAAGAAGAAGATATTTAGCCCGTAGAGGAGAGGTGGCTCTCACTCCTTAGCCTACGTATTGGCCGGATCTCATCTTTGGGTCATCCTCCTTGGTCTTCTGGACTCCTTGGCCTCCTTTCTCTTTGACCGCATCCCAAACAATGACTTGGTGGGTGTATGGAGGTGGAAGATGGCTGATAATGGTAGGATATGGGTGAAAGGTGGTGGGAAATGACGCTGGATGGAAGCAAGCTGAAGAGATGTGGGTAGGATGAGCACTTCAGCCTTTTCGAACCTCAAAACTCTCCCACGTGGCTCTAGGAACCAAGAATGTGTGGAACAACAACATGGAACTAGAAAATCCTTTGAAACTCAAAAAACGACCTTCCAATCTTCAGAACCCCTCTCCAGGTCACGAGGGGTGGGCATTTATAGGTGAAGGGGGAGTGTATGTAATGAGTGGTCATGACACCTATCCCAGTCGCAACACTTGTCTCGGCACGATCATGCTGGGGGTCACGGTCGAATGAATGCATGATTAAGGTAGACGTTGTGGTTGAGGCATACATTGCAGTCGAGACAGACGTCGCGACCAAGGCAGATGTCACGATCGAGGAAGGTGTCATGGGCAAGACAAGTACAGCTGACCCTTTTCCTCGACATGGCCGTGCTGAGTGTCTCAGTCATGACAGATGAGATTCGGTCACAGTCGCGGCAGGTGCCGCGGTCGAGGCAGGTATCACAGTCACGACAGGTGCCGCGGTCGAGGCATGTGTCACAGTCGAGGTAGGTGCCTCAGTCGGGACACGTGTAGATGACCCTTGTCCTTGACACGACCATGTTGGGCTCATCTCGGTCACGTCAGGTGTCGCATTCGTGACGTATGGAAGCCTAGCTGCTACAAAAATCATGTGTTGAGGAGAAATCTTAGAGAATAGATGTCTTTTCAGGTTCAGTGCCTGCAAGTCTCAAAATTGGCTAGTTGAGCAACTTTATCTATGAAAAGATATAAATTACTAAAAGATAAGAATCTAGGGTTATTTTGGGCATATTAAGGCTATAATGAAACAAAACCACAAATAAATTCTTAGCATAAATGCCTGAATTTAGATAAATTCTTAGCATAAATGCCTGAATTTGGGTGTTATCGCTTATTCGTGCGTTCTTCCTAACCTTGGGTTTATACCTCAATCAATTAAGTATTGATTGGATGTGCACCTCAAAGGCTTGAACACACTTGGGATATTTTAATATTTATAAAGACCCACACTAACACACTCACTTAAATTAACACACTTACTCGCAAGCGCACATGGCATGTTATATTATAGGAAAGAGGTAGGATATGGGTCGATCTATAGGGAGAGGGGGGATTAGATCTTAGTTAGTCTGACTAGGTTCTTGAAGTGGAGTCTAGGGTTCAAGGGTTTGATTGGGAGTTGTTTGATTACACTATATCGTCCAAACACGCATTTAAAATAGCAAGAAGCAAAACCTAAGTTAACCATAGACTAGTTAAGTTCTAATTAGCAAGGAAGACAACTAAGAAAGAAAGGGAGCAATTACACTAAAAAGAACTAAGAAAGATCTCACTAGAAACCTAGAAGTGACAACTAGTCAAGCTAAACAAGAAACTACACTAGACTAAAAATTAGCAACCTAGGGAAAGCAAAGAGCTAAATTAACACTAGCTAAGCAAGACAAGTACAAGGGACACTAACTACACTAGCAATATCTAGTTACCAAGAATAAGACAATTATCTAGGAAGGCCATTATAACAAGCAACTAAGAAAGCATGAATTGCAAGAGAGGGATTGGGGTTTTAAGCAATAAATGAAGGTGTTGGCAGTTTGGGGGATGTTACTAGAATCCAAGTTGAGGGGTGTTATAACATGAAAAATCTATCCATTCATTCTAGATTGTTAAACCAAACAATAAGACAAATGTTATATAATTACCCTAAGCTACTAGTTGGCCATGGGTGGTATAAGGCGTGTGAAGGGGAACTACACCCTATCCAACTTTACGAGGCTCAATTAGACTAGGGCTTAGGTGGAAGTCTAAAGTATTTGGCCAAATTAGGTTTCTAGCATCAGTGTCCTTAGGGCAATTGGGATTAAAAGGTATGAATGAAGAGTGGAAGTGAGGATGTTTCACCTTACATCACTCACCATCTAGCTTTTGGGAAAATCCTAGGCAATTGCACTAAGCACTCCTACACTAGCTACTTAGATCTTCTGCATAGGAGTAAGACAGGGGATATGACATGGGAGGATAGGATGCTAGCTAGGGATCTACTAGTTGGACTAGGAGCGATCCCTAAGATAGCCACATACAAGCCGTTCTGTGCTAGAGCCTAAGTGGTTTCAAGCATAAAACAATAAGCAATTTATGCTTTCAAGAACAAACCACAAGAAGAATCATGGGAAGTAAGATAAACGTAGAAAGAAACCATCATAAAATGAATATAGAGAGTTTGCAAGTTATTTTCCCCAACATGGTATCAAAGTAACATTTTTACCCCAAGCAACCCACCACGAAGGCTTAGCTCGACATAAAATAAGAAAAGAAGAAAGAAGAATGAGTAGAGGAGTAGGAGGCCATGAAACATGGTGAAGACTCCTCCTTCTTCACCTCCTAGCTACTGCAACATGCACTTCTTCCCCCAAGTTGGATGGATGGCATGTAATGGTGATGGTAGATGGTCAAAACCCTAGAAAAGTAGGGTTTATAGGTAGAGAAAGGTGGAAATGAAGTGGATGTAGGTGAGAGCTCCTTGAATGTTCAAGGGAGGTGGAAATGAATGATAGGGGAGTGTAACCTCATGCTATATCTAACACATAGGTATATATAGGTGGGAGGAAAGTATTAGTTAAGTGGGGATAGTCTAGGAATTTTAGTGCAAAAAAGGTTAGGTTTTGGTGGCAACACGGTCGTGGTAGGTAAGGTGTAGAATGACTGTGCTGAGAGAGAACAGTCATGTTGGGTGGAGGTAAAGTTACATTTAAAATGGGTAAAATGGAGGCTGGTAGCATAGTTGTGTTGGGGGATAGGTACAATGGTCTTGTTGGGTAGCACAATTGTTGTGGGAGAAATGGGACTTGGTCATTCTTGTTGGAACATGTATTCTACCTCTAGCCAACACGACTACTCTGGTTGGCACGACTGTGTTGGGGTTTTCCTAGCATGAACATGTTGTCTGGCATGACCGTGGGGCTGAGGTTACTGTAGCTTGTCCAAGCCCGTGATTTCCCTGTGATTTTTGATGTTGGCAAAATGGTCATTCCATGTTACCACAGTTGTGTTGGGTTATTTTCTTGCACTTTGAACTTCAAACTTGAAGATCCATGGACACACATGCTTCACTTTGATCCTTGTCCACTAGGGGTAGGTTTGGGGAGTTTAGGACCTTCTTTGGACTCCTCAAAGGGTGTAGGAACCCTAGAACATTTTCCTATTCTCCAGTCCTTCCAAGGCGTGATCCAAGTACCTAAAAAACAATCAAAGAGTGTCCATAAGTGCATTTGATATAAAACCAATTATTATGGGAAATATTTTGTAACCTAACATGTCTAGATGTGATTTAAATGAAAAAAGATATAATATGAAGCCCTAAAATAGGCATGCATCACTCATCATGGATGAAAAGGTCAAAATGGAGGGCTACTGCCCTGATTTGTAGTGAGAAGATGTTGCATTGATATGCCATTATCTTGCATTTCCTATGATGGTGGATCCTGTGGTGGTGATGTCAATCTGGAATGGCATAGTGGCCCTATGTGATGTACCATACATCTATCCACTGCATCATAGAATGCATCTAAATATATTGATGACTTAGTTGAGCTAAGCATGTGTTCTATTGATCGAATTATTGCTTGATGTACCCATATATGTGGTGCAGTTCGGACACAACCCAGCTATACTCCATCTATGTACCAATGGAAGGAGGCAAAGGTGTAGGTGTCTCATGTACACCTGAAACTTTTGTTGTGTCCTCCTAATTTCCATCAACATACTCATTGAATGAAACTTTCCAATTATGGGGATCTTCTAAGGTGGTTGCTTCTAGTTCTGGTAGCTCAAGGTATGCATTGTGGTTGTGAAAATATTTCCTATACTTATTGTCATCATATGGATCCTTGACAATATGGTTAGAAGCTATAAGGAATTGTATATCAACTTTATTTTGTCCTACAAGAATCTCAATGCGTTGAAGATCAATATTCAATTGAAATGCTAGGCGGATGATAAGTCATTCAATCAGAGTGTCCCGTGTGGGGTTTCTCTGAATTTTAAAGAAAACTTGAAGTATAAAGTTTTTGATATTGACCATATAGTTGTGTAGTCTAGCCCATAAGAAAAATAAATGTTGCTTTCTGACCACGCCTTGGGTTTCCTTCTTAGAAAATAAACATGTACTCAAGAGTCTATAAACACAACGTAGGATAGCATTATGCATATGAGTGCCCTGACGGAGGGTGCCCTGTAGTATGTCTCATCAATGATTTTGTCCTAGAATTCTTGGGGTCAAATGTGTCGGGCATAACAGTGCTCCCTCCATATGTGAGAACATATAACTCACAAAACTATATGCAAGTGGGCTTATATGGTTTATGTAGAATTCTAAAATGTATGATACCGAATGGCTCTATGGGCTTCTTTGGATCTGCTTCTTCTCTCAATTTTGCTAAAAAAATGTATGTGAGGTGCTAGAATGTGTTGGTGCTAGTGCAACAAACATTTAGGATGCCCAATTTCTCAAGAAGATCATGTACTTCATCATGGAAACTGAGGGAATACATTGTATTTTTGCAAGCAAACTTTGTAATCAATACTCTACTTGTGACAAGGTGGTTGTAGATGGCATCCTCTTTTTTAGAGAGAGTGAAGTGCACACATGAAATGTAGGAGCTGGAAGCAGCTTGTGAAGATTTTGCTCGTGGATGCTTGGGAACTTGCTTTCTTGGCCCCATCTTGGACGATTGAAGAGTAATGTACATGTCCTTTTGTATCCAGAGAAATTAGCTGTAGCAACAAGATGTGAGAACTTCCTTACACGACATGATCAAGGAGAGACAATTTAGAGACTTGAAGAGTTACGACGTGGAGAATCTCAACATGACATGATCAATGAGAGTGGGATGAAATTGGATTGGAGCTTGATGTATATCTTGATTGCGTTAAGCTTGGCAGCTTAGAGATTGGAGGCTCGAGGTTGACTGCTCGGATGAGTGTGCAACTTATGTGGGGAAACCACCTATGATGGTGACATGTTGCTTCGAGTTGTGGAGATCTAGTGGAGCTGGATTGGTGGTTGAACCACATGAAAGGCTAAGTTGTTCCATTGGAGATCTTAGGGTGTCATTTTTGACAGCTTGAGTAGCTAGTTTGAGGTTGTTGGAGGTGTTGTCAGTGGTTCGTAACTCACTGGTAGTGTATAGGTCATGGGATGAAACAACATGGAGAACTCAAACACTTTGTGAGCAGTTAGATTTGGTAAGTGAATGAATCGTGAAAAGGGAGTAAACCCTATTTTTTACCGGTTACATGATGTGGCTTTTTGGGTACACATAATGTATGGAAGAACCTAGAAAGAAGTGAGGCAAAAGTTATACAGTGTGTCACTGAAACACATCTTATAACTGGAATGTAGTTCATTTATAGGAATTCAAGATTGGTCAGTACATTCCCAATGCACTAAGTTGTAGTTGCTTTTTACATGCCATTTTTCATGTATTTAGTGCATAATTTTTCAATCTGACATAAATTATACATTATTTATCATTATTAGCATGTGAAACACTATTGCATAAAATATTAAGTGCATAAAATATTAAGTATTTCTACCAAATTATGTCAAATTATCACTTTTTATTTGGACTTATGTTATTTTGCCCATGTTTCAGGCCATTCGAGAACTTATATATATGATAGCTCGGTGCTACCAACATATATGTTAGTGGTATCGACATAATGTGAAATCCAATAGGGAATTCTAGAATTTTCAGTGTTATAGAGAATGCATTCGGTGCTACCAAAACAACACTCGATGCTACCAAAGAGAGGAGTAGGTGCTAACAACTTATTGCCCATGAAGCATCAACATCAGAATTGTATGCTTCAGTGCCACTGACACCCTAGTCAATGGTACTGACTTTTACACCTAGAGCAAGTCAGAACTCACAGAAAGCAACTCAGTGCTATCAACATAATCATCCATAGTACCAAAACTTATCAAGGGTTTTTAGCCAGTCAACTACTCAGTGCCACAAACATCCTAGTCGATGGTACCAGCTTTGCATGCCTAGCACAAATTGAAGATCATGATAGACTAGACGTCTGCAGCTTAATGATGGCCAGAGTCCCACTTATGACCTAAAGGGAGTTCGTCCAAATGATCATATCATGTTCTATCTCATTGCAATAGAGAATGGAGCCAGGAGAGGAGTAGATGGAGGAGATAGTCACTTAGAATATGCTCTAGACACTTTTAGATGGAGATATACACCCATAACAATGTAGATCAAGGTGTTTACCATAGGAGATCGTTAGGACCGCTACTCCAAGGGATTTGATTGATTTTTGTGATGTTTAGCTCATTTTATCACTTTTCCTCTCTGTATACCAATCCTCATATTTCTTAGGACCCGAGAGTAGCCTGATATTGCTTTGTATTGAATCTCATAAATTCATAATATATTTTCTTTAATCCTGGAAGTGAATCTACAATTTCTTACTGAATTGTTTATGCTTGATCACCACAAACAATATATTAGACCACTAATTGCTTCAGGAAAGGGATTTAGGGATTTGAAAAGTTGTAGATTTGCAAAACTCATACCACACTTCGGGTGGAGGGATTGTGAATGTGAAGTAATAACCTATAGTTATTAAGAATGCTCCTAGCTAATTTCAAAACCACTACGAAAGTGGGTTTATTTTAGTGTCGGTAGTGTATTATGTTGTAGGAGTGGATAATATTTACTACAGGTCCTTAGTCTAGGTCTAAGGGTCAATGGTTATTGATGAAATGGAGTTGAATGCAATGCATACTATAGTGAAACTATAATCTGAAGGAATCCATCCATTCTTGTTCACATTCACTTAATCTAGACTGAATTCTTGCTCTTAGTTATAAAACATCCAATCAATCACTTTTCTAGGCCTAGATGATTAGGTTGCAGTTAGTAGTAATCTTTGTAAAATATTTCCTTAAGTTCAACATTGGGCCTCATAGGCCTATATTACGTGTCGTGTACACTTGCATTTTACACGCATAGTTTAGGCATACAACTCGGTGCCACTGGCATCCTAGTTTATGGTACCAACTTTATGTGATCAACACAGACTAAAGACCATGACAAATCTTACAGATGTGACTAAATGACAGCCAGATTATCACTTATTACCTAAGGGGAGTTCAGTCAAGTGATCATATCATGTTCTATCTCGTAACGAAACATGAAGTTGAGAGAGGTAGATATGAAGGAGATAGCCACATATTGGATGCTCCATGCACTTTTGGACAGAGGATTTGGAACCAGAATGTTGTGGATCAAGGTGTCTACCAGAGGGGATTGTTAGGACCGCTTCTCTGAGGGTTTTCATTATTTTTTCTAATGTTGAGCTTGTCTTCTCCCTATTCCTCTCTGTATATGATGGTCTAATTATGTGGGAATAACCCCCTATTCCTTAGGACCCAAGAGTGGCCCAATATTGCTTTGTATTTTACTTTCATAAATTCATAATATATTTTCTTTAATTTTGGACGTGAATCTATAATTTCTTACTGAATTGTTTGTGCTTGATCGCCACAACCAATATATTAGACCACTAGTTGCTTCAGGACATGGATTAGGGATTGGAGAAGTTGTAGATTTGTAAAGCTCATACCTGACCTTGAAAGAGGGCTTACGACTATGAAGGAATAACCTGAATTTATCAATAATGTGCCTAGCTAATTCCCAAACCACTACGGAATTGGGGTTTGTCTTAGTGAAGGTAGTGAATGACATTGCGGGGGTGGGTAATACTTACTACAAGTGATTAGTATAGGGTTAAGGGTAAATGGTTATTGATGAAATGGAGTTGAATGAATGCATATTGTGGTAAAACTGTAATCCTGAGGAATAAATCCATCCCAATCACATTCACTTAATCTGGATTTTATTCTTGATCCTAGTTATAAAACAACCAATCAATCACCTTTTCTAGGCCTAGTTGATTAAGTCATAATTTGTAGTAGTCTCTGGAATACATTTACATGAGTTCAACACTCGAGCCTCATAGGCCTATATTGTTGGGTTTTGTGGGACAGAATAGGCAGAAGAAACAAAAGTTTATGTAACCACAAACCCATAACCAATAGATCACATCAACAACTATGCAGTAGGAAAGATGGTTTAGCGAGATATACCTAGTCCTCAGGCTTGCTCATCGACAATACCTCACATCTAGTGCAGTCTTCAACCACCTAGTCTTCGATGGCATCTGTGCAGCTCCTAGTCTTGACCCGGACTGCGATTGACAGTCGTCCTCCTGAGCGGTAAAAATCTCCCACCTCTATAGATAGTCCACATGGAATACTGGGAACTATAGTCATCTTGATGGACAAACTAGAAGGAGCCATGCCCTTCTGTTGGAGTACTAGTCACCGACACTCTCTCCCACCACCATTTGCTTTTCTGCAGTTGTCTTTCCCTCATTGTTCCTCCCTGGATGGGTAGAACTTGCTTGGGCTCTCTCTGTTACCACAACTAGAGAGGACAACAACTTTGTAGAGCAACTGATGTTGTTGTATCTCTGGAGAAGACCCATGTACCCCTCTATTTATAGTAGAGGGTAGGGTTAGGGTTCCCAGTCTGTGCGGGAGTAGAAGGGTCTGGATTTTCCATGAACATATTGTATTGCGGCAGGCGAACCGGTCGTTTCATAACTCAATCGGTCATTTGGGCAGGTGAGCCGATCGATTCACTTTTGAACCGGTCAGTTGGGAGTGTGAACCGATCAGTTCACTTAGTGAACCGGTTGTTGCACTTCCCAGACTTGCCCACAATTAACTTTCCTTATTCGTTTCTAATTAATGCAAAGATTAATTCTTATCCCAATCAAGTTGAACAAGTGAAACGATAATATTTTCTCACAAATCAGGAAACCCAACACCTACTCGGTTGGTCCATGTGAACTGATCGGTTCACCAGTGTGAACCGATCATCTCACTGACCATGAGCCGATTGGTTCGCTCAGTGAACTGGTCGGTTGGTGGTCCAGGTTGTGCAGAACTCAGTCAATGCAGTTCTCAATCAATCTGACACTCTAGTCAATTGGTTCAACACTTGAACTTGATGATTCTAAGTCAAGTCTATTGATTGAATGTTTAATTGAATACCTAAACACTTTAGTAATCAATCTAAGCATCATTCATGGATAAACTCCTCTTCCAAGTTAATCCTATGTGTGTGACCCTATAGGTTCCATTTTACGTTGGTAGTGAATGTCCATAACTAACTTATGACATCACAAGTAAAGAGTGGTTCCTAGTCACACATCAGTGCTACCCAAGTGAAGAGGAAAGTTGGAGAACAACTTTTAACCTACAATCTGTTATTGGTGTTACAGTAAACATATAGTCCCTTTGTCACTGATATCTGGATTGAACTCAAGACATGGACTTGTCATCCTCTACAAACATCCAATCCATGTTTCTTGACTCAGAGTAGGCTGTCTAAGATATATGTAAGCTCAATATCATATATTTACTTACATGTGCATGGCCATGCATTTCTCAGTCTCACTCCTCAAGTGGCCAGGATATCACACTCCCTTAGGAGAGACAAATTCCATATCTATCACTCATAGTCAAGTCCCCATGATCATCACCATTATTACA
The DNA here is from genome assembly GCA_963693085.1 of Alisma plantago-aquatica. Taxonomy (NCBI): domain Eukaryota; kingdom Viridiplantae; phylum Streptophyta; class Magnoliopsida; order Alismatales; family Alismataceae; genus Alisma; species Alisma plantago-aquatica. The sequence goes on from OY856410.1 coordinate 644,961,199, forward strand.
ACCCATGTTTCAGGACTGCGTTTGATGATACCAAAGTGTAACCAATCACATGTGATGAGTGCAGTAATTTCAGGTCTAAGAACCACATTCACCACCAATACTATAAGAGATGATCCTGACTAACCAAGTGTGGTTTCCATGCATCACTCTTATGGTGGGTCTGTCTGATACATTGTTCTCTAACATGTATCTGTGTGCTTAGTTTTATATCATATATCATGACTAATGATATTCTGACATCAACCAACACACACACACTAGTCTTCTGTGTTATTGATGTCTATGGTTATTTCCACAATAACAACCAACTAGGGACATAACAAGAATGTGTACTCTTAACATCCACATGATCTCATTATTCAGGTCCTTAACGTGAAGACATACGTCATTGAGTAATATAATTCTTTAGACATCTAACATGTTATATCATTATCTCAAAATAGATTAAACATATAGATGGAAATTGCCTTTATTATTATTCAAATCATTTACAAAGTATACCATTACAATCATCATATGATTGTCTCTATGGTCATGCAAACAAATAGACTCCCACTTGCACTTAGAGCCAATTGCCCATGAACCTTAGTCCTTTTGATCTAGCATGACGCCATGGCCATCATGCTTCTACTGTGAAAGTGCCTTGGTCAAGGGATCTACAATATTGTCTTCAATTGGTACTATGCAAATCTTCACATCTCCTCGTTGTACGATCTCTCGTATGAGATGAAAGCGCCATTGTATCTTCTTGGACCACTGATGTGATCTGGGTTCTTTAGATTGTGCAATAGCTCCATTGTTGTCACAAGAAAGCTCAATCACATCACAGACTCTAGGAACCACCCCATGTTCAGAGATGAACTTCTTGGTCCACACAACCTCCTTTGTCGCATGGGATGCAACGATATAATTGGCCTCTATGGTAGAATCCACAAGTGTCTCTTTCTTGGAACTCTTCCAGCTCACAACTCCATTGTTAAGGCAAAACACAAATCCTGACTGCGATCTGTAAGCATATTTATCGGTTTGGAAGCTTGCATCAGTGTAACCCTTTACCACCAACTCTTCCTCACCGCCGTAAATGAGGAACTAATCCTTAGTCCTTCTCAAGTACTTTAGGATGTTCTTTACAACTATCCAATGAGCATCTATGGGATCTGACTGGTATCTGCTTGTCATGCTAAGTGCATACGAGACATCATGACCTGTGTAAAATATTGCGTACATGATGGATCCAATTGCTGATGCATATGGAATCCCATTCATGCATTCCCTATCTTCACAAGATTTGGGACATTGACCTCTAGAGATGGGAACTCCATGCCTCATGGGTATGCTTCCTCTCTTTGAGTTCTTCATGTTGAACCTCTTCAACACTTTGTCAATGTATGTGCTTTGACTTAGTCCAAGAAGCCTTCTAGATCTATCTCTGCAAATCATGATTCCTAAGATATAGGAAGCTTCTCCTAAGTCTTTCATTGAGAATGTATTTCCAAGCCATGTCTTTACCTTTTGTAGAGTAGGGATATCATTCCCCATCAACGGTATGTCATCTACATACAATATAAGGAATGTAGTCATTCTCCCACTAACCTTCTTGTATACACAAGGCTCATCTTCATTTTGACTAAAGCCAAACTCTTTGACTGCTTCATCAAATCGAAGATTTTAGCTCCGAGATGCTTGCTTCCATCCATAGATTGACCTTTATAGCTTACAAACTTTATTTACATCCTTTGGATTTATAAAACCTTCAGGGTGTGTCATGTATACATCCTCAACAAGATTCCCGTTAATGAATGCAGTTTTAACATCCATCTTCCAAATTTCATAGTCATAGTAGGCTGCAATAGCAAGCATGATCCTGATGGACTTAATCATGGCAACTAGAGAAAAGGTTTCATCATAATCAACACCTTGAACTTGTCTGATACCCTTTGCAACCAATCTACCTTTGTAAGTTTGCACATTGCCATCCATGTCAGTCTTCTTCTTGAAGACCAACTTGCACCCTATGGGTTTTACCCCTTCAGGTGGATCCACCAAGGTCCATACCTTGTTGGTATACATGGATTCCATCTCAGATCTCATGGCCTCAAGCCATTTCTTAGAATCTGGTCCCTGCGTAGCTTCTAGAGAGGTTTTTGGCTCATCATCTATGACCAACTCACCGCCTTCTAAGTCACAAGATATCCAAATCTTTCAGGATCAAGGCGTGTCCTTCGAGATCTATAGAGTTCCCGTGTTACTTGAGGAATTTGGGATTCCACAACAGTTTGTGATTCTCTATGTTCCTCTTGTTCATCTATCGGTTTAATGTTTTCTTATTGGTCTTGAACCTCTTCGAGTTCCACTTTCCTCCCACTACTTCCTTTGGAAATAAATTCCTTTTCTAGGAACACAACATTCCTGGCAACAAACACTTTATTTTCATTTGGGTGGTATAAGTAGTATCCCCTTGTTCCTTTGGGATATCCAAAAAAATAACACTTATCGGATTTAGGTCCAAGCTTTTCAGAAAATGTTTTCTTAGCATAAGCTTCACATCCCCAAACCTTCATAAAAGACACATCAGGATGCTTCCTGTACCATATTTCATATGGTGTCTTTTGAACCGATTTAGATGGTACGCGGTTTAGTGTAAACATGGCGGTTGTTAGAGCATGTCCCCATAAGGAAGTTGGAAGATCGGCAAAACTCATCATAGATCACACTATGTCCAGTAATGTGTGATTCCTTCTTTTTTATACATCATTATGTTGTGGTGTTCCAAGTGGAGTCCATTGTGATACAATGCCACGGGTTCTCAGAAGGTCCTCAAACTCTTGGCTTAAGTATTCTCCACCTCGATCAAATTGAAGTGCCTTAATACTTTTTCCAAGTTGGTTCTATACTTCATTCAAGAAATCCTTGAACCTTTTAAGGGTTCTGATTTATGTTTCATCAAGTAAACATAACCATACCTACTGAAGTCATCAGTAAAGGTAATGAAATACTGATACCCACCTCTAGCATTTGTTCTAAAAGGCCCACATGCATCAGTATGTATGAGTCCTAATAGATCACTCGCTCTCTCACCTTAACCTGAAAAGGGAGCCTTGGTAATCTTGCCCAATAAACAAGATTCACATGTCTCTAATGATTCAAAATCAAAAGAGTCCAGATAACCATCTTTATGGAGTCTAGATATGCGATTCTCATTTATGTGCCCTAGATGACAAAGCCAAAGGTATGTTTTGTTTGAGTCGTTGAGTTTTTGTATTTTGGTGTTTACACTGTGTACACTTGTCTGTAGATCTATCTAATATAGACCATAAGACATTGGGGCACTACCATAAAAGATTCCATCCTTAGAAATGGAACATTTTCCATTCTTAATAAGAAATTCAAATCCATCCTTATCCAAACAAGATACAGAAATGATATTACTACTTATGGCAGGTACAGAATAGCAGTTTTGCAACTCTATTATCAGCCCACTTGGTAGAGATAACTCATAGGTTCCTACTGTGCTGGCAGCAACTCTTGCTCCATTAGCAACACATAGTTCAACCTCGCCTTTTGCTAAAGGCCTACTTCTTTTCAGATCCTTCACATTTGAACAAATGTGTGATCCACATTCGATATCAAGTACCCATGATGAAGAAGTAGTAAAGTTAATCTCAATCACATATACACCGAAAGTAGAGATCTCTATCTCTTGCTTCATCTTCCTTGATTCCCTTAATCCTCTCCATATTTTGAGCGCAGAAGACTTGGACTTCAGCTTGGCGGGCGAACACTTTTATGCCTTGCATGTGTCCTTGGACTCCATTCCACTGATCACTATCATGGAACTATCCTTCATCTTTTGTGCCTCAAACAATGCCTTAAGCGTACATAGAGCGGATTCTACAGCCACTGTTATCTTAGGAATATGCATAACACTTCTCATAGTCCTTAACCAGTTATGGAAATTTATCTCAATTAAATTTCCCGATTTCAACGATGATTTCTTTGCCATTTGATTGTACAAGAGAAAACATTTACATTTTATCAAAACTTCTTTTTATTTGATTTGAATAAAATTTGATGAATATTTAATTAGGCCTTTAATTAATTATCGCTACCACTATTTTGATCAAATTGATAGACCACACAATCAATTCGGAAGATTGCAGCGTACAACCTTATAGTGAGCAAGAACCTGATTTCCTCTAAGTCATGGACCAGCTAGGGTTGTCACCCACAACTAGTTTCTTTTAGGTGGGAAACTTTTTCCAATTGCATCTTATGCAACTCTTGATAGATGTCATGCACAACTCTTTGTCATGTATATGTCCATGCCTCAAGGTGCTTGATCCGATCAAGGTCACCTAGTTAAGTCCAATCGAAATGCCAACACAATGAATATGCACCCTACTAGGGCAGACCCACATATTCACCATCACATTTCCACGAGATAGACGGTGCACCATGCTAGGGCGTGCCCACACTTAGTCGATCAAGCTTTTCATGTGTGTTGCTTTTGGAAGGCATCTCAAACTTAATATTTACATTGAGAGGTTTGGTATTTATATACATATACATATCCAATCACCACATATACAGTATGTATCATATACATGCTATATCCCACAAGAAAACATGTGAAGTGATAAAACAATGATTATGGCCATCCTATTGTAATTCCTTGAGCCATAAGGAATTACGGTCATCTAGGTCTACATCACATGCAACAACCTGTAGTTGATGAAGATCTATGCTTGGGCCGTTCCGAGTTGATCATCTCATCCTATGACTGATCAGCTCGCCTCCTGGCCGGTCAGTTGGTTGTCACCAACTGATCGTCTGGCTCCTCCAGACAATTGTTTTTTCGGGTCGTCTCACTCCTCATCAGACCACCAACCACTTGTCTTGCACCATCATCTGGTTGTCTTGGTCCTCTAATTTCTCATCTGGGCATCCATCGTTCTTCGACATAGCAGGAAATAAAACTATCCTACTTTTACAAATTTCTTTGGGAAACCCCGAGTTACATTCAGGGGGGGAGCAAAGGTAGAAGAGAAGGCTTGAGTTATCTTGAGTTACATCTGGAATAGAAGAAAGGGCTCGATATGCAGACCGAGATGCAAACAACCACAACCAACCATGCATACACATAGGGGTTTATAGGTCATAACCACACTACACATCCACCATCAAAACTATTTTAGGGCGGCGTGTATGGATTGCATATATATACCATATCATATATGTATATAGGGATAGTGGTGTTTAATCAGATATGAACATTACCCAATTAAAGTATTCACATCGCATGCAGTAAATAAATAGCGAAAAACCAAAATATGATCATATCGATTAATCCTAAAGCATAGTATGTTGATGTGGCTTTGATACCATTATTGGGTTTTGGGGGACAGAATAGGCAGTGGAAATAAAATTTTATCTAACCACAAACCCATAACTAGCCGATCGCATCAACAACTATGTAATAGGAAAGATGGTTTAGTGATATATACCTGGTCCTGAGGCTTACTCAGTGACAATACCTCACAGCTAGTACGGTCTTCAACCACCTAGTCTTCGATGGAAACTGTGCAGCTCCTGGTCTTGACCCAGACTGTGGTTGACAATCGTCACTAGTACAGAAATGGGTTATAACGTTACTACATGTAGGGTCATTTTTTTCCAAATAAATGACCTTATATGTCTACAAAAAATGTGGGCACCACTTAAGACCTCTTAGGTCGGTTTTCTTAAAAAAATCGACCTTGTAGTGTAACTCTATAGGGTCGGTTTTCCAAATAACCGACCTTATATGTCTATAAAAAATACGGGCACCACTTAAGACCACTTGGGTCACTTTTCTTAAAATAACCGACCTTGTAGTGTATCTCTATAGGGTCGGTTTTTATATAATAAGCGACCTTATAGACAATTGGATTAGAAAGCCAATTACAGTTTCCCGCGGCAAAAATGTGCTCGATTTTGGCTTCACACCTCGATCTATAGGGTCGGTTTTTCTAAATAACCGACCTTATATGTCTACAAAAAATGTGGGAGACATCTTGGATCAAGTTTTCCTTCACGCATGTATAGGCACCTCTATGGTCAGTTTTTTCCTTTTAACCGACCCTAGAGATCTTTTCAGTCGACAATATTATCGACCAAGTTGATTATAGTATCCAGTTTGCCTTCACCATGTATAAACACCTCTAGCATCGGATTTTTACTTTTAACCGACCCTAGAGCTCCCCTCGGTCGATGAATTTGTCGACCGATAACCTCTCGGTCAACAAATTCATTGACCGAGAAGGAGAGCCAGATTTCTTTCGTGCGTGTATAAGCACCTCTAGGGTCAGTTTTTTCCTTATAACTGACCCTAGAGGGCCCCTCAGTCGATAATATTATCGACCGAGATGAATTTTGGATCCAATTTAGTTCACGCATGTATAAGCACTTCTAGCGTCAGTTTTTTTACTTTTAACCGACCTAGAGCTCCCCTTAGTTGACGAATTTGTCGACCGATAACCTCTCGGTCGATAAATGCATCGACCAAGAAGGAGAGCCAGATTTCTTTCGTGCGTGTATAAGCACCTCTAGGGTCGGTTTTTTTCCTTATAACCGACCCTGGAGGGCCCCTCGGTCGACAATATTGTCAAACGAGATGAATTTTGGATCGAGTTTAGTTCACACATGTATAAGCACTTCTAGAGTGGGTTTTTTTTTACTTTTAACCGACCCTAGAGCTCCCCTCAGTCGACGAATTTATCGATCAAGAGCCAGATTTCCTTTGTGCGTGTATAAGCACCTCTAGGGTCGGTTTTTTCCTTATAACCGACCCTAGAGGGCCCTTCGGTCGACAATATTTTCGACCGAGATGAATTTTGGATCCAGTTTAGTTCACGCTTGTATAAGCACATCTAGCATCAGTTTTTTTACTTTTAACCGACCCTAGAGCTCCCCTCGGTTGACGAATTTGTCGACTGAGAATGAGTTTGAGTGTTTTTAAATAACCCGACATAGGCACCACTTATCTCTAGCGTCAATGTTTTTGTTTTAACCGACGCTACAGGTTGGGCCTGGGGCTTGAAGTGGTCGAAACCTAGTCTTTCTCTCATGTGAAACATAAATTTCGTTCTCTTTTTCTCTCCCGCAGCGTCGATACCTTTTCTTCTTTCTCTCCTTGTGTCATTCCGCCACTGATACCTTCTCTTCTTTCTCTCCCGCGTCATCACTTTTCATTGTTGCTGTGCCGCCAAAGCCTTTTCCAAGAAGCTCGTCGTCGTGTTCGAAGAGGATCACGGTGTCCGTGAAGCCCTTGCCACCTCTCTGCATCGCCAAATCCCTTGCCTCCTCTCGGTGAAGAGAGCTAGTCATCGCCGCCTTTCCACACTTCCACGAAGGTCACCGCCTCTCCGTGAAGGTCGTCACATCCTCCACGAAGTTCACCACCATTTCCAAGTAAGGTCTCCGCTTCCCTCATTCCCGAGTTCTTTCCCGCCGTCATGGTAGCATCCACGTCCACTCTCGGTCAACAATATTGTCGATCGAGAGTCCACCTGCGCACATTGTCCAGGTCCACTCTCAGTCGAGAATTCGTCGACCGAGAGTGGACCTAGACACCGCATGCATGTGGGCTCTCGGTCGACTAATTGTCGACCGAGAGTGGACTTGTGCTCCTTTAACTACACAGTTGTATTGTTTTTCTATTTTATATGATTTGATAACCCAACCAATAATAAAAACATGTATTTTTCATATGTAATCATTATATAAATTCTAGAAATTATTACGAGATTAGACATGTGCACTCCTAGATTGACACTTTAGGGTTGATGCATGATGTTTAACTTAATATATAAATATGAAAATAATGCATTTATATATTAACTTAGAAACACGTTCAAAATTTATTCATTAGGAGTAAACTTTGGATAGTCCCTGGTTTGAGACTAATTTTGGATATTTAATCTCACTTAGGATGTAACTGTATAATGTATGTTTAGTTTTGTAGAAAATTTTAGTAGGATTTCCTCATTTGTTCTCTGGGTACATATGTGAGTGGTTATTTGCCATTTACATTGGTGTACTTGGAGAACTTAGGGGAAATGCTGCTAAAATTTTCTTCAAAACTAAACATACATTATACAGTTACTAGTGAGATTAAATATTCAAAAATGGGATAGGTGGTACACTTTAGTATATAAGTAATTAACTTCCTATCAATAAAAACTTACAGATTATAGTATCAATATTAAACAGTTAGTTTTATAATTAATTTTAATGTGATATAGAAAATGGATCGAAGTTGGATGTCTATCAAGAACCGTTGCAGTCCAGAGTTTGCCAGAGGTCTTGATGAATTTATTAGATTTCCTGAGGAACATAGGAAACTACCTACAGATAGGATATATTGTCCATGTAGAAATTGTTGTAACAATTTGAAAGTTGATATTGGTGAGGAAATTAATGAAAGTTGATATTGGTGAGGAAATTAAGAATCATGTCATATGCAATGGGATCATATAAGGTTATAATGAATGGTATTGGCATGGAGAGAAATTTAATTATGGATCAGAAAATGTCGATACTAATAGTTATGGCATAGAAGATATAGATAATGATGATAATGTTAATAATGAACCGATTCAAGATGACCGGATTCAGGATGATATGGTTGATGAGATGCTACATAGTTGTCAGTACAATGCCATTGATCCACCTTCTTTATTTGAAAACATTGTCCATGATGCTGAAAAACCATTATATAAGGGTTGTACTAAGTCCACGAGGTTGAGTGTTGTGATGCGATTATATACTCTTAAAGCTCAAAACCGGTGGAGCGATAAGAGTTTCACTTCACTGTTGTCTTTGTTAAAGGAAATTCTTCTTGAAGGCATTGAGCTTCTAATTTCAACATATCAAGCAAAGAAAATAATGTGCCCAATGGGAATGGAGGCTAAGAGGATTCATGCATGTCTAAATGATTGTGTGTTATTTCAGAAAGACTATAGTAATTTGATAAATTGTCCAAAATGTGGTGCGTCAAGGTATAAGACCACAAATTCAGCTAAGGCTAAAAATGGCTCTCCTGCCAAGGTGATGTGGTATCTACCAATAATACCATGATTTCAACCCTTATTTTCTAATACAGAAGATGCACAAAATTTGTCTTGGCATGGGGAGTTAAAGGCCAATGATGATGGCGTCCTACGACATGCATATGATTCACCACAATGGAAGAAAATTGATTTATTATACCCTCAATTTGGTAGAGAACCAAGAAATTTAAGACTTGGACTCTGTACAGATGGAACGAATCCCTATGGTACATTAAGCAACCAACATAGCATGTGGTCTGTTATGATTGTTATATATAATCTTCCTCCTTGGTTGTATATGAAAAATAAGTATGTGATGTTGTCAATATTGATATCAGGGCCCAAGAAACCTGGAAATGATATTAATGTTTACCTTCAACCTCTAATTGATAACCTAATGAAACCATGGGAAGAAGGTATTATGACATATGATGCTTCACATAAAGAGATCTTCAGTTTGCGTGCTATGTTATTTTGCACGATTAATGACTTTCTAGCTTATGGAAATTTGTCTGGATATAGCATAAAAGGATACAAAGCATGTCCTATTTGTGAGGAAAATACTGATTCAATCAGACTGAAACATGGTGGTAAAATCATATTTCTTGGTCATCGCAGATTTCTCCCACCAGTGCATCCTTATCGAAGGCAACAAAAAACCTTTAATGGGTCAACTGAGGAACGAAGTGCTCCTAAACCTATACCAAGAAATGTTGTATATGATAGGGTGAAACATATTGTTAATGAATTTGGAAAAAGTTCAAGTAGTCGTCCACTCGCATGTGACAAATCTCTATACAAGAAGAGGTCAATATTCTGGTATCTTCCTTATTGGAGATCTTTGATAATTAGACATTGCATTGACGTCATGCATGTTGAAAAAAATATTTGTGATAGCATCATTGATACTCTATTGAACATACCAGGAAAGACTAAAGATGGCATCAAATCTAGAAAAGATTTAGAATTAATGGGTATAAGAAAAGAATTATCAGTGGAGATCAGGGGTCACCGCACATATTTACCACCATCTTGTTAAACTTTGTCAAAGAAGGAGAAAAAGACTTTCTATGAGTGCTTGTATAATATTAAGGTTCCACAAAGATACTCTTCTAATATTTGTAAATTGTTGAGAAGATAAAATGGCTCGCCTTTAAGCCAAAAATGAATGTCATGTCATATGAAGGTTATGACATAAATGGATTTTCATACTACACAAAGTGTCAAGACGAAAGTAGTGTGGTCCAAAACAGTGGGGTCACTGTTCAAGCTTGTTCATTGTATTTTGCTAGTGCCAAAGATAAAAGACCACGCGAAGCTGAGATGTCATATTACGGCGTCATTGAGGACATATGGGAATTGGACTATACAAATTTTAGAGTTCCTATCTTTAGGTGTAATTTCAGATGTCATATTATAAACGTCATGACCATACTGAAGGAATTTTACTTGACTAACAACTCAACCAATACTAGAGGCATGTATTCTTTGAATTATTTATTTTATTATCATTCAAGCAAGTAATATTTTAAATATACATCATATATCATGTATACCTTATCACTTGTGCTTTTATTATCACTTTTTTTATCATGTATACTTGTAGGTTCTAAAATGGCAAGTGAAGATGAACATTCTGAGCATGAGCATGAGCACCATGAGGATGGTAGTGGTGATGCTAAGAAAAGTAGATGTCCCACACTGATGCGTAGGCTGCAGGAGCTCAGGGCTAAAGGGGACAAATTGCCAGTCCAGTTTGATATCACAGGAGCACCTATTGGGGAACATGCTAGTGCTTTCAAGCATTATGTAGGGGCGATCGCGCACAGTAAGGTGGCAATATATATAGAAAATTGACATGATGTTCCTAATGCCAAAAAAGACCTCATATGGAAAGATATATCTGTGAGTGGAAGTGATATTATTTTAATATGTTTTTTATCTATTGATTCTAATTTAGTATGCTTGGAATTAATTCCTTTTCAAAACAACATTATTAATTGCTTCTTTTGTATGTATAGGGTGTTTTTCATCTAAATGAAAAAGATCACAAGAAAAGAGTGCTACAACGTTGTGGTGTACGATGGAGGGGTTTTAAGACATATATCGCAAGGGAGTTTATAGATAATCCTAAACAAAAGAAGAAAGCAACAGATGTATATATTTTATAGATCCTGAGGTGTGGGAAAGATTTGTTGCAGCTAGGAGATCGGAAGAGTTTCAGGTAATAAAGATTGTGATGTATTGTATGAATCTTTAATTTTATACAATTAAGGAGGTGAATCTTTTTATACATGTTTGTTAAGTCTAAATTGCAATACCTCGTTTTAAATGATCAGGCTATTCACCAGGCTCAAAAGGAAAGACGGGCTAAAAATTTGCATGACCATCGCTTGGGGCCCGGTGGTTATGCCTTCCGCCGCCAACTACAAGAGAAGAAATCCTCTTCTGGAGAAGAATCTAGTACAACTCAAGTTGAGTGTCCACCCCGACACTTGACATGGATTGATGCTAGAAAGAATCGAGCAGGTGAAATTGTCAGCCCTGCAACTAAGGAGGTGGCACAAAAGATGGTAGGTTTATCCCAACTAAGTAGAGAGTAACTCCCACAAACTTAGATTTATTTATATCTAATTGATATTGTGATTTAATATTTTTATTAACTATGAATAGATTGATCTCCACGAGCAAAGGAAGGAAGGAAAGTTCATCCCAACTGACCACATGGATGAACTATCAGTTGCTCTTGGTACGAAGGAGCATCCTGGCCGTGTTAGGGGATTAGGAGCTGGCATAGGATTCAAGTCTTATTTTGGCCCTTCACAATCTAAAAGAGGTCGTGCAGGAGGTCTTACACAGAGGAGGTTGAAGCATTAGTAGCGTAGAAAGTAAAAGAAATAATGTCTTCATTTCAGCCTACTCAACCTTCTCAACCTATTCATATTGTGTGTCTCTCAAGTGATGAGGTACAAGCCCATGCTCCAGTTGTAGAAGGTCATGGGAGCACTCCCAGTTAACCACCACAACAATCTGCATTAAGTTTTTGTTCTATATGTTGTGTTATTATTATGATATATATATATGATAATATATATATAGTTGTAACTTGTATATGTTCTACTGCTTCTTATATAACTTATATTATTTCAATCTAGGTTGGTATGAACTGTAAACTTGCAGTGGAGGTTCTAGAATATAATGTTGTGGCAGCGGACAAGGTGTACAACCTTGGTGGTACATTGTATTGCCAACAAATTACTGATGACATTTGTTGTGTGTCCATCCATATTGTGTATGACGGAATGAGGGACAAACCACTACCCATACCTAATCCTAAATATAGTACAGTTGAAGAAGATGAGGGTGCTATGGTGGGTTGGACTAGACACTTGGTTATCAATGACAAGGTATACCTTATTTCTAGCATATTTTTCATATTTGACTGCATATATGAACTCGTGTAATATAAGTATGTAATTTAATTAACAGGTTTGTAAACCAAAAAGGAAAAATTCTACTAGTCGTCCTCCTATGCCCAAGCCATCTTTCATTCCCGAAGCTACATTCGACGAATTGGGAAGCAAATGTAAATGTTTGTGTCGATACTTAGCCAACCAAAGCTCGAGATCACATATGTTGGTCAATTTAACAGAAGATGCAGCTGGGAGGGACTTTGAGAATTTTATTTTTCTTGATGATATTATAGAGTTGTTCCGGTATGATTGGCTGAATACTTCGATAATAGAAGTATGGATAAGGTAAGGATCTATCAATATAGAAAATTCCAATACACATTTTTAGCTTAGTTCTATATAATGGAAATAATTACAAATGTTTTACAACCATTTATATACTGAGATCACAAACTTTGATATAAGGAATGTTGGATTCTTAGTTCCTTCAATCACTAGTCAAGTGGAGACACGTTTTGAGGATGTGAATGAGTACTTCTCTACTGCATTCAAATCTTTTGCTAGTGAGGGGAAGGAAATTATCCTAATTCATTTTAACGTCCAGTAAGTATTATTATTCAATATAATTTTAATAATGAATAAATTATTTATTTTAATGTTTGTTTTATTCTTACTCAGAACTAGACATTGGGAATTAGTGGTGATTGCCCCAAAATTGAAGACTCTTTATTATCTTGACCCAATGGTTAAAACAACAAGGAGACACAAATTGAAATTGTCAGCTATGGAGTAAGCATAAATTTAGTCAATGCTTCAACATGATATTTCTATTTAGAATTTCTATTTTACCAACTATCGTTTAATTGATAGGGGTATAAAGGCTTTTCGTGAAGCTGGAGGACAAATACCCACAAAATTAAAGACATTGACTTTGAAAAATGTCAAGGTAGCTACTTTGACAACTACTTAGTCTTATATGTATTAATTTTCAACTCTAATATGTCAACTCTTATAGTCTTATCTCAACTGATGTTTATAGTAGTTTACTAACATTAAGTATAATTTGTTATTTGTAGTGTCCTATGGAAAATAATGACTGGGCTTGTGGCTACTATGTAATGAAATATATGTAAGCTATTGTCAAACAAGCATCAGATGACATTCAGACTATAAGTCAGGTAATAAAGAATAACATCATAAATTTACAAGTGAGTGTAGTCGTTTTATAAAATATTAGCATGTGCATTTTCTGTTACAGATCTTTACAACTCAGCCTTACACACATGTGGACTTGAATGAATTCTGAGAAGAGTGGTCAGATTCTTTTCTAAATGAAGTCAATATAGCATTGGATTAAATATGTCAGCTCCATTTATGTATGTGGTTTGAGTACTCTTTCATATTTACTTTTGTATCTGATATTTAATATCATCTCAAACTTGCAATCTATCATTTTTTAAATTATGATGTGATTATGAATCATTTTTGTTATGAATGTGTGGTTTTGAATGGTGACATTTGAGCATCAATGCACCCCTCTCCCAGAATATATGAATCTTCTTGTTCTTCTATTCTATTTTAGTTTCAGCAGAAATTAAAAAAAAATCATAACTTCTAGCATCGGTTTTTTAAATAACTGAACCTAAAGATTGAATAACCACTTCAGTGTACACTCCTCGGTCAAGAAACTTTTTGACCGAAATATAACTTCTAGCGTCGGTTTTTGTAAAAAACCGACCCTAAAGGTTGAATAAACATTTCAGTGTACCCCTCGGTCGACAATTTTGTCGACCAAAATATTTTCGGTCGACAATTTTCTCGACCGAGAGAGTTTATAGGGTCATTTTTTTGGAATAACTGACCCTAAAGATTGAATAAACATTTTAGTGCTCCCCTCGGTCGAGAATTTTGTCGACCAAAATATTTTCGATCGACAATTTTCTCGATCGAGAGAGTTTATAGGGTCAGTTTTTTTTGGAATAACCGACCCTAAGATTGAATAAACATTTCAGTGTACCCCTCAGTCGACAATTTTGTCGACCAAAATATTTTCGGTCGACAATTTTCTCGACCGAGAGAGTTTATAGAGTCGGTTTTTTTGGAATAACCGACCTTACAAGCTCCTTTTTCACGCTTGGGTCAGGATTTTTACAACCTTTTGCGTCAGTGTTTACTCTGTAAGGTCAGTTTTGTTTGGTCAAAAAAACCGACGCTATAGAGCAAATTATATAGCGACGACCACTTAGGGGTCGGTTATTAAGTGACACTACAGGCTTAAAAAAACCGATGCTATAGACCATTCCTGTACTAGTGCATCCTCCTGAGCGACAGAAATCTCCCGCTTCTATAGATAGTTCACATGGACTACCACGAACTCTAGTCATCCTGATGGACAGACTAGCAAGAGTCGTCCCCTTCTATCGACGTACTAATCACCGACACACTTCCCACCACCAGTCACTTTTCTACAATTGTCTTTCCCTCATTGTTCCTCCCTGGATGGGTAGAACTTGCTTGGGCTCTCTCAGTTACCACAACCAGAGAGGACAACTTTGCAGAGCAACTGATATTCTGAGTTGTGTCTCTGGAGAACCCCTTGTACCCCTCTATTTATAGTAGAGGGTAGGGTCAGGGTTCCCAGTCTGTGCGAGAGTAGAACGGTCTGAATTTTCCATGAACTGATTGTACTGCGGCAGGCGAACCAATCATTTAATAACTCAACCTATCATTTGGGTAGGTGAGCCGATCAGTTCACTTTTGAACCGGTCGGTTGGGAGTGTGAGCCGATCAGTTAACTTAGTGAACCAGTCATTTCACTTCCTAGACTTGCCCACAATTAACTTTTCTTATTCCATTCTAATTAATTCAAATATTAATTCTTGTCCCAATCAAATTGAACACGTGAAACGATAATATTTTCTCACAATCCGGTAAACCCAACACCTACTCGGTTGGTCCATGTGAACCAATTGGTTCACCAGTGTGAATCAGTCGTCTCACTGACCATGAGCTGATCGATTCACCCAGTGAACCGGTCGATTGGTGGTCCAGGTTGCACAGAACTCAGTCAATGCAGTTCTCAATCAATCTGACACTCTAATCAATTTGTTCAACACTTGAACTTGATGATTCTGAGTCAAGTCTATTGATTGAATATTTAATTGAGTACCTAAACACTTTAGTAATCAATCTAAACATCATTCATGGATAAACTCCTCTTCCAAGTTAATCCTATGTGTGTCCCTATAGGTTCAATTTCACGTTGGCAGTGAATGTCCATAACTAACTTATGACATCACAAGCAAAGAGTGGTGCCTAGTCGCACATTAGTGCTACCCAAGTGAAGAGGAAAGTTGGAGAACAACTTTCAACCTACAATCTGTTATTGCTGTTACAGTGAATGTATAGTCCCTTTGTCACTGATATCTGGATTGAACTCGAGGCATGGACTTGTCATCCTCTACAGACATCCAATCCATGTTTCTTGACTCAGAGTAGACTGTCTGAGATATATGTAAGCTCAATATCATATATTGACTTACATGTGCATGGCCATGCATTTCTTAGTCTCACTCCTCAAGTGGCCAGGATATCACACTCCCTTAGGAGAGACAAATTACATATCTATCACTCACAGTCAAATCCCCATGTGTCAAAGTCACCCAATCATCACCGTTATTACAACCCATGTTTCAGGACTGCGTGATGATGTCAAAGTGTACCCAATCACATATGATGAGTGTAGTGATTTCAGGTCTAAGAACCACAATCACTACCAATACTATAAGAGATGATCCTGACTAACCAAGTCTGGTTTCCATGCATCACTCTTATGGTGGGTCTACCCGATACACTATTCTCTAACATGTATCTGTGTGCTTGGTTTGATACCATATATCATGACTAATGAGATTCTGTCATCAACCAACACACACACTAGTCTTCTGTGTTATTGATGTCTATGGTTATTTCCACAATAACAACCAACTAGGGACATAACAAGAATTTATACTCTTAACATCCCCATGATCTCATTGTTCAGGTCCTTAACCTGAAGACATACGTCATTGAGTAATATGATTCTTTAGACATCTAACATGTTATATCATTATCCCAAAATAGATTAAACATATAGACAGAAATTGCCTTTATTATTATTCAAATCATTTACAAAGTATGCCATTACAATTATCATATGACTGGCTCTATGGGCATGCATACCAACATATACTACATGACGCGTACACTTGTGTTCTACACACATAGTTTAGGCATACAACTCAGTGCCACTGACATCCTAGTCGATGGTACCGACTTTGCATAATCTGCATAGGTTAAAGATCATGATAGATCTGATGGTTGTGATATAATGACCGCCAAAGTCCCACTTATGACATAAAGGGAGTTTGACATAGTGATCATATCATGTTCTATCTCGTTGCAACAGAGAATGAAGCCGAGAGAGGAGGATATGAAGGAGATAGCCACATATTGGATGCTCTGGGCACTTTTGGATGGTGGATTTGCAACCAAAACGTTGTGGATCAAGGTTTCTACCAGCGGGGTCATCAAGACTGCTTCTCTGATGGTTTTTATGATTTTTCTAATGTTTAGCTCATTTTCTCCCCCTTCCTCTATGTACACAATGGTAAAAATCATGTGGGGATAATACCCATATTCCTTAGGACCCGAGAGTATCCCAATATTGCTTTGTATTTGACTTTTATGAATATTTTCTTTAATCTTGGACACAAATCTACATTGTCTTACTAATTGTTTGCACTTGATCACGACAACCAATATATTAGACCACTAATTGCTTTTGGAGAGGGCCTAGGGGTTGGAAAAGTTGTAGATTTGCACATCTCATACCGTGCCTCAGGAAAAGTACTTATGGATGCTAAGGAATAACCTAGAGTTATCAACAAGGCACCTATTTAATTCCTAAACCACTACAGAAGTGGGGTTTGTCTTAGTGTAGGTAGTGTATCACAATGTGGGAGTGGGTTATACTTGCTACATGTCCTTAGTCTTGGGTTAAGGGCAAATGATTATTAATTAAATGGAGTTGAATGCAATACATATTGTGGTGAAATCGTAATCTTAAGGAATCCATCCATTATTGATCACATTCACTTAATCCAGATTTTATTCTTGCTCTTAGATATAAAACAACAAATCAATTTTTTTCTAGGCCTAGCTGATTATGTTGTAGTTAGTAGTAGTCTCTATAAAACATTTCCCTGAGCTCAACTCTCAAGCCTCATAGGCCTACATTACGCAACGTGTACACTTGTATTTTACACAAAGTTTAGGCATGTCAACGCCATATTAAAATCTCAACACATCGTGTTGCTAATAACATGTAGATTTACCAAAATTTTCAACATCATAAGTGGCAGACTGTATGGAATGGAAACACAATGTGTTGATCTTCAGTTGTAGCATGTTGGAGAGATTTACACACTCTGTAGATAGATTACATGCTTTATCATAAACTTGTTGTACAGTGTTGCATTTCTATGAATTCTCTACATTTCATCTGTTATATCTGTAATGAAGGTTCGAATGTGATTACTAATCATCCTAAATCACACTTTCAAAATGTAGCAGATATAGAGTATTCAGACTTTTAGATTTATAACCTGACACTCAGGCCTCCACAACTATTATACAAGGTCTGATATAGTAGATCAGGGTCGAACCACAGGGACAAGTAATGATAAGTGCTAAGGACGTGGAGCCTTTGACTCAAATACACCAAGCAAAGGGGTAGATCAAGATGGTGTTCCTTATGGAATGATGTTACTCTAAACAAAGCAAGAAAAGCAAAGGTAAGGTAAAAAAACAAGAGAATAAGATAAAACAAGAAAGATGTAACCAAAGTATGGATGGGAACTTGTATTGGTGTTCACCTACTAAGATCTCTCACCAACATGCAATACTCACACATCTTTGTATTCCCAAGATTATAAGAAATCATCATATATGTCTATTCCCTCCTCTCTTGAGCTAGGATAGATCTAGACTATAGAGTTCTCTCTCTCTCTCGATGGCAAACAAACAATCACAAAATAAACCATATGATCATTAGTGTAACGACCGACGAACAAATCGTTACTAAATAAGCAGAATTAAACATAAACAACAGATTAACGAAAATCACTAAAAATTAAAACCATTTTTCAAGGAGATCCATTCCAAAGAAAACTCTTACTGAAAGGTCCAAAACCTTATATACATCATTATTCACATTGTACATATCCAGTACATCTCATATCAAGAATAACATATAACAGTTTCTTTACCAAACTACATATGAGCAACATAAAACCTCGAGGTACGTAAGCCAAAATCTCTTATTGATCATAAAACTAGTACGAACCAACTCCAAGGACCTGAGAGTACAGAGACGACACATATGACTTCTATTTACAAGACATGACAGATAGTACACTCAACCTGAGCTGTCACTGCTGCCTCAATTTTTGTTCCTCCTCTGCAAAAAGGTCTTCACCTCCGCGTGCATGTCCACCTACAAATTTGGATCCCACAGGGGTGAGACAATTGTAATTGTCCCAGCGAGAGATATAACTCTCCACCGACCATATTATTATCACAGATTAAACATTTATAAACTGAGCAGAGGTTCTTTTTATATTAATAAGTAGGATAATTCATTATATGAACAAAATGAAATAATCTCCTTTCATAAGGAGAACATTGCATCTACTCATGGTAGATTATAATTCATCTATCCGCTTTGCAAGGAATGTAAAGAAACATAAATAACATCTATCCACTAAGGATGTATAAAAGAAATGTAACATCATCCAAATGATTTCCGTATTTAAGAAAACATGCTAGGCGAATGATTACACTTTACAATCACACTTAAGCCCTGAGGAGATGAGGTATACCACTCATACTCCAACCGACCATTGTGAAGTCGAAATCGGTTCCATACATAGGTCAATGGAAGAGTCAGACTCCATGACCTCACCCGTCTCGGTCAGTGCGAGAAACGACTGGACATCTCGTGTCTCTGCAAAATAGCTTTCCAGGGTATACTGGCAACTTTGCAATAGAGCTACAACGTCAACTGCACTCTTCGGCATTGAGATATTTAATGTTTATCTCACATCGATACGACATTTATATCATCATCGGGAGATTCATGATACATCCATCTCGGCACATATAATGAAGGATTGAGAGATCTCGTGTTTATCTCCCATTAATCCATCTTTAGGGTATAAGGTACTCGTGCCCATCACCCCCACATATTCAAAAATATGCTCTCCGGGTTATGCCACAGAGCAACCCGTTTCACCATTCAACAAAAGAACCTGACGCTGATGGATCTATGGCCAGGGCACTACATGATAAGTTTCCACTTGATTAATTAAGTACATTCTCATTTTCTTTTAGCATCAGTCAAGTTTTTAGACAGGAATATTATGACAAATTCTACAAAGAAAGGCGTAATACATCTATCAAATACTTTCGAATCTTTAAAACACATGATACTTGGGATCTCGGTCCCTTATCACATTACTGGGAATTCTCATCCCTTCACATCATCATTATCATAATTACTGGATCTGGGTATTCCAACCCTTAGATCATCACATAACCTTGTTACCTCTATAACAGGTAACAATTACCTCTAGGTCCTCAGACCAAGGTATTCATTTCACTTGTTGTACAAGTATTCACATGGCTCACTAGGCCATTACACATCTTGTCACCTCTCACTAGGCAACAACTTATTCACATGGCTCACAAGACCATTACACATCTTGTCACCTCTCACTAGGCAACAAGTTATTCACATGGCTCACAAGGCCATTACACATCTTGTCACCTCTCACTAGGCAACAACTTATTCACATGGCTCACAAGGCCATTCACATCTTATCACCTCTCACTAGGCAACAACTTATTCACATGGCTCACAAGGCCATTCACATCTTGTCACCTCTCACTAGGCAACAACTTATTCACATGATACTTGTTATGTAAGTATTTAACATGCCTTACAAGGCTTATGCAATAAGATAAATACAACCTTCCCATCAATAGGGTTAGGATTTTCCTTTCTTATCAATTAGGGTTTCTCTTACATATCATTACCCTTCATTAGGGTTAGGGTTTTCCATTATTAACCATTTAGGTTTTCAAGATCATATTATCAATGATCAAACCCTAATTCATTGCTCCACACATCTAGGAGCAAACATTGATATCATAAGTATTCAATCATACTTATTTATTCTCATCATTTATCATTAAATGAATCATCAACACAAGGTATGAGTTCGTCTCTCATCCTTACTAGGGTATGATTACATCAGAATTTATTAACTTGGCTTAACCCTTTCTCAAGGTATGTTAGCCTACACTTATCAAAGTGCATTAAACTTATTACATCTCAATGTAACAATTGACATAACAGACTTCATGTGTTACTCATCCAAGTATATTGCATTTTAGGTGCATCAAGGTATATCAACCTTGAAGTGCTGGATGTGATATCTATCATGTCTTGATGTATCACTTTCCTCATCACTTTTAGCTTTACTTAAATTCATCAACTTATCTTGTATTAGGGTATGTCCCATCCTAATACTTTATGCACTAGCTCATCACATTTATCATGTATGTATTGGTCATAAGTCACACAATTGAATTATTCAACCATCATTAATGATATGAACTCATCTCTGGTTAAGGCATTATTGATATAGGATTAACCATTATCAACCGCTCTAGGTGTTTCACCTATCAAGGTATTATCCACACCATTACTTGGTGTTACACTCGTCACTCCTAAGAGTGTCTTGTCCTTACCTTTACAAGGTGTATAGGGTTAAATTAGGTGCATATGTTCACCATATCAGGTTGTAGGTGTATAGACACTCACCATATCGGGCTAGGATTTGCACTTGTCTCCATATCGGGCATGAGGTACCTTCTTGACCTCATATCGGACACAAGATATATGTATGTGTCACCCATGATACTTATGAGGTATCAACCCATCACCATGTCAGGCTAGAAGTACATTCAATCACCCTATCGGGCTAGTCACCATCTAGGGTTAGCCATGATGGGTTAGGGTTACCATATTGTTTAGGGTAGTGTATCGTACAACCTTGTCGTGCAACCATGTCATACAAGGTCATGTAGGCCTCATAATACTAAGTATCAATGATGTATCATATGATCATATCATGCAATAACACTTGTTACTCTTCACTTATATCAGGTTACCCAATTTAGGGTTTCTTGTCAACTTATAAGTATACAATTGACCTTGTATCGTGCATGGAGTCTATAATAGACTTCCTATCGTGCAAGAGATGTATACTACACCCCCATATCGTTCAATAAGGTTTACAAACCTATTCATATCATTTTAGTGAAATAGGTGTATCATCATATCGGGTTAGAGGTGCTTATGTGCATGCACCCGATATCACTTTTATAAGGTGATATCATCATCTTCAAGCTCTAGACCTTTGTTCTAACTATGGAAGTTCACGTCAACAGGTATAAGCAACTACTAGAACTCATTATTGCATCAACTATTTCAGGAAATTTTGGAATTAAAAGTATTTCACTAATTATAACAATTTAGGTGAAAAATAATAACATGGTTGAGTTCAAGTTATAAAAGCCGCCTTAAGAACCACTTCAAAGCTTCAAGCTCCAAAGCTCCATGTTCCTAAGGTTGAAGATGACTTTATAAAAGGTACAAGGCTCGTTAACAACTCCTTCATATACAAGGAATCACCATGGATAAGCAATTGGTGAAGAAGAAAAGAAAGGTAGATCATAACCCTAATTCCATGCTTCAATTCAAGCTTGAAGACAACTATAGCTTACCTTAGAGTTAGGTTTTGAGTTCCTTAGCTCCTTGGACGACACCATACCACTCTTGGGCGATATGGACTTCCTCTTTTCCGACACAACCTTGCTTGTGGCCGATACCCCCTCACTTGTGGCCAAAATCACTTCAATTGGCCGATATCAACTTGCTATGGACAATATCAACATGGTATGGCCGATACACTTGTTATGGCCGATACCCAAGGCCTATGCATGATACCCTTGTTCCCTTGCATGATATTCCAACCCTCTTACACGATATGAAACTCACTTGCACGATATGGCACTCAACTCTTCACCCTATTGGCCGATATCACCTTATATGGCCAATTTCACCTACTTGGCCGATATGCTTTTGCTATGGGCAATATCCAAGGGCCTATGCACGATACCCTTGCTTTCCTGCACGATAAAAGAGACCCATGCACGATACCACAAGGTAGGAGGGTGATAAGGGTCGCAAAATTGCACCAAGGGGTGAAACTAGGGGTATATATACTTGCTGTGATCATGAAGAAAGGCAAAAATGAGGTGTCAACATTTTGAGTTAGTAGGTGCCACGTGTCATGCATGGGTGACACGTGTCCATGCATGCATCATAATTTATCTTGTCTTGAAAAATAGTTGAGGATCATCTAGAGATGCAAATTCGTCCATTACTTATCCATTTGGATAAGTCATCTAGGTTTAATCACTATTTTAAGTCAAGCCGATACACGTTTTTTCTAAGGAAACTTGTTGTCCGTCACACCTCACCTCCTTGAGGTGCTTTGAATGATATGGACTTTTCCAAGAGTTCACAAAACGATATAGAACACCTCCTTGGGCTCCATGGCCGATAGGCACTTATATATAAGCTTTTCAACTTGATACAACTCAAGTTAAGCTTCCAAATTCAACCCTTTTTCTTGGTCATTTCATCACCAAGATTACCATCATTCATAATGGAATCAAACATGGTGTATCATTAATTCTCTCTCCTATAAATGATACATAGAAGAAATAGGAACACTCTAGAGGTGGTAATTTGCATATCAACCCCACATTTTGGGTAAATTACAATTTATACCAAAATTGGTGCACAAGGTACCAACATTGTTCAAACAAGTTCAAACTTGGAATTTAGGCTTTCCAAAAGACACCACCATGCATCATTCTCTCAATAATGATGCTACAACACATGAGGCATGTTCAATATGTGACATTTTGCATTATAGCCCCTCAATTTGGGTAAATTGCACTTTGGTCCAAAATAAAGGAAAATTGCTCAAACAACATTCAGTCGGGACCAAACTTGAAACATGAGTGTGTCACATGATAAAAAAACACCTTAGAGGATTATATTAAATTTCTAAGCAACTTTATTAGCCAAAACAAATAGGGTTACCTCATAACCCAGGTCAGTGTTGTTACAAGTTATAAACCCCTAACAAGGATTTCATCCCCAAAATCCTAGGTAAAGGAAGACAGATATTATTCATTCATCATACCATCAAGTCTCCACATAACATCTTAATGTCATGGAGATGACATAGAACTTTGATCAACATAAAGTTCTTCCACACATGGTTATCATTGAATCTGTCACATAGGGCACATATTCCACTATCTTTTCATTATTGACTATAGAGTCAACTCTGTGTCAGGTAATACTTTTCTTAGTCAGAGAATCATCATACATACCTTATTTAACTCGGGTGTCAAACCTTACTGATTTATCACCTTTCTCAACTTACAACTTTATGCGACATGATTCTTGATTTTGGGGAGTCTCCCATACTCCTCATTTAACATTTCACTTTTAAAGGAAAGACCAGAGTTATGCTCTATCACCCACTTGTGACTACAAGTATTATCATGCATCTGTTGTGCCATCTAAATCTACTGACACAACACTAAACTTTCTTATGACTTGTATCAATTATCCCTTTAATTATTTATTTTCTTGTCGTAAGGAGAGGCTACTTATTAAAGAAGAGATATCTTAAAGGTATCTCTAGATGTTATGTATAAACTGCCTCAACAATCTGAATAGGGATATTCTAGGAAGTTATCTTTAGATTGATCAACTTTTCCAAAACAATTCTACTATTGTTCCTTCAACTCATACATCTTTGTTGATGTCATGTTTATGCGGGGAATAAACCCCTAACATATGGTATCCATACTACTGTATGTAACTAGACTAATTTCAAAGTTGGCCCTTCTAGGTAACCAAACATTACTCCTTGTCAGGAATCATGTTCTCATTTTCTCATATCACTGAAAGTTCTTGGATACTTGGATTCTTTACCTTGGTATCCATTGTATGTGCCAAAAACACATTACATCATCATCTTTCTTTCATCTTGGGACATTACTTGTTACACATATCTTTATCTTGGAATC
The DNA here is from genome assembly GCA_963693085.1 of Alisma plantago-aquatica. Taxonomy (NCBI): domain Eukaryota; kingdom Viridiplantae; phylum Streptophyta; class Magnoliopsida; order Alismatales; family Alismataceae; genus Alisma; species Alisma plantago-aquatica. The sequence goes on from OY856410.1 coordinate 644,985,983, forward strand.
AAAGTCCAAGACAACTAATACTTTTCTAAGTATCCATCAATTGAACATTTTTAACTTATGCACATCAAGTGTCATAAGATCCACATGATTACCATGTCCCAGAAGGGAAAGAACACAAAGGAACACATTCCTGTTATCACCCCATCATCATCCAGGGTTGTTTATCAAAGAGAAGAGATTATCATCTCCTCTGATTATTGCATGGACTTTCAACTGTTCATGAGTCATTTACTCGTGTTTCATCCTAGGTTCCTTGCCGTCAACATAGGAATTATAAGGATGATTACATGTCATTATTACTTTCTTTGTTATTGTCTAACATGTTCATGAGCATTTTGTGATTTTATCACATTTCCCATTTCCACATCATGGGAGAAGATCTTTACTATTCACACATGCTTTATCTGATAGGGATCATCTCCCTTGTTCTCATTCTCTTATCATGAGGATTATACTTTTCATTTCCTCATACATACAGATTGATATGAGATCATATCAGATTCCACTTTATTGCACTTAGGATGCGATATACATGTCCATACCATATTTCCAATTTCATTATATTCACTAGATTGTCTCAGAATGACTACTTGATTAGAGTAATCAGAAAGATAACAATCTAAGAGTTCCATACTCACCTTATCTCCAATAATTATATACCTGGCTAGGGTATACAAGTATTGAGATTAGGTAGTATGCACTTTATGTACTTTCATATTCCTTACTTTTTGTATCATCACAAGCATAGGATTTAGCATCCCTAGATTTTCTCCAGGAATTACCTCTATACCTCATCCTCTTTCACACAGATAAGAACAATTATAAAAGCATTTAAAAGAATACTGAACAAAATATAAATTCTAGTTCTCATCATTTCTTCCCTATGTCCCCATAGGACAATCAATAGGGAAGTCCATAACAACAATCCTTTTTAGGATTATCAGGTAACATCAAACGAAGGCATATCAAAATGAAAAAGCTCTATCTGATTGTTACCCCTCATGGTCATCCACCGCTTTAGGTTGACTCAACCCATAGAGTCTAGCTATTTCATGTTGTTACTTTTGGCTTTTTACGTTATTGGGCTGTAACTTTCATAAGCCTTGCCGAGTCTACCTCGGTTGTTGAGTCATTTCCTCCCTTCTTTTTGAATAAAAGGGTTTAGTATGCTCAACATGTCCATAACTATAGCATGTCTTGTCCTCGTACCATGGTCTTATAGGTCTTATTACTGATGTAGAGACTAAGCCATGGGTTCTTACAGGTGAAAAGTTAAGACCCTTGCCTTTACTTAGTGGCTACTGCCCTGGTACACTAGGCATTAATTGCACTGATGGCACCAAAAACTTTGGCTTTTTTTTAGAACAACTAGGCACATGTCTCTAGAATTGTAGAGACCTTTCCTTATTTCTCAACTTATTGCCCCATCTTGGGCATTACCATCGTAGATATACTATCTGTCTATACTTATGGCAGAGTCTATTTTCTTTCCATATGCTAATCCTTTCCACATTTTCCACTATTCCAACATGAGTATGTCATTCAAGAACCTTTTCAAAGCCCAAAGTTTCTACATTGAGGACTGGTGACCTAGGTTGTAATGCTAGTATCCAGTCTACTATATGCATCATTGTTGTCCTAACCTGCCCAACAAGAGCATAAACATAGGATTATCTATCCTAATCGGGTCATGATGGGAATTCTCAGGAATTCATTCTTCTCTTGCCTGATCCCTTGCACCCTTTCCTGGTGCAACAACATTTCCCTCAAAAATGTATTCATCATGTTCCCAAGTCATTTATAAACTTCAACCTTTCTTCTGCACAAGCAGAAGTCACTATAGGATATACTGGAGGACACTAACACAGACTCAACACCTTAGTCCTATGTCTCCGTATACTCAGCGAACCTTAAGCTCTGATACCAAAACTGTAATGACCGACAAACAAATCATTACTAAATAAGCAGAATTAAACATAAACAGTAGATTAACGAAAATCACTAAAAATTAAAACCATTTTTCAAGGAGATCCATTCTAAAGAAAACTCTTACTGAAAGGTCCAAAACCTTATATACATCATTATTCACATTGTACATATCAAGTACATCTCATCTCAAGAATAACATATAACAGTTGCTTCACCAAACTACATATGAGCAACATAAAACCTCGAGGTACGTAAGCCAAAATCTCTTATTGATCATAAAACAAGTACGAACCAACTCCAAGGACCTGAGAGTATAGAGACGACACATAGGACTTCTATTTACAAGACATGACAGACATTACACTTAACCTGAGCTGTCACTGCTGCCTCAACTATTGTTCCTCCTCTGCAAAATGGACTTCACCTCCTCGTGCATGTCCACCTAAAAATTTGGATCCCACGAGGGTGAGACAATTGTAATTGTCCCGGCGAGAGATATAACTCTCCACCGACCATATTATTATCACAGATTAAGCATTTATAAATTGAGCAGAGGTTCTTTTTATATTAATAAGCAGGATAATTCATTATATGAACAAAATGAAGTAATCTCCTTTCATAAGGAGAACATTGCATCTACTCATGGTAGATTATAATTCATCTATCTACTTTGCAAGGAATGTAAAGAAACATAAATAACATCTATCCACTAAGGATGTATAAAAGAAATGTAACATCAGCCAAATGATTTCCATATTTAAGCAAACATGCTAGGTGCCTGATTACACTTTACAATCACACTTAAGCCCTGAGGAGATGAGGTATACCGCTCATACTCCAACCGACTATTGCGAAGTCGAAATCGGTTCCATACATAGGACAATGGAAGAGCCGGACTCCATGAACTCACCTGTCTCAGTCAGTGCGAGAAATGGCTGGACATCTCATGTCTCTGCAAAATAGCTTTCCAGGGTATACTGGAAACTTCGCTATAGAGCTACAACGTCAACTGCACTCCTTCAGCATCGAGAGATTTAATGTTTATCTCACATCTATCCGACATTTATATCATCATCAGGAGATTCGTGATACATCCATCCTGGAACATATAATGAAGGATTGAGAGATCTCATGTTTATCTCCCATCAATCCATCATTAGGGTGTAAGGTACTCGCACCCATCACCCCCACATAGTAAAAAATATGCTCTCCGGGTTATGCCGCAGAGCAACTCGTTTCACCATTCAGCAAAAGAACTTGACACTGATGGATCTATGGCCAGGGCACTACATGATAAGTTTCCACTTGATTAATTAAGTACATTCTCATTTTCTTTTAGCATCAGTCAAGTTTTCAGACAGGAATATTATGACAAATTCTACAAAGAAAGGCATAATACATCTATCAAATACTTTCAAATCTTTAAAACACATGATACTTGGGATCTCGGTCCCTTATCACATTACTGGGAATTCTCATCCCTTCACATCATCATTATCATAATTACTAGATCTGGGTATTTCAACCCTTAGATCATCACATAACATTGTTACCTCTATAACATGTAACCATTACCTCTAGGTCCTCAGACCAAGGTATTCATTTCACTTGTTGTGCAAGTATTCACATGGCTCACTAGGCCATTACACATCTTGTCACCTCTCACTAGGCAACAACTTATTCACATGGCTCACAAAGCCATTACACATCTTGTCACCTCTCACTAGGCAACAACTTATTCACATGGCTCACAAGGCCATTACACATCTTGTCACCTCTCACTAGGAAACAACTTATTCATATGGCTCACAAGGCCATTCACATCTTGTCACCTCTCACTAGGCAACAACTTATTCACATGGCTCACAAGGCCATTCACATCTTGTCACCTCTCACTAGGCAACAACTTATTCACATGATACTTGTTATGTAAGTATTTAACATGCCTTACAAGGCTTATGCAATAAGATAAATACAACCTTCCCATCATTAGGGTTAGGATTTTCCTTTCTTATCGATTAGGGTTTCTCTTACATATCATTACCCTTCATTAGGGTTAGGGTTTTCCATTATTAACCATTTAGGTTTTCAAGATCATATTATCAATGATCAAACCCTAATTCATTGCTCCACACATCTAGGAGCAAACATTGATATCATAAGTATTCAACCATACTTATTTATTCTCATCATTTATCATTAAATGAATCATCAACACAAGGTATGAGTTCGTCTCTCATCCTTACTAGGGTATGATTACATCATAATTTATTAACTTGGCTTAACCCTTTCTCAAGGTATGTTAGCCTACACTTATCAAAGTGCATTAAACTTATTACATCTCAATGTAACAATTGACATAACAGACTTCATGTGTTACTCATCCAAGTATATTGCATTTTAGGTGCATCAAGGTATATCAACCTTGAAGTGCTGGATGTGATATCTATCATGTCTTGATGTATCACTTTCCTCATCACTTTTAGCTTTACTTAAATTCATCAACTTATCTTGTATTAGGGTATGTACCATACTAATACTTTATGTACTAGCTCATCACATTTATCATGTAATGTATTGGTCATAAGTCACACAATTAAATTATTCAACCATCATTAATGATATGAACTCATCTCGGGTTAAGGCATTATTGATATAGGATTAACCATTATCAACCGCTCTAGGTGTTTCACCTATCAAGGTATTATCCACACCATTACTTGGTGTTACACTCTTCACTCCTAAGAGTGTCTTGTCCTTACCTTTACAAGGTGTATAGGGTTAAATCATGTGCATATGTTCACCATATCGGGTTGTAGGTGTATAGACACTCACCATATCGGGCTAGGATTTGCACTTGTCTCCATATCGGGCATGAGGTACCTTCTTGTCCTCATATCGGGCACACGATATATGTATGTGTCACCCATGATACTTATGAGGTATCAACCCATCACCATGTTGGGCTAAAAGTACATTCAATCACCCTATCGGGCTAGTCACCATCTAGGGTTAGCCATGATGGGTTAGGGTTACCATATTGTTTAGGGTTGTGTATCGTGCAACCCTGTCATGCAACCATGTCATACAAGGTCATGTAGGCCTCATGATACTAAGTATCAATGATGTATCATATGATCATATCATGCAATAACACTTGTTACTCTTCACTTATATCGGGTTACCCAATTTAGGGTTTCTTGTCAACTTACAAGTATACAATTGACCTTGTATCGTGCATGGAGTCTATAATAGACTTCCTATCGTGTAAGAGGTGTATACTACACCCCCATATCGTTTAATAAGGTTTACAAACCTATTCATATCATTTTAGTGAAATAGGTGTATCATCATATCGGGTTAGAGGTGCTTGCTTATGTGCATGCACCCGATATCACTTTTATAAGGTGATATCATCATCTTCAATCTCTAGACCTTTGTTATAACTATTATAGTTAATGTCAAAAGGTCTAAGAAACTACTAGAACTCATAATTTCATCAACTATTTCAGGAAATTTTGGAATTAAAAGTATTTCACTAATTATAACAATTTAGGTGAAAAATAATAACATGGTTGAGTTCAAGTTATAAAAGCCGCCTTAAGAACCACTTCAAAGCTTCAAGCTCCAAAGCTCCATGTCTCTAAGGTTGAAGATGACTTTATCAAAGGTCCAAGGCTCGTTCACAACTCCTTCATATACAAGGAATCACCATGGATAAGCAATTGGTGAAGAAGAAAAGAAAGGTAGATCATAACCCTAATTCCATGCTTCAATTCAAGCTTGAAGACAACTATAGCTTACCTTAGAGTTAAGTTTTGAGTTCCTTAGCTCCTTGGCCAACACCCTACCCCTCTTGGGAGATATGGACTTCCTCTTGGCCGACACAACCTTGCTTGTGGCCGATACCCCCTCACTTGTGGCCAAAATCACTTCAATTGGCCGATATCAACTTGCTATGGACAATATCAACATGGTATGGCCGATACACTTGTTATGGCCGATACCCAATGCCTATGCACGATACCCTTGTGCCCTTGCATGATATGCCAACCCTATTGCACGATATGGCACTCACTTGCACGATATGGCACTCAACTCTTCACCCTATTGGCCGATATCACCTTATATGGCCAATTTCACCTACTTGGCCGATATGCTTTTGCTATGGGCAATATCCAAGGGCCTATGCACGATACCCTTGCTTTCCTGCACGATAAAAGAGACCCATGCACGATACCACAAGGTAGGAGGGTGGTAAGGGTCGCAAAAGTGCACCAAGGGGTGAAACTAGGGGTATATATACTTGTTGATCATGAAGAAAGGCAAAAATGAGGTGTCAACATTTTGAGCTAGTAGGTGCCACGTGTCATGAATGGGTGACACGTGTCTATGCATGCATCATCATTTATATTGTATTGAAAAACAGTTGAGGATCATCTAGAGATGTAAGTTCGTCCATTACTTATCCATTTGGATAAGTCATCTTGGTTTAATCACTATTTTAAGTCAAGCCGATACACTTTTTTCTAAGGAAACTTGTTGGCTGTCACACCTCACCTCCTTGAGGTGCTTTGAACGATATGGACTTTTCCAAGAGTTCACAAAATGATATGTAAAACCTCCTTGGTCTCCATGGCCGATAGGCACTTATATATAAGCTTTTCAACTTGATACAACTCAAGTTAAGCTTCCAAATTCAACCCTTTTTCTTGGTCATTTCATCACCAAGATTACCATCATTCATAATGGAATCAAACATGGTGTATCATTCATTCTCTCTCCTCTAAATGATACATAGAGGAAATAGGAACACTCTAGAGGTGGTAATTTGCATATCAACCCCACATTTTGGGTAAATTACAATTTGTACCAAAATTGGTGCACAAGGTACCAACATTGTTCAAACAAGTTCAAACTTGGAATTTAGGCTTTACACAAGCCACCACCTTGCATAAGTATCTCAATAATTATGCTACAACACATGAGGCATGTTCAATATGTGACATTTTGCATTATAGCCCCTCAATTTGGGTAAATTGCACTTTGGTCCAAAGTAAAGGAAAATTGCTCAAACAACATTCAATCGGGACCAAACTTGAAACATGAGTGTGTCACATGATAACAAAACACCTTAGAGGATTATATTAAAGTTCTAAGAAACTTTATTAGCCAAAAAAAATAGGGTTACCTCATAACCCAGGTCAGGGTTGTTACTATTAGCTTTAGCATTCCAACATTTTCATGCATTCACGCAACTTCATAACACTTAGATAGCATTAGAATTGCTCTTTTGAGGCTCTAACAATCATACATCACAAGATGGTAGATAAGCATGCAAGTGAAGCAGTAAAAAAAGAGCACGGAGATAATCTTAGCTAAGAAAATATATATTTAAAGGGGTGAAAGTATATACATGTTGGGAGAGCCTTAGTGGCTACTCCCATCCCAAGTAATTAGTTTAGCCACCCATTCTCATGAGTAGAATTTCAAATTTACAAACAGATGGAGACATGGAGTGTTATAGGAAGTTAGATTTGAAGTAAGGAGAAAAGGTATGTCGAGCAGGGGACCATGGGATACATCAATGGCGACCAGACGATGGCCACAAGTGATGACATGGTTCTATTGATCGTGGAAAAATGCAACAATCTTAGCAGTCTCATGTCCTTCTCCTTCCCCTTTATATCGAAGGAGGAACTCTGTAAGTAGGTTGGGTGAGCAAGCGGAGGTCCTAGAGTAGGGTTGGTGGGACTCTCATCTACCGTTCCCGCCAACCGGTGGTGGCAGAGATCATTCGATGGTGAATGCTTCCTCTGTTGAGTCCATGTATGGTCTGTAGCGTGAGCATGAAGACAATGCACCACACTTGTTACATAGTTGGTCATCTCCTATTTATAAGCGTTGAATTGGGGTCCTTTACTCCCAGGTATCGTCCTTGGGGCATGTGCTTAATGGTCCCTAGTATAGTGCTTGTCAGAGCCGCCATTGGAAGGTGGTAATCAGGTAACAAATATTAGCAGTTCATCAGATGGTGGATGCAAGTGGACCGATGGGTTTTGGTAGCAGACACATCACTGAATGATGCTCGTAGGAGTGCCATCAGATGATGGTAGCAGATAGACCACAGAGTGCTGGTCATCTAGAGACCATCGACTTTTGTCCAATGGTGTTCCTATTTTTGGGCCACCAGACAACGCCCACAGGCGAGCCACCAGGTCGCACTTGGTGGTGAAGGATGGATGGCAACAACCATCAGATGTCATCCAATGGCGGTCCTGTGTTCCTTTGGTAATGCACTTCTTGTCATTGTTAAACACATGTATGTGACATCATTTCCATCCTAAAAAACAGGGTAAAGAAAGTATATGCAAAGTATGAGGGAAGTGAATATAAATTTGCCTAATAGGAGGGAAATAAGGATAAAAATAAGGCATATAATGTCCACAAAATTGGATGTTATCAACTCCCCCAAACTTAGAGTCTAGCATGTCCTCAGGCTAACAATTAGAATTAAAGCATCAAATGACTTTAGCAGGCTTTATTGGTTATTGTTTTAGTGAATGTGAAAAATTTGATAATGTCAGCCTCCAGTTAAGATTTATGCATCTAGTCAAGAGGTTGTCGACACTCAAAATTCTCTCTCTTAGTTTGGAGTTGAAGTACTCATATTGCTTGCTACAACTTTCTTCATTAGAAAGTTTCCTCCTCATGATGCAGCGATGATCCTATTCCAGGATGTAGTTGCATAAAGTTCTAGCATAGGTAGCTTTCACACCCAACTTCTATTTTTTTTTGGATCTCTTAGCTATTGTGCTTAGGTAGGCTAAGGCTGTAGTGTTTCCTACATTTCTTAGATTCGCTCAACTATTTAAAATGCCTTAGAGACAGTGTTGCCCGAATGGGCCCTGATGTAATGTCAGGTAGTTGTGTGAGGCCCCCTTTGGAATGTAGGTGTGTAAAAGTTATCTCCCAGACTCTACTACTGGGAACAAAATCTCTGCATTCCTGAGTGCAACAATATGTCAGCCGGCGAAGTCTTTCAACATCTTCCTAGACACAACTCTCATGATTTTATTCCTCTTAGCTTTTATTCATGCTCACGGGATTTGGGATGATAGGATTTTGGGAAAAGATGGAATGTTGTGACTCTTTTGATCCCAAAGCGGGGATTTTAAAACTAGAAAGGGTAATTGTTTCCTCTTTTGCCAGGGTTATGCACTTTCCTACTTGTACTTGGGATCATGGTCTCAATCAGGAGTGTAGCAGGTTGAGTCATCCTTTCTTTGGGATTTCTTTTTGGTTGACTAACATACATGTTCCCTCTACATTGTCTCAAGGTTATGCTGATGTTATGATATTATTGCACTTGAAATTTTTTGAGTAGATTAAGAAGCCCATATATGTCATTCTTGAAATAATTATGCTAAGAGCTAGCCTGAAGACAAGAAAGTCTAAGAGTTAGGGTAATGGCACAATCCTAGAAAATTGGATTCGAAATTTTCCCTTTTAGGCTACATGTGAATGAAGATTTAAGCAAGAATATCTATATACATAGACACAAATCAAGCCAAAATTGGCCAACTAGGCTGAGCAAAACTTGTCAAAATATGTTAAGCGGGACATAATTCAAGTATTTTCAGTGTAGAGGCATACCATGTTCGACTGTTCAGACCCTCCCCCAAACTTATCTTCTAGCCTGACCTCAGGGTGTTAAAGGAAGAGGATGATCTAGAATAGTTGAATTATAGGTCATTATGTACAATTGACCATTCCGAAGCTAGGATCTTCATAGCATATTATCCTTGGAGGTGGTGGTAGTAGTCGTCTTAATATTGTTCAATCTTCTGATCTGACATAGCTAGCATCTGCATCTAGTAGAGTACGTAAAAGCTGCATTCATTTGATAGATGTTGTTTTTGTGGACATCTATGACAACACTGTGGTTTTTCAAATTTGATATCATCTAGAACACAACAACCATCTATTCTGATCAACTTGGTAATCTTGTTGGCTACCTGGGTGACTTTTTCTTCAATGACGTTGTTAGTTGTTTTATGATATTTTGTGCGCTTGTTACTGATCATTACATCTGAGTTGTTATAGAAAATGGATGTTTTGTTGACTTTGTCAATTAATAATAGTGCCCAATGTCTATCATGCAATATTGACACAAATATCCATTTAGGAATGTTGTACTTTAAGTGCTCGATCAACTGTTGTGGCTCACCCGATTCCTTTTTGGATACGATATCCCCCACTATGTCGTAAAATGCCATATATACGTTGGAGATATCATTATACAAAAGTAACTAGCAAGCTGACATGATGTTCACAGTCATGTAACCTTTTGTTGTTAGTATGTCACAGAGGTCACGGAGGAGGATTTGGATGTTTTCTCATTAAAAAATGATAACTAAATCGTCCTCCCTTGGTTGTATTACATCTAGAAGGAATTTGACTTCTTCCACAGATAAGCCATAGCATGCTAGCTCATCGAAGTTCTCAAAAGTAGGTGTTATCATGTCTGTTGGTAGTTGTCCTTCTGGTGTGTGAGCATCTTCTTCTTCTTTTGTGACTCCCTCACTTTCTTTGACAACATGTTCTTCTAAAGTTGAGGTTGCTGCTATGATGATTTCAGAGGATGGTAGGGCCAAAAGGTGTTCCTTTTGTTGTGGGCCGGTTGATGTTGTTTCAACTTCTTAAGGTGGTTCCTGCTGAGCAGTTGTAGGAACTTCCACTGGGGCTTCAGGTTCAGCTGAGGGAGGAGGTGGGGAAGCGGCCAGGGAAATTGTGGATTCAACTGTAGCGATGAGCTTGCTAAGCTCCCCTCACCAAGGCATCTTTTTTGGCAGAGGAATAAGGGAGTACACGAGCCTTGATATGCCTGATATATGTCTATCATAGAAGAATCTCCTGTCATGAATGATTTCCATGACATATTTTCCTTGCAGGGTGTGGAAATATTCATTAGCAATATGCTCCATTGAGATTCCTTTTTTGATGGCTTCTATTATCCTCAGTGCTATGAAGGCACTGTCCCCTAAATCATGTCTCTCTTGGGTGAAGCTACAGTTTATGGAAATTTCTTTACAGTTTGGTGTTAATGCGTCTCTTAGCACTTACAATCACTAAGATAATTATCCTAGAGTTTAATCCTTTTTCAAATTTTTCGATTAAGGCTAGTATAGAAAGGGTCGATCCCACATGACAACTTTTTAAGATTGTTTCTTTTTATCCCGATTGTTTTGAAGAACTTGTTATTTATTTTTGGTATTTTTCTAGATTTGGAAAAGAAATTAAAAGTTGAGTTTTGGGGGTTGATGATTAACACTAAGGAAAGAAATACAAGTATGGAATGCACTTAACAAAAATGTAAATTTGCCCTGTCACAAGGAAAATTAAGATTGTTGTTAGCACAAGAAAAACTATTATGAATGAAAGGACTATAGAGAAAGCAAAAGCAAGTGGTGATTAGATCAAGAAATGAGAATTGAGGCTTTAGGGGTTTTCACCACCTTAGCCTAGGCAAAAACAAACTAATCCTTTAAAAATGACGGATTCAATGAAGGCAAGTGAATTAATAAAAATCCACTAAAGATGGACTCCACATGAACCCATTGGTCCTGGTACTCATGCTTCTTAGTACATCATCCTCAAAGAAGAAGATCCACGATCGTTTCAAAACTTATATGTGATTGGGTTTGATGTTCTAAATCTAAACTTCCATGGTCATATCCATCCAGATTAACTTTTGATCAAATCAATTAATTACTTTGATAGATCAATTAGTTATCAAACCCAAAAGCCATCCAGAATCATTTTTTAAAGAAAAGTCAATAAAGCCATGGCTAAGGGGTTATTCCCCTTGCCTTGACAAAAAACTACTCACTCATGGAGAAGGAGCAAAGAGAGATGGAGGGAGGAAGTGATCTAGCAATCTTCGAGTCTTACGACCACTGATCCTCGATTAGAGACAATGAAGATGGATGCCTCTTCCTACCTTGTTCAAGAAAGGGGAGGAGGAGAAAAGAAAATACTAGATCTAAAACACAACGGAGTAACAAAATAACATGTAACAAAATTGCAAGGCTACTTTATTTCAGATTTAGAAGAATACAAGAAGATTGCTCCATAATGCTAATACAATAGAAAACCTGAGATGCTTTAGGAGGAGGAAACACCCCTCCTTTTATAGGAGAGGGAGAGGGCACTTTTACAATTAGGGTGAAGGGTTTTGAGGTTGGCGGCTGGCTTTTTGGCTGTCTGCGCGCCGCCAACTGACCAGTTCAGAAGTGAACCGATCGGCTGGTTGCTAGTGGATGGTGGCTGCCAAACGATCGATTGCCAACCCTAATTAGGGTGGCGGCACAGTAAAACATCTTGATGCGTTTCTTCCCATCAATAGGGCTTGGGCCGAGCGTATGGACTAGGAATCAGGCGATCTGGCCGGTCGTCTGGTCGAGAGCAATATTCGATACTAGAATGCAAAATGAGTGGTTGAACATCTGAGATGATCAGGTCGTGATATTGAAATGATTGGTTGGTGATGTCAGACGATCGGTTCAGGTCCTGAAATTATAATAAAATGCACATGATTGTCAAATTTGTGATAAAAATGAAAAAAATATTAATTTGTGCAATTTCAAGAGATGAATTGAGTATTTCTATGTGACAAGCTTAATAATTTTTAGAAAAGAAGTGCTAAAATAGCACTCGTCAAAATACCGTAGACTTAAAGTTTTGCTTTTCCTCAAGCAATTGAAAAATCAAAATGATTCAAAAATTTTGGAATAACAAGTTCATCCTCCCTAGATTGGCAGTTCTTCTATGCTTTTCATGGCCAAACGACCCATCTCCTAGAACCACAAATTGCAAGTACTATGTTTCTTAAGAAAACATTTTTCATAACTTAATTTTTTAATCTTATACTTTGTAAAGACAGTCTTGATCTAACTTGCGCTTCGACACTCAATTTTTCTATATTATATTTTTTTTTCATTTTTTTTCATTGGGTTGATTGTTGCACGGGAATAGAGAAATTTGAGGTGTGACGGAAGAATCCCTCCTCTATTTGACTTGGGATATAATTTTTATGGACTTGTGATTACATTGACCACAAATTTTTGTGTGTGCTCTTTTTGGCATCTTTTGATGGTACACCCCTTTGTGGGGTATGGAAGAAGGGCATGCCACCCCAGACTTAGGGTTTGGCGTGCAATTTATTTTCTCGTGCAACAAAGAACCTTTTTTTAGTGTCATTGCATAAGATAGAAAAGACATGTAGCTACATTATATGAGAGTAAAAAGAATAAGTTAATTTAATGCTAAAATAAGAAAATCTGTATTTGATTCTATTTGATACTCTAAGGCTTGCCACCGTTTCCAAGAATTACTTTCATGATCATAAGGAACTTGATATTTCAAAGTTTTTGAATAATTTTAAGAATGCAATTGTTTTGACAAATTTCATTTTTGCAGATAAAATACAACAATCGGCCGACTAGATAAAAGCCTATGTTTGAAAAAAAAGGTGCAATACAAAATAAAATGTAAAAAGAAATGCTGAAAAGGGAAGATAGAGGGTGGATCACGTACCACCCACCCCCAACCTGGACTTAGAAATTTGCTCGGCCCAAGCAAACTCTTAGAAAGAGATGGAGGGAAGATTTACTGTGGTGGAGGGTGCTGTTGGTGGGAGTAGTAGTAGTTTCCCCAATAAGGAGAATCAGGACCTGGTTAACTTTGATGTGCTCTGTACTCTACATATGTTGGTTGACTAGGGGCATAGTGACCACAGTCTACATGCCAAGACTCCTGCGAACGCTGCGTAAGGTACATGTGATTGAGCTGGTGGCCCTGTCTCTGCTACTCTCGCTGAATCTCATCTAGCTGAGTCTGGACCTCATAGAAGCCGTAGGAGTCGGCGTCGTCATCTGCTCGACACCTAGTGCAACTTCTGGAAGGTGGCAGTCCAATGTCCTCACCGTGAGCCTCTAAAGAGAGGCTCCTCCTGTGAGGTTGTGGCTCGAGGACAATGTCTGGGTCTGGATGCTCCAGATTGAATCTCTGTATATGGCCCGGTAGATCAGTTAACTCATAAACATAGTTTGCTGCCACAAATCGCGAATGTAACGGAAGCTGGAGAACCACATGAGTGTCTTTAAACAAAAGGTAATAAACGCCCTCGATGCCCAAATGGATAAACCTACTATTCTTCAAATAAGGAGTGTTGATGAGGTGATTTTTGAGCTCAAGCGGAGGAAAGGCGACGTGGGTGTAGCCCAAAAAGATTGCGAGCTAGGTGACATAGTGGCCGATATGAAATGAAGAGGCAGTGGCTCGGCTGGCTTGGGTACCAAAGTGCTCAATAATAGCATTGCCCTAGTTAAAAGGCTCTTCATGTAAAAGACACCAGAGAGCATAAAGTTCTACCTGAGTGATTGCTCCTTGAGTACCTTCCCGACTAAAGATGGTGCAGGCTAAGATGCGGTGAAGGTAACAGACCACCGAGTTATGGATATAAGAGGCCTTGGGCCCATTAGGAAGACGAGGTAGAAGCCCAGTGATCTCAGCCCAAAACTTGTCTCTATCATAATTGTCTAGGTAGGAGTCATGAGAATGCGCCATACATCGTTCCATCCAATAATCATCTCTGCCGTCGAGGATAAAAGAAGTGATTTGCCTAGCAGAAGACTCCAGAGTTTCCCCAAAAATCTTGAATTTGCAACTCGAGTTTCCAAAAGAATAGTGTAACCTGCAGAAAGTGCTCAAAAACTTGAGGGTAAGATCACACTATACAGAGGTGACATGGTAGGGAAAGATAAGGATGTAGTTTCTGCGTAGGATAGTTTTGGTAGCATCGCAGATGCCCAAAGCGTCTAGGGTTGTGTCGCACGCCCAACGGGGAAGGGAAACACCGATTGCGTACATCTCCTCATAACGTTATCGGTGCTCGACGCTAGTAAACTAGTCATAGCTACCCGGAATGGGAGCTATACGGGGTGAACGAGGGATGGTGGAGTCCAGATCATTGGTGGCCTTCTGAGTGCCCTCCATCTCGTGGAGAAGCTCATCCGCCACATCGATGTCATGGCGCATCTCTTCGGCCAACTCGGGGGAAGACTCGTCAGTAGGGGAGGGCGTGCGGAATTGGATTCCGGAAAGAGAACTGGAACGGTGAGGAGGGTTCCTGGAAGAGGATGCAGGGGCCTTGCCCTTGCCCTTGTGGAAGCGACTGAACATGACTGTTGCAGAGACAAGCTGATCAGTTGAGCAAGTAAACCGATCGTCTGGACAATACCAACCGATCTTCTGGCCAATGAAACGAGCATTTCGATAGTCTGAGATGAGCGGCTGGTAAACTAAAGCGATCGACTGAGTCTGGATCGGAGCACTCGGAAAAGCAAGCTGACGACGACTGGCTTGCGAGACGGGCGGCTTCACAGCCAGGCGGGCGGCTGAACAAATGTAGAGAAAAAAGGTGGTGGCAATGCAGGGCCTGTCGGCCAGTTGGCTTACGAGATGGACGACGTCGCAGCTAGGCGGGCGGATGAACAGAACTGCAACTGTGATGGTGCGGCTGAGCAGCTACGTCGAGCGGCGAGCTTAAGGCCCGAGCAGAGGAAAAGGCTAGACGTCTGACTGAGGACCAGGCCGGTCGGCTGAAGAGGTAGAAATGGCGCGCGGAGCGGCGGCAAGCTTGAGCGATCGAGTGAAAGTGAGGGTGGCGTCTAGGGTAAGTGAGGAGATGGGAGAGTGATCTTGCGTTGGGTGGGTTATATAAAATAATGGAGCAACGAGCCGAGCGGTTGGGTACCCAGCTGATCGGCTGGTCTGCCTTGGGTGTTAGACATAAGAAAGTAAAGGGTGGTAGTTGCATGAAATTATTAGGGAACGGTCGGAGAACGAGTCGAGCGGCTGGATACCCAGCCGATCGTTTGAGATGTCGAGGCATCCCAAAAACAAGCTTGAGCCGAGCGGATGGTGGTGGTAACCGGTCGGCTCGAAAAACAAATAAGAAAGACAAACAAAACATAAAAAGAAAACTAAGAAAAATAAAAAAGAAAGAACAAAAGGGAAGATAGTGTTGGGCTGCCTCCCAGCTAGCACCTTATTTTACGTCATGGCTCGACAAGGATCATATTATTTATATTTCGGGGAAGTTGCGGGGTCGGTTAGGTTCAGGTCTTCCAAGGGTGGATATTTGGTTGAGTCTGAGGCAACGACATCTTCAGAAGTGATGTATCTTTTAAGACGATGTCCATTGACCTTAAATTTGCCCAAAACTTTATCCTAGAGAAGAAAAACGCCGTGTGGATACGCACATTTGACAATGTAAGGGCCATACCATCTCGACTTGAGTTTTCCTGGGAAAAGTCGTAATCTTGAGTTAAAAACTAAAACTTGATCCCCTTCTCTATTGTCTTTGCACTTGATATGACCATCATGCAACATTTTGGTTCGGTCTTTGTAGATTCTTGCATTTTCGTAGGCACTCATCCTGAGTTCATCAAGCTCATTCATTTGGAGAAAATGTTTCTCTCCAGCCCTGGAAAGGTCAAAATTCAAACTTTTGATGGCCCAACTGGCTTTGTGCTCTAGTTCTATTGCTAAGTGACATGACTTACCGTAGATCAGTCTGAAAGGGGTGGTACCAATGAGTGTTTTATAGGCAGTACAATATGCCCACAGAGCGTCATTGATTTTTAACGCCCAATCTTTCCTAGTGCGTCCAACATTTTTTTCTAAAATTGATTTGATTTTTCTGTTGGATACTTTTACTTGCCCACTGGTCTGAGGATGGTAAGGAGTGGTGACTTTGTGGTAAACTCCATATTTTTTCAAAAGAGCCTCAAAACTTTTCTCCAAAAAATGGGATCCCCCGTTGGAAATGACGGTGCGAGGGACTCCAAATCTAGGAAAAATGATATCTTTAAAGAGTTTCTTAACAGGTTTAGAGTCACAGGTTTTAGTGGGTATGGCTTCAACCCACTTTGACACGTAATCGACTGTGACTAAAATGTAAGAAAACCCATAAGAAGAAGGAAATGGGCCCATGTAGTCGATCCCCCAAACATCAAATATCTCTAATTCCTGCCAATAAGTGAGAGGGATTTGGTCACACTTGGAAATGTTACCCGTCCTTTGGCATTGGTCACATGAGAGAACATAATCATATGCGTCTTTGAAAATGGTGGGCCAAAAGGCATTGTAGGACTTTTCTAGCTATTTTTTGGGAACTCATATGACCACCATAGGGGCCAGAATGACATTGTTCCAAAATGGCAATGCTTTCTTCGTGGGAAACACAACGACAATATAGACCGTCGACACAAAGTCTAAAAAGATAAGGTTCGTCCCAATAATAATTTTTGACGTCATGTAAAAATTTAGCTTTAGAGTGTCTCGTATACTCGGGATGCAATACACCTGCAGCTAAATAGTTTACAAAATCGGCAAACTAAGGGAATTGGGAGTCTACCTTAAGCAATTGGAAATCAGGTAAGGATTCATTTATGGGGTTGTCATCAATGGGGCTATAGCTAAGTCGACTTAGGTGATCAACCACGACATTTTTAGAACCCCTCTTGTCTAGGATTTCTAGGTCAAATTCTTACAATAACAAAATCCATCTTATGAGTCTGGGCTTGGCATCTTTCATGACCATGAGGTAGCGAATGGCTGCATGATCAGTGTAAACAACAACCTTTGAACCAACAAGATATGAGCGAAATTTATCAAATGCATAAACAATGGCTAGCATTTCTTTTTTGGTGACTGTGTAATTTCATTGAGCTTCATCTAAGGTCTGGGATGCATAATAAATGACGTGGTGTTTCTTGTCAATTCTTTGTCCTAAAATGGCACCTACAACAAAATCACTAGCATCACACATGATTTCAAAGGGTAAGGACCAGTCAGGAGCACGAATGATAGGAGTGGTGGTGAGAACATTTTTCAAACATAGAAAGCTCTCCATGCACGCCTTATCAAAATGGAAAGGCACATCCTTTTTGAAGAAGATTGGTGAGAGGTTTTGTGATTTTGGAAAAATCACGGATGAATCGCCAATAGAACCCAACATGTCCTAAGAAGGCTCAGATGTCTTTGACTGAGGTTGGGGGAGGCAGCTTGGTGATGACCTCAATCTTAGCTTGGTCTACTTCAATGCCATGGTTGCTCACCTTATGGCCTAGAACAATACCCTCCTTGACCATGAAGGGACACTTCTCCCAATTAAGGACTAAGCGTGACTCAATACATCTATTAAGGATAAGAGAGAGGTTTTGAAGGCAGGAGTCAAAACTGTCTCCATAGACAGAGAAATCGTCCATGAACACTTCCATGACAGTTTCAGTTAACCCTGAAAAAATAGCAGACATACATCTTTGAAAAGTGGTCGGTGCATTGCACAGGCCAAAGGGCATTCATCTAAAGGCGTATGTACCAAAAGGGCATATGAAGGTGGTTTTCTCTTGATCTTCAGGATGGATGGGAATCTGATAAAAACTTGAGTATCCATCTAGATAACAAAAGTATTGTTGATGAGCTAAACATTCAAGAACTTGATCTAAGAAGGGAAGAGGGAAGTGATCTTTCCTAGTAGCTTTGTTGAGCTTCCTATAGTCAATGCACATTCTCCATCTTGTGACTGTGTGGGTGGGAATGAGTTCATTCTTCTCATTATGATGACAATAGTCCCTCCCTTTTTGGGAACAACTTGAACTGTGTTGACCCATGGGGAGTCGGAGATGGGATAGATGATTCATGTAGTCAAAAGTTTGATCACCTCTAGACAGACTACTTCCTTCATATTTGGGTTGAGTTTTCATTGTGGATCCCAAGAAGTTTTGTGGTCTTCTATCATAGGGATTTTGTGGATGCAGATGGATTCATCTATTCCAACTAAGTTTGTCATTTTGTACCCCAAGGCAGCTCCCTTTTTTCTAAGTTCACCCATGAGTTTGTTTTCTTGTTTGAGTGGAAGGGAAGAGTTTATGATGACCGAGCACAGTTCTAGCTCATCAAGAAAAACATATTTCAGACCTATGGGGAGAGTCTTCATTTCTGGGGCTTTTGATGGTTTGGGTTTATCTTTTATGATGGAGATCATTTTAAGGTCCTCAATCACAACACATGGGATTTCCTCAAAGTTATCCAAATGAATTTTGAGTTGTTTTAATGATTCATTGTCAAAATCACATTCGGTGGGGATAGTGAGGGCAGTGCGTAGGGGGTCATCCACTAATTCCCATTCTTGCCTTAGTTGGGATAATTCATCAATGCAATCAAGGAGGTAGACTTCTTCCTCAAGACTAGGTCCCCTCATGCTTTCAAACACCCTAAACTCAAGGTTTTGCTTCCCTAGCCTTAACAAAATGGTGCCAGCTTTGACATCAATTAAGGCACGGGCAGTGGCTAAGAAGGGACATCCAAAAATGAGAGGGTACTGTAAATCTTCCTTGATGTCCATGATCACAAAATCATAAGGGACATATGCATCATTTCCAACTTTTATCGGAATGTCTTCTATGATTCCCATGGGTTTGGTTATGGATGAGTCTGCTAGTTGGATGGTCATGGTTGTGGGTAACATTTCATTGAATCCTAGTCTTTTGCAAAGGCTATAAGGCATGATGGATATACTGGCTCCTAAATCTGCTAACCTTTTTCTACAAGCATTGTCACCTAAGTAGCATCCTATTCCAAAAGAACCTGGATCCTTCTATTTTTTAGGCATCTTACTTAGGATAATGTTTGAAGTGGTCCAAGAAAGTTTAATAGTCTCATATTCTTTAGTAACATACTTCCTAGTCAAGAGAGATTTCATGTACTTGGACCACGCAGGCATGTCAGCCAAAGCATCAAGGAAGGGAATGTCAACATGTATTTTTTCATAGCATCCCTAAATTTCATGAAACGAGCATCAAGTCTTATTTGTTTGAGGCGGGCTTGGTAGGGAGGTCGGGGTTTGTAGATTGGTTCTTCATCTTCTGCCTGAGGGATTTCGGGGGTGGGGGTGGGGGTGGATGGTTTAGATGTAGCTTCAGGCTTGACAATGACCATGTCCTCATCCTCAAATTCTAGAGGTGGGTCTGGAGATTTTTCAGGAGATTTTCCAGGAGGTGGAGGAGTTTGCACTTTTCCCGAATGAGTAGAGACAACCTTGAGTTGTTGGGGATGTTTGGGGCTATTTTCAGGCTGCCCTGCAAAAGTCCCGATAGGGGGTTTCTGTTGGGCAAACAGACAGGCTAGTTGGGTGTCTATCGCCTTTTGATGAGCTTGTTGAGCAATGATGATTTGCTCCAAGGCAGTTATTGTTTCGTCTGATGAAGGGGTGGTGGTAGGGACATTTGGTTTAGGATGTGGTTGATTGTGGTTTTGAGGAGAAAGGTTTAAATTTTGAAATTATTGTCCTTGATATGGTGGTTGGGTTAGATAATTTCCTCGGTAATTTCTTTGGTTTCCAAGTTCCTTTGATTGTTGTATGGGAATCCAGGTGGTGGTCGATTGTTACCTTGAGGGTAAGGAGGCCTTTTTTGGGTTTGGAGTTGGCTAGAGTTCTCGGCACCAGAAGGGTTCCCATATTAAAAACTAGTGTGGTTTCTAGTTTGGTTGGGATTTGAGTAACCTTGGCCAGGTATGGTATGGATTGAATTGAGGTCCTCTAGTTGTTGTCCTATTTCAGGTTGCATGGGCATGTTGTAGAGATATTGACAGTGGAGAGTGGTATGGTCGCATCCATTACAAATACCACAAAGAGAATCCACGACTTTTAGTTTTTGGGGTGACTCCCTAAGGGTGACCAAGGATGACTCTAACTGATCTTGTTTTAAGGCAATTAATTTGAGGCTTTCTGCTATGCTTTGGATATCATTATTAACTTCTGCCTTGGCTACCTTAAGGATTCCACCAATTCCTCTTCTAGCTCTTGTTTCGGAAGCTCGTTTGACTACTTCCCATGCGCTAGTCAAACTTTGATGCATGAAATTTCCTCCAGACGAGGAATCGAGAAAGAATTTGGTATCATCATCAACACCACGGTAGAAGATCTCTATGAGTTGGGCTTGAGAGATATCATGGTGGGGGCACTTCCTAAGTAAGTCTTTGAACCTTTTCCAGGATTCTCCTAAAGACTCTCCTGGGGACATGGAAAAGTGAGTTATTTGACCCCTAAGTTCATAGGTGAGAGATGGGGGGGGTAAATTTTTTCAAGAAACTTGCTTTGTAGGACCTCCCAAGTTGTGACATGGACTTCGCTCTCCATAGTGTTGTACCAGCTACTAGCTTGGCCGGAGAGGGAATACTTGAACAACCTATGGCGGATGGCATCTTCAGAGACACCAGGAAGTTTGTTCAAAGAGCAAAGGTCAATGAACCTTTGGAGATGATCTTGGAAATTTTCTCCATTGTTGCCTGAGAAGGGGTTGGCTTGCGTCATGGTGATCCATTGTGTTCAGATCTCAAATTGTGGAGCAATGATGTCAGGAGGTATGACTGGATGTTGTGCATAAGCAATTTTTGGAATAGAAAAATCTTTTAATTGTTTTTGCCTTTCGGCTTCCCTCCTATCGGCTTCTATGGCTTCTTATTTATCCCTATAGGCTGCTCGTAAAGCGGCTTCTCTTTCCACTTGTTTGGCTTGGATGAGCTCTCTTTGAGCTATGAGAGCTTGGTCGATTCTACGGGCGACTTCTTCTTCATTTATTCTTGCTAGATTTTGATGATTTAAATGATGAACAGTCCTTTCTATTTCCGAATCAAACAGTTGAGAATCAACGTTCGGGCACCGCATGCACAAATGAAGCAGTTAATCGCGTGCAGAAAAAAATGGACTGTTAGAATGGAAACTCGGCAGACGAGGAGTAACACTTTCAGAATGTTACTCGGAAGGCATAAAAAGAAAAAAAAGTTTTCAAAAATTTTTGGGGTTCGAGAAAACAATCCGTTGTCCCCAGCAACGGTGCCAAATTGTTAATGCGTCGCTTAGCACTTACAATCACTAAGATAATTATCCTAAAGTATAATCCTTTTTCAACTTTTCCGATTAAGGCTAGTATAGAAAGGGTCGATCCCACAGGACAACTTTTTAAGATTGTTTCTTTTTATCCCAATTGTTTTGAAGAACTTGTTATTTGTTTTTGGTATTTTTTTAGATTTGGAACAGAAAGTAAAAGTCAAGTTTTGGGGGTTGATGATTAACACTAATGAAAGAAATGCAAGTATGGAATGCACTTAACAAGAATGTAAATTTGCCCTGTCACAAGGAAAATTAAGATTGTTGTTAGCACAAGAAAAACTATTATGAATGAAAGGACTATAGAGAAAGCAAAAGCAAGCGGTGATTAGATCAAGAAATGAGAATCGAGGCTTTAGGGGTTTTCACCACGTTAGCCTAGGCAAAAACAAACTAATCCTTTAAAAATGACAGATTCGATGAAGGCAAGTGAATTAATAAAAATCCACTAAAGATGAACTCCACATGAACCCATTGGTCCTGGTGCTCATGCTTCTTAGTACATCATCCTAAAAGAAGAATATCCATAGTCATTTCAAAACTTCTATGCGATTGGGTTTGTTGTTTTAAATCTACACTTCCACGGTCATATCCATCTAGATTAACTTTTGATCAAATCAATTAATTACTTTGATATATCAATTAGTTATCAAACCCAAAAGCCATCTAGAATTGTTTTTTTAAGGAAAAGTCAATAAAGCCATGGCTGAGGGTTTATTCCCCTTGCCTCGATAAAAAACTACTCACTCATGGAGAAGGAGCAAATAGAGACAGAGGGAGGAAGTGATCTAGCCATCTTAGAGTCTTACAACTACTGATCCGCGATTAGAGATAATGAAGATGGCTTCCTCTTCCTACCTTGCTCGATTGCTCAAGAGAGGGGAGGAGGGGAAAAGAAAATACTAGATCTTAAACACAACGGAATAACAGAATAACATGTAACAAAATTGCAAGGCTACTTTATTTCAAAACTAGAAGAATACAAGAAGATTGCTCTAGAATGCTAATACAAGCGAAAGCTCGAGATGCTTTAGGAGGAGGAAATGCCCCTCCTTTTATAGGAGAGGGAGGGGGCACTTTTACAATTAGGGTGAAGAGTTTTGAGGATGGCGACTGGCTTTTTGGCTGTCTGCGTGCTGCCAATCGACCGGTTCAGAAGTGAACCGATCAGCTAGTTGCTGGTGGATGGCGGCCGCCAAACAATCGACTACCAGCCCTAATTAGGGTGGCGGTGTAGTAAAACATCTTGGTGCATTTCTTCTCATCAATAGGGCTTGGGCTGAGCGTTTGGACTAGGAATCGGGTGATCTGGCCGGTCGTCTGGTCGAGAGCAATGATCGATGCTAGAACGCAAAATGAGTGGTTGAACATCTAAGACGACCGGGTCGTGATATTGAAACGATCGGTTGGTGATGTCAAACGATCGATGCAGGTCCTGAAACTACAACAAAATGCACATGATTGTCAAATTTGTGATAAAAATGAAAAATATTAATTTGTGCAATTTCAAGAGATGAATTGAGTATTTCTATGTGACAAGCTTAATAATTTGTAGAAAATAAGTGCTAAAATAGGACTCATCATTTGGGCGATACCACCTACTAACTCCTTATATCAACCTTTTTAAGCGGGTTGGGACTTCTTGTGTCGTCATGTGCTCTGGATTTTCAAAGACCATTCTTCCACATGGTAAGTCTTTGGCACTAAAGTTATATGTGACCACTCTTCTTTCAGAAAGGTCTACCACTATGAGGAGCCAGTGGTTGAAGGCCTTGAAAGGTAGGGTGATGAATTTTAAAGATATTTTTCTGTACAGGGCATCCTATAGCTTGTTGATGGATGTGGTATCTCATCTTTCCTTGAAGAGGTGGGCTCCTAGGTTGGATGTTGCATTAAAAATAGGCCATCCTTGTCTCTGTACATGAACTCCTCGATGATCGTTCCACACCAAATCTAGAAAAAGTTCTTCTTATATTCGCGTGAGGTACAAATGCAAAACACAGATCATCTCTTGTAAGTTTGTACTGGTTGTTGTGGTAGATTATATCTTGTCCTTGTTTTTCATCTTCTAGTATATTATCTAGGACATTTATGTCACGAACCAACATCCATGTTATTGAGATCATGTCCATGTTCACCATCTTGCATGACAATGGGGGTGGTGTTGTAGGGCTCTGGCCCTCTTCGGTAGCAGGGGTTACAGGGGGGTTGGGAAATATAGGACATTCCTGCCTTGGTGGTGCATTGGCAAACATGTGATCTATGTTGCTGGTGTCCCCTTAAGATATCATTTGTTCGATATCTATTTTGAAAGAGATGGGGAATCCTTTACATGTAATTGGTTCATCTAAAAGTATTTCCATTGTGAAGATGTCATAATCAGGTAGAGGGGGTGGTGCTTTAGACTTGAATAATGGGTCAATCCCGTCCATTACATCCTCAATTGTTTTTGTCATTTCCCCCCTTGATTCAGGTAGTATGGTTCCCACATCATTCTCTCCCACTATTTCCTCTAGCTCTGTGGGGATTACTAGTTTTATTAGCTGAGGGGCTCTTTGCTTCAGTAATACCTTGATCCCCTTATCCTTGTTGTTGTTGGTTGAGTGCCCTAGTGAGGCTGGGGATGTGGTTGTGACATTTCCCCTAATGGACACTCCTTTGTTGTTGTAAGATGCCGATGGCTTCTATTCCTCTAAGGGGAGTGTGCATCTGGAGGTGGCAACTTCTGTCTGGAGCACTTCATTAACTGTCTGCACTTTTGCTATCAACATGTCTGCCATAAGGTGGAAATCAACATCTGACATCGGGTCGGTAGGGGTTTGTCTGCTGAACTTCAACATACATGTTGATAGTTGTGGGGGAGTCCTCCTTTATTTTCGCCGCCTCTTCTCACAACTTCATTATTTTATTCTCACAGTTCGTCGTGTTCTTTTCGTAGGGTGGAGAGTTCATTCATCACCCCTGCCAGTACCTGCATAACCTACATTTGATTTGTAGCCAGCTGCTGCATTTGTAGAGGAAGGCTGAGAACAAGATGGATGTCCACCGCCAGCTATTGTACCTGTGTGGTTAGTGCCGACATGTTCATAGTTATATTAGAAAATTTCAAATTAGAGTTTGAGACGATCTCATGGAGCTCATCAATCTCTTATCCTATCTCCATGAATTTTCTCACTGTTGTTGGCTTATGCCTTGTTTTGACAAAAGAGCTTACTTCATGTGCCTCTTGATGGACTTTAGAAGATTCTTTGTGTCCTTTGCTCAGACGTGCACTTCATTCTAGGTGTGGCACCTCTCTCTCAGGGACCTTTGGTCCCTCTTTTCTTTCTACAAAAGGCTCGCTTATTCTGCCTTCTTGTTCTATTTCTTTGGCAATAGGCTTTACCGATACTACACCAAGGTTGGCTTCCCTTTCTTTACGTGTATATGCTTCTAGAGGGGAGACCACAGTAGGTCTCCTTGAATATTTTTCTCCTTCAGTTTCTAGGTCTATAACCCTCAGAGAGGTGGGTTTCTTTTCTGGTTTCTTAGGAATTTGCATCAAGACTTTTTCCTTGTCGTTTGTTTTGTTGCCACCTCCTTTGCTTGCTTGCTTCATTTATCTGGTGGTCTGCTAGTGCTTGCACCTTTGTCAAATGTAAGTCTTGAGATTTCTTCTTCTTTAAATATGAACTTCTCTTGGTCATAATTGCTTAAATATGAAAGAGGGAGTAAGATTTTTGTCTTGCATAATCGATAAGTGTACCCCTATTGTGTCCTTTCTAGGACATTTACTGCAACTAGGTATTTTCCATCTACCAACGTATCTCCTTCTGATCTCAGGAAATATTTCAATTTGCTGGGGCACTCTAATTGGTGTGCAATGTATGTTATTATCCCCCATGCAGAAGTCTCAATGGCCATCTGGTCCCATTGCTGTAGCTAGCTTCTCAATCAAAATCTTGCCCACATTAACGACTTCCCCTCTATTAGACTCCACATGATATGGAGGTCTAATCTTCTTACGTTCCATGTGTTAGATCTAAAAATGAGGGAGTTTGCAAAGATCTTGTGCACTACTCTCATGAAGCTCTAGTGCATCATCGCGGCCTTTGATGGGCCAGATCTGTATTTGGAATCTCCTGAGAGCATTTCCCAGGTCTTATCAGTTGCAAAGCCCTTCACATCCTTGTCTCCTTGTGCCTTGTTAGCACATTCTTCTTGCTCTGTAGAGTCTATGAAGATAGAGTTTATCCACTTCTTGATCGGAATGTAGTCTTTCTTCATGATTCTAAGTTGGAGTTTGTATTCACCTCTGCACTCTAAAACTTCATTGTCAGTCAGGGGAAGTTTCTTGATAGAAGACATGATTTCGTGCATCAAATCATCATAAGAAGTCATGTTAGTGAAGCAGATTCTATATATCCCTAGTTGTTCAAAGCCCTATTTCACCCTCTGATATATGCCTAGTTGTTCCAGGATGCTTTTGTCCGCATGTGTTGTTGCCTTGTATTTCTTCCTCTGGAAAATATCACACCATATTTCATGGTGCTCTTCATCTCTGGGTACCAGTTCATTTTCAGGTTGTTCTCTTCTAGTGGCATGTGTTGGTTGTCTTAGGATGTTGGCAGCTACAATTGGCTTGAGAGTGGTGGCCTTAATTGTTGCCCTTTCATCAGATGTCTTGGCTTCCTTCCTGGGTCTCTCCTCATCAGCCTATGGCGCAAGCCTCTTCTTTGGGTTCTGCACCTCCTCAGACGGTGTGTATTCAGAGGTTTTTATTCTTGTTTGTCCTTCCTCCTCTCCTGACTCCTTTGGGATTGACTCAGCTAAGATCTTTGCTCTATCTGCTTCCAGCCTAGCCCTGATGCTTTCTGAATTGGGTTCCCCATGTTGTTCAATATAGCTCACATTTTCAGCTTTCAGTTTCTCCACTCTCTCTATTTCCTTTGCGGTCATTGAGGCTCTCACCTTCTTGGTGTACTTAGACTCATGCACTTGGATTTTGCCCTACTTTCCTACCATCTTATGTTTATAGATACACTAAGTATCTCTAGATAGATTAATTATATGTGTAAAAAGAAATGCAAATATGTTAGGTTATGGATTGGCATTTGCTGATGCATGTGTTTTTAGTCGTTATTTCAGGCACATTTTCCCTTGATTTCATGTGTAGATTAGTAATTTATTTGATTTATCATGCATGAAATGACATAGACAACCTATTTCTATTAAATGCATTAAATTATATGATTCTTACTATTTTATGTAATATTTTACGCATCCTAAGTGCTTATGACGTTTTTGTGCATTTTCAGGTGCAAGGAAGAGCCACAGACTCAATGTTACCAACTTGGCAACAGTCGGTGGTACCGACTTGACGTCAGTGATGGACCCAGAAACTTTCCTAGAGTCAGTGCTACCGACAATTGAAGTCAGTGGTACCGAATTAGCATCAGTAAACCCCAACATGAATTGATATAACTCAGTGCTACCGAGTACCAGATCAGGATCGTGCAACCAAACTTAAGTGACTCGGTACTACCGACTCACCTAGTCGATACTACCGAGTCTGCTCAATCAAGCCAACTGTAGATTTCACTCTAATCCAACAATGGACATTATTTCGTACCCTAAGTGCCTTCTATGACTTAGGGGGACGATGGCCAGAGAGAGGAGAGTAGCCATTTTCATTACACGATGACCGGAGAGAGAGAAAAGAAGAACTGAGGACTAAAAGCTTCAATCGAGGAGATCTGGGCACCTATGGAGGATGATTCTACAGTCGGAAGACAACAAAATGAACACATGACAGAGGGGATCTTTTGGACGGGTAGAGATTCATGGGTTACCTTAGTTTCTTCATGTTTCCCACATTTTTCTTCTTTCTTTCCATGTATTCGTTGATGAAAACCATGCAAGGCTAAAAACCTTTATTCTTTAGGACCCGAGAGTAGCCCGGTTGTATACTGTATATGGATCTTTTGCATTAATATATTGTTTTCTCCTCATTCTTGGGCATGTTTCTATGAAATCATATTGAATTGTCTATGTTGCACACCGTAGGTGATTAATTAGATCATTAATAACTTCAGGAGGAGGAATAAAGATTGGAAATCCATAATAACACATGTTTTATATCGCCCTTTGGAAAAGGTGGCTTACGAATGTGAAGAGATTGCCTAGATATTATTCGTAAAATACCTAACTAATCAACCAATTACTATGGAAATGGGGTTGGCATTAGCATAGGTAGTGAACTACACTACGGGAGTGGGTAGTTCTTGCTACAGGCTCTTTGTCCAGGAGTGGGAGGAAAATATATTAATATAAGGTTAAAATTGCAGTGTCAATCGTGGTGAATCCATAGTCCTAGAGAATTTCTTCTCATTGTGATCACAACCAATTAAATTAGTTTTCTTTCTTACAATTAGTTTAATAATGCTTAAATCAAAGTTTTCTTCAGCTTAGCTGATTGAAAAGCAGTTAGTAGTAGTTTCTTGAATTACGTTTCCCCATGTTTGATATCTGGGTCTCTTTGTCCTGTATTACTTTGACGCGTACACTTCTGTTTTACACCTACAATTTAGTCATGTCAAGTTTTTGGCACCGTTACTGGGGAAGCAGCAACATCCAACACTACGAGTGTTGTGGTCGGCCACTCTAGGCCAGTTTTTCTTTTTATTTCCTTTTATTTTGTAAATTTTAAATTTCTTTGAGCTGAACCATACAATCTTTTTGATACATCATAAATTTCTTGCGCTAATACTTACTTTCTACTTTTTTAGGGAAACTAGTGCATGGTGCGTACTAGAGCCATAGAATACGGAGAACCGTCCTCACCAGGGTTTGGACAAGCAAAGCTCTTACAAGGAGAAAGGGAGTCCGACAGATCTGTGGACAGGTTTAACCGAACCCCTCAACTGACACCTCCACCTACGAGATCTGTGACACCAGAATAACAAAAGACAGTATAAATGGAGGGAGAAGAAGAAATGACAGTATGGGAAAGGATAAAGGCTTTGTCAGCTACGGCCCAGAAAGGGCCCATCAAAAGGCAAGCCATCAATGTGGGCAACTATAAAATAGATCCTGGACTTGTTGCCTTAGTCAAATCTCAAGCGTTCCATGGCCATCCTTCTGAATCCAATGACACATATCAACAATTTTATGGAGAACTGTGACATGGTCAAGATACACAAGATCCCATCAACTACAATATATCTTAAGTTGTTCTCATCTTCACTGACGAATAGTGCAAAATCATAGTTCAACAATCATGATGATGAGATCATTGAGACATGGGATCAGATGATAGATGCATTCTTTGAGTACTATTTCCCTCCAAAAAAGATGAATGAGCTAGTGAAAAGATTCAAAACTTCAAACAACAAGCAGATGAGTCATATTCAGAGGCATGGGAAAGGTTTCAGAATATGCTGAGAAAGGTGCCTCGTCATGGCATTGATCTATTGGGGCAAGCCAAGATTTTCTATTATGGCCTATACAAGGGGGAGTGAACAACTCTTGACATCACAGGAGGAGGCTTCTTCCTCAATAACAAGCCCACTCGCTACCATGAAATACTCAAGAACATGTCTAAAAACCAATCATGGGGAGAAGAAAGAGAGCCACTGGAAACCATCAAGAGTGAATCCAAAAGTGATATCTACTTTAAATGAGAAGTTAGATCTCATTTCTAAGAAGCTATGTGCTACAGATAGAGTTCCTACTGAGGAAGAAGAAGAAGAGTGCAAGTATGTGCATCAGGGGCAATACAGGAACAATGATTATTCTTGGAGGAAAGACCCCAAATTTTCTTGGAAGGATCCTAAAAACTTCCAACATGATCCATCACAGGTGCAGCAGTAGCATCCTAAGCCATAATAGTATGACAGCCAACCACAGTATCAACCAGACAGTAGAAAATTGACAAGATTGAAAAAATATTGGGCAAGCTATTGAGTTAGAATGAGATGTAGAGTGCACAAACTCAAAGGGATCTTCAAAATCAAGGAGCACATATTCGTAGCATAGGGACAAAAATCTCTCAGATAGCGGCAGATGTGAGTGCATTAAAGCAACCAACCCAACAAGGATTTCTGACAAACACCAATGTCTGAAAATCAGCATGTGAAGGTTGTTCTACTATACAGTGGCAAGAAACTACTGAATGATGCATCACACGGGGCAGTTACTGAAGAAGCTACAAATCAAACTATATCAGTGAATGCAGAAGAACCAGACATGGTAGCACATGAGAAGATGACAGAGGAGCAAGTTGATGAGGTTGGGGGTAATAAAACTCAGGCTTATATCCCACCTCACCAGAGGGAACATGTAGTTCATGTTCCCTTCCCAAATAGTTTGAAAGTGACCAAGATGGACCGACAGTTCAAGAAATTTCTAGAAAATTTTGGAAGTTATATGTGAACATTCCCTTGATAGACGCTATTGATAAGATACCATCCTATGGGAAGTTTTTGAAAAATATAATTACAAAGAAGAGAAAGATACCACAGTCTGATGTCATGGTTCAAATTTGGAGAGGCTCTATGTGATTCAGGGGCAAGTATAAATTGTTGGCTAAATGGACATCTATAAAACCCTTTGTTTTGATTATGACAAACATTTCATTCTTATTGATCTAACGAGCTACTTGAGTGTGCATGATTAAGGTGGATGACAAAGCAACTAGGGAAATCCATATGCTTACATGTTTATGTTTTCATGCAATGTAATCACTTTGTAAAAACTTGTACAAATATATAATGTACAAGTACTTAGATTGCATGTAAATCAAGCGTTAGATTCTCCCTAGCTAAACACCACATTTAGATAAGTCATTCCCTTCAAATAGGATCACATATGCACACTCATACATATAATTAGTGCCTAAATTGAAACATTGAAACAGGACCAATCTCGGTCGACAAACTCCTCGACCGAGACACTCTCGGTCGACAATCTTCTCGACCGAGAAAGATCCAAAGTAGCCGTTAGACACAACTGACAAGGTAGTTGGCAGTTGAAGATAGACGTTGCAAATCACTTGTTCCAGAGAGCCTGTCGGTCGATAAAAGTTCGACCGAGTAGGTGTCTCGGTCGACCATTCCTCGACCGAGATGATCTCTGACAGCAACTGCAGAATTAATTAATTAGCCGTTGTTAAAACAATAAACTTGTACCTAACGGCTAGTTAAGCACTTAGAAACCCCTAGAAGTTGTCTAGAACGTCCTTAAGCATCCTTAGGCCATTCCTATAAATAGGACAAGCCATAGGACACTCAAATACACTTGTTACACTTGAGAAATCCTTGAGCATACTTTGAGCAATCTGTTTGTGAGCAATTTGAGCATTGTGACAATTGGCTATTTCCTTCCTTAGCTCAAAATTTGTGTCCTATAGGCTAGTATCTCCTACCCACTGCAATCACAAGTTCATACACTTGGTTAGGAGATCTATACGCTTGATCTAGGCAAATCAAGCCTTGGGCTACAAAGGATAAGTTGTAATTTTCCTTTTTCCTTTCTTGTTCTCTATTACCGTTTGTACTCTCCTTGCTACTCCTAGGTTGGAGGCTGTTGATTGGAGAGGGTGGAGATCTTCTTGGTGAAGAAGGTGACTTTGAGCTACTTCAGAAGGCTGGTGCAACGGGAGGTTACTTCTAGAGAGGAAGGCTACTTCAAGGGGGAGCTTGGAGTTACTTCAAGAAGGCTACCTCAAAGTTGGTGCACCTACTTCAAGTGAAGGCTGTTCAAAGGGTGTAAAGGAAAGTATTGTATTTTGTATAAATCCTTGAGAAGGTAATAAAATAAATACTTTCAAAATCCCAGTTGGGTAAGCAACCGGGTAGTGGACTGACAACTTTAGTATTTGCTAAAGTTGGAACCACTCTAAACACCTGTCTCCTTCTTCCAATTTTCAATTGTGGTTGTTTGAGTTTAATAAATTGTTAAAATTATTTAAAAACTCTATTCACCCCCCCTCTAGTGTTTTTTCAATTGGTATCAGAGCAGGCTTCAAGGAACCCTAACCAGGTCTTGAAGAATGGAGGGTAATGGTGATTACAATCACAACAAAAGGTGCTGCTTGGACAAAACTACAACATGTTGCAATTGGTGCTTAGGAACAAGCCACACAACAAAAAAATGTCCATGGAGATCAAAGAAGGAAGATGAGAACAAAGATTGTCTCATTGCCACAACTAGCGAGAAAGAAGAAGAAGAGGTAAGTCTTTTTGATTTATCTAAAGAAGAACTAGTTGCTAGCCTTGAAGAAACACATATTAAATATGTTGAATGCAAGAAGAAATTAAAGAAATATAATAAAGCAAATGATGAATTACATTCTAAGCTTCTGGCTATTACATCTGAAAACGAAGATCTTAAAAATATCATTGAAGATCACGATATTGAGTTAAAATCTATAGAGGCAAATTGTAATCTACTTTCTTTAGAGAAAAATAATTTGCAAAGACAAGTGAATGATCTTAAAAAACAACCCATCTTATGCAACCATCTAGATTATGATTCTATTGTCAAAGAAAGAAATTCATTGTCTTCTAATCTAGATCAAGCAAAACTAGATATCAAGAAGAGAATGGAAGAGATTGCCAAGTTACAACAAAAAGTTAGTAATTTAAATAGTAATGGCATTCTTGATGAAATCTTAGATAATCCCTATCATCAAATCGGGAGAAGAGGACTAGGTTACAAGCCTAAAGGGAAATCCTATCAACAACCTAGTTGGAGAAAGTCACAAACACATCAATCTATATATGTACCTAAAGGAACATCATCACCCAAGAACAACACTGAACACAACCACAGAAAAAGATATGAGGTTGACTCAATATGCTGTCATTATTGTTTGCGCCTTGGTCATTATTCCTTTTCATGTCCTTACAAGAGAAAAGATGTCGAGTTAGTTTGGGTTCCAAGACCTCCAAACTAAATAAAAGCAATTAAAGTTCAGATATGACCAAGAACCTTAGTTGCATATTTCTACGTCTATCTCAACTCAACATAATGGGATAACAAATAAATCTAAGTATCTTAATATTTAACTTGCATAGTTATGTTTTTATTTGGAAGCAATTAACAGTTCCAGAAATATTGTCAGTCGAGAGGCTGTCGACCGAGACACTGTCGGTCGAAAAATTGTCGACCGAGCATGTCACTGATTTCCAGTCTGTTGCAAAATTGCTGAATCTCTTTGAAATTGATGAAATTGCTATCTATTTGTGATTGATATATGTTGAAAATCATCCCTACAAATTCAAATGAGATTAATATTAGTTTATTTCATAAATGATTTAAGTTTAAACTGAAATTATGCTTAGCTCAAGTAAAAAGAAAATTTCTATTTTCACATGATCATGTGATGGAATTATATGCTGTTATCATTACATCATGGATATGCTTTCAATATTTGGTACGCATTGATAATGATAAATTGTATGCATGGATCCGTGATGATATTCGGCAAGCAAAATGATTTATTGGTTATATGCTATTGCTTGCAACACATAAGACAAAATCTCTAAATTAGTATTTTTTTGAAGAATTGAGATATTAATTGTGCCTTCATTTAAGAATTATATCAAGTAGTATGCTTCAACTTGATACTTAATCAAATTTTATGCAGATATTATACTCGATATGTTCAATTTGAAAATCTACAAATTTGCCTCTTGGTTAAAATGAAATTTGACCAAGGGGCGCTTTGGTCGTAGTCAAATGCGACCTAAAATAAGTTTGACACAATAACTATTTGAATATCATTTTATTGTGATTAAAAGCAAAATCAAATTATGATCACAAAATTGTCCCAATATTGTCAATAATAAAACAAAATATTACTCCCTTAGAAAATATATATATGCTTTACAAATTCAGTCTATCATTTGCATTAACAATCAGCTTAAAAAAATTCGTACCCAGTAAGTCTGTCGGTCGACGAATCTTCGACCGAAAACCTCTCGGTCTGCTCACCTCTCTCAACCGACAGAATCAAGACAGACCTAACATCGGACACACTTCCGGTCGACAATTGTTCGACCGAGACAGTGTCGGTCGACAATTTCTCGACCGAGAAAGAGCCGTTGGGATATGACCGTTGCAATCCGACCGTTACCGTTAATGGCCGACCATTGCAAGTCGACCGTTGGACGGCCGAGTGGCGCGTCTGGAATATGACCGTTGCGGACGCTCGGTCGACAAATTGTCGACCGACCCGGTCACTGGATTGCTATAAAAGGGACCAAAAACGGGTCACTTCTTCACACCTTCATATTCTTTTTTCCATAGGCCCTCTCTAGTGAATTCTTGTGCAAATCTTTAGCATCCTCATCCCCAAGACTTCCTTGCTTCTTCTCCACCTTCAAGCAACACAATGGCATCATCCTCTACTCGTGGAAAGAAGAAGGTCGCCGGCAGGAAACAAAGGGAAGCTACTCCACCATTGACGATCATCAACGACATTGCCTTCGTCGACGGAGATGCTGGTGATCGCTATCTACGGCTCTCCTCCAAAGCTCCTCTCCCACGATGACCAGTTGAAGTTATGGACTTCCTCAACATCGTCGACTTGGAGGATCTTTTTGAAGTGCAAAAGTTGAAAGAGTTCATCAATCCTTCTTTCACTTCCTATTCCACCAAGGTAGTGAATGAATTCTATGCTAACCTCATCTCCCACTCTGAAAGAGAAACCATCTTCTTCTATACTATGGTCAATGGGCATAGCTTTCGATTTACTGAAGGAGATATTCTTGACATGCTAAATATTGACATAGATGAATATCAAGACACCCTTGACCTTACCACTGGAAACCCACTTAATCAATTTTCCCAAGAAGACCATACAATTAGTCTTAGTGACATCAAAAGAACCATTTTTCAATCAAATACAACCTGTCACGAAGATAGGGGCACATACTATGCTATCAATCTCAAACCAGCTGCTAGGATTGTAAATCTTATTGTTTCAACAAACATACATCCTAGAGCAAATAAGTCTGAAGTTCCTATTTTTCGTATGTGTCTAATATATGCCATTATCCAACGCATTCCCACAAACTTTATCCGCATTATTCTTAAAAACATGCTTGAGTTTTCTGGCAATCCTCCATATGCTGATCTTGTATGCCAAATTACTCAACATTTTCTTAAGACCCAAATTGAGGATATGGGATATACATGGGAGCGTAGACCACAAAAAATAAGTAAGAATACTGTAGAAAAAATGGGAATTGATTTCGGTCATAAGAGGGCTAGGGTAGAAGGAGAGACATCTACCCAAGATATACCACCTCCACCTCCTCCTACCAGCCTACCCTATGATCCCATCCAAAACACTCTCACCTATGTTGCTGGGTCACAATATCATCTTAGTAAACAACTAGATTATAATCATCATGCCATGACTTATCTAAACCAAAGAATGCAAACTCTTTCTCCAAACCAACCAGATGAATATCCTTACTCTTTAAATCCTGGCATGCTCAATCCATATAATCCATCATACAACTACTATCAACCTCCACCTCCACCATCTACAGATCTCACGCATACTCAGTTTTCATCAATGCAACTACAAGATATTGCTGCTCATTTCCGATTTGATCGTGTTCCAACCTTCTTGGAGGCATATGCCTTAACCAAGACAGGTGCTCTGGAGTGGCAAACTTTGGTCCAGTACTATGGAGCTGAGCCTTTTCTTGGGAAAGACCCTGACATTGATGTAATTCTTAAGTCTTTCCTGTGAGATTTGTAATTGTATTAGTTGTAATGGAATCTTTGCAAAATTGTAATAAATGGGTTATCTTTACATGATTTGGCTATCTTTTCATGCTTGTAATTGGTTATCTTCATAATGGATTTTTTTTTCATTTGAATTTGGATTGTAAGACTATTGTAGAGCATACAAAATAAGGGGAGTAATAAATACAAATAAATCAAAAAGGTTGAAAATCTTTGCAAATACCTAAAAGATAAAGTTATGGCTAAATTGACATCTATTGCAAAGCACTTATACCTTGGGATATCTATCTAAAGGGGAGCATAGTATAAAATTAAGGGGGAGAAGTAATATCAAACATGGATATCTTTTTGAAATGACAAAGGGGGAGAAGAAAATATTAAAATAAAATAAAGATCAAAACTATAATAACTGAGCTTCATAATAAAAAAGGCCGAGCACTTACTTGCAAAACAAGAATGGCTACAAAAGGTAATCTTCAGGTATGAAATTCATTTGTTTTATATTTCCTTATTTATATTTTGGAAATGTTTGTCATCTTCAAAAAGGGGGAGATTGTTGGCTAAATGGACATCTATAAAACCCTTTGTTTTGATTATGACAAACATTTCATTCTTATTGATCTAACGAGCTACTTGAGTGTGCATGATTAAGGTGGATGACAAAGAAACTAGGGAAATCCATATGCTTACATGTTTATGTTTTCATGCAATGTAATCGCTTTGTAAAAACTTGTACAAATATATAATGTACAAGTACTTAGATTGCATGTAAATTAAGCGTTAGATTCTCCCTAGCTAAACACCACATTTAGATAAGTCATTCCCTTCAAATAGGATCACATATGCACACTCATACATATAATTAGTGCCTAAATTGAAACATTGAAACAGGACCAATCTCGGTCGACAAACTCCTCGACCGAGACACTCTCGGTCGACAATCTTCTCGACCGAGAAAGATCCAAAGTAGCCGTTAGACACAACTGACAAGGTAGTTGGCAGTTGAAGATAGACGTTGCAAATCACTTGTTCCAGAGAGCCTGTCGGTCGACAAAAGTTCGACCGAGTAGGTGTCTCGGTCGACCATTCCTCGACCGAGATGATCTCTGACAGCAACTGTAGAATTAATTAATTAGCCGTTGTTAAAACAACAAACTTGTACCTAACGGCTAGTTAAGCACTTAGAAACCCCTAGAAGTTGTCTAGAACGTCCTTAAGCATCCTTAGGCCATTCCTATAAATAGGACAAGCCATAGGACACTCAAATACACTTGTTACACTTGAGAAATCCTTGAGCATACTTTGAGCAATCTGTTTGTGAGCAATTTGAGCATTGTGACAATTGGCTATTTCCTTCCTTAGCTCAAAATTCGTGTCCTATAGGCTAGTATCTCCTACCCACTGCAATCACAAGTTCATACACTTGGTTAGGAGATCTATACACTTGATCTAGGCAAATCAAGCCTTGGGCTACAAAGGATAAGTTGTAATTTTCCTTTTTCCTTTCTTGTTCTCTATTACCGTTTGTACTCTCCTTGCTACTCCTAGGTTGGAGGCTGCTGATTGGAGAGGGTGGAGATCTTCTTGGTGAAGAAGGTGACTTTGAGCTACTTCAGAAGGCTGGTGCAACAGGAGGTTACTTCTAGAGAGGAAGGCTACTTCAAGGGGGAGCTTGGAGTTACTTCAAGAAGGCTACCTCAAAGTTGGTGCACCTACTTCAAGTGAAGGCTGTTCAAAGGGTGTAAAGGAAAGTATTGTATTTTGTATAAATCCTTGAGAAGGTAATAAAATAAATACTTTCAAAATCCCAGTTGGGTAAGCAACCGGGTAGTGGACTGACAACTTTAGTATTTGCTAAATTTAGAACCACTCTAAACACCTGTCTCCTTCTTCCAATTTTCAATTGTGGTTGTTTGAGTTTAATAAATTGTTAAAATTATTTAAAAACTCTATTCACCCCCCTCTAGTGTTTTTTCAATTGGTATCAGAGCAGGCTTCAAGGAACCCTAACCAGGTCTTGAAGAATGGAGGGTAATGGTGATTACAATCACAACAAAAGGTGCTGCTTGGACAAAACTACAACATGTTGCAATTGGTGTTTAGGAACAAGCCACACAACAAATAAATGTCCATGGAGATCAAAGAAGGAAGATGAGAACAAAGATTGTCTCATTGCCACAACTAGCGAGAAAGAAGAAGAAGAGGTAAGTCTTTTGATTTATCTAAAGAATAACTAGTTGCTAGCCTTGAAGAAACACATATTAAATATGTTGAATGCAAGAAGAAATTAAAGAAATCTAATAAAGCAAATGATGAATTACATTCTAAGCTTCTGGCTATTACATCTGAAAACGAAGATCTTAAAAAGATCATTGAAGATCACGATATTGAGTTAAAATCTATAGAGGCAAATTGTAATCTACTTTCTTTAGAGAAAAATAATTTGCAAAGACATGTGAATGATCTTAAAAAACAACCCATCTTATGCAACCATCTAGATTATGATTCTATTGTCAAAGAAAGAAATTCATTGTCTTCTAATCTAGATCAAGCAAAACTAGATATCAAGAAGAGAATGGAAGAGATTGCCAAGTTATAACAAAAAGTTAGTAATTTAAATAGTAATGGAATTCTTGATGAAATCTTAGATAATCCCTATCATCAAATCGGGAGAAGAGGACTAGGTTACAAGCCTAAAGGGAAATCCTATCAACAACCTAGTTGGAGAAAGTCACAAACACATCAATCTATATATGTACCTAAAGGAACATCATCACCCAAGAACAACACTGAACACAACCATAGAAAAAGATATGAGGTTGACTCGATATGCTGTCATTATTGTTTGCGCCTTGGTCATTATTCCTTTTCATGTCCTTACAAGAGAAAAGATGTCGAGTTAGTTTGGGTTCCAAGACCTCCAAACTAAATAAAAGCAATTAAAGTTGAGATATGACCAAGAACCTTAGTTGCATATTTCTACGTCTATCTCAACTCAACATAATGGGATAACAAATAAATCTAAGTATCTAAATATTTAACTTGCATAGTTATGTTTTTATTTGGAAGCAATTAACAGTTCCAGAAATATTGTCAGTCGAGAGGCTGTCGACCGAGACAGTGTCGGTCGAAAAATTGTCGACCGAGCATGTCACTGATTTCTAGTCTGTTGCAAAATTGCTGAATCTCTTTGAAATTGATGAAATTGCTATCTATTTGTGATTGATATATGTTGAAAATCATCCCTACAAATTTAAATGAGATTAATATTAGTTTATTTCATAAATAATTTAAGTTTAAACTGAAATTATGCTTAGCTCAAGTAAAAAGAAAATTTCTATTTTCACATGATCATGTGATGGAATTATATGCTGTTATCATTACATCATGGATATGCTTTCAATATTTGGTACGCATTGATAATGATAAATTGTATGCATGGATCTGTGATGATATTCGGCAAGCAAAATGATTTATTGGTTATATGCTATTGCTTGCAACACATAAGACAAAATCTCTAAATTAGTATTTTTTTGAAGAATTGAGATATTAATTGTGCCTTCATTTAAGAATTATATCAAGTAGTATGCTTCAACTTGATACTTAATCAAATTTTATGCAAATATTATACTCGATATGTTCAATTTGAAAATCTACAAATTTGCCTCTTGGTTAAAATGAAATTTGACCAAGGGGCGCTTTGGTCGTAGTCAAATGCGACCTAAAATAAGTTTGACACAATAACTATTTGAATATCATTTTATTGTGATTAAAAGCAAAATCAAATTATGATCACAAAATTGTCCCAATATTGTCAATAATGAAACAAAATATTACTCCCTTAGAAAATATATATATGCTTTACAAATTCAGTCTATCATTTGCATTAACAATAAGCTTAAAAAAATTCGTACCCAGTAAGTCTGTCGGTCAACGAATCTTCGACCGAAAACCTCTCGGTCTGCTCACCTCTCTCAACTGACAGAATCAAGACAGACCTAACATCAGACACACTTCCGGTCGACAATTGTTCGACCGAGACAGTGTCGGTCGACAATTTCTCGACCGAGAAAGAGCCGTTGGGATATGACCGTTGCAATCCGACCATTACTGTTAACGGCCGACCATTGCAAGTCGACCGTTGGACGGCCGAGTGGCGCGTCTGGAATATGACCGTTGCGGACGCTCGGTCGACAAATTGTCGACCGACCCGGTCACTGGATTGCTATAAAAGGGACCAAAAATGGGTCACTTCTTCACACCTTCATATTCTTGTTTCCATAGGCCCTCTCTAGTGAATTCTTGTGCAAATCTTCAGCATCCTCATCCCCAAGACTTCCTTGCTTCTTCTCCACCTTCAAGTAATACAATGACATCATCCTCTACTCGTGGAAAGAAGAAGGTCGCCGACAGGAAACAAAGGGAAGCTACTCCACCATTGACGATCATCAACGACATTGCCTTCGTCGACGGAGATGCTGGTGATCACTATCTATGGCTCTCCTCCAAAGCTCCTCTCCCACGATGACCAGTTGAAGTTATGGACTTCCTCAACATCGTCGACTTGGAGGATCTTTTTGAAGTGCAAAAGTTGAAAGAGTTCATCAATCCTTCTTTCACTTCCTATTCCACCAAGGTAGTGAATGAATTCTATGCTAACCTCATCTCCCACTCTGAAAGAGAAACCATCTTCTTCTATACTATGGTCAATGGGCATAGCTTTCGATTTACTGAAGGAGATATTCTTGACATGCTAAATATTGACATAGATGAATATCAAGACACCCTTGACCTTACCACTGGAAACCCACTTAATCAATTTTCCCAAGAAGACCATACAATTAGTCTTAGTGACATCAAAAGAACCATTTTTCAATCAAATACAACCTGTCACGAAGATAGGGGCACATACTATGCTATCAATCTCAAACCAGCTGCTAGGATTGTAAATCTTATTGTTTCAACAAACATACATCCTAGAGCAAATAAGTCTGAAGTTCCTATTTTTCGTATGTGTCTAATATATGCCATTATCCAACGCATTCCCACAAACTTTATCCGCATTATTCTTAAAAACATGCTTGAGTTTTCTGGCAATCCTCCATATGCTGATCTTGTATGCCAAATTACTCAACATTTTCTTAAGACCCAAATTGAGGATATGGGATATACATGGGAGCGTAGACCACAAAAAATAAGTAAGAATACTGTAGAAAAAATGGGAATTGATTTCGGTCATAAGAGGGCTAGGGTAGAAGGAGAGACATCTACCCAAGATATACCACCTCCACCTCCTCCTACCAGCCTTGTACTATGGAGCTGAGCCTTTTCTTGGGAAAGACCCTGACATTGATGTAATTCTTAAGTCTTTCCTGTGAGATTTGGAATTGTATTAGTTGTAATGGAATCTTTGCAAAATTGTAATAAATGGGTTATCTTTACATGATTTGGCTATCTTTTCATGCTTGTAATTGGTTATCTTCATAATGGATTTTTTTTTTCATTTGAATTTGGATTGTAAGACTATTGTAGAGCATACAAAATAAGGGGAGTAATAAATACAAATAAATCAAAAAGGTTGAAAATCTTTGCAAATACCTAAAAGATAAAGTTATGGCTAAATTGACATCTATTGCAAAACACTTATACCTTGGGATATCTATCTAAAGGGGAGCATAGTATAAAATTAAGGGGGAGAAGTAATATCAAACATGGATATCTTTTTGAAATGACAAAGGGGGAGAAGAAAATATTAAAATAAAATAAAGATCAAAACTATAATAACTGAGCTTCATAATAAAAAAGGCTGAGCACTTACTTGCAAAACAAGAATGGCTACAAAAGGTAATCTTCAGGTATGAAATTCATTTGTTTTATATTTCCTTATTTATATTTTGGAAATGTTTGTCATCTTAAAAAAGGGGGAGATTGTTGGCTAAATGGACATCTATAAAACCCTTTGTTTTGATTATGACAAACATTTCATTCTTATTGATCTAACTAGCTACTTGAGTGTGCAGGATTAAGGTGGATGACAAAGCAACTAGGGAAATCCATATGCTTACATGTTTATGTTTTCATGCAATGTAATCGCTTTGTAAAAACTTGTACAAATATATAATGTACAAGTACTTAGATTGCATGTAAATCAAGCGTTAGATTCTCCCTAGCTAAACACCACATTTAGATAAGTCATTCCCTTCAAATAGGATCACATATGCACACTCATACATATAATTAGTGCCTAAATTGA
The DNA here is from genome assembly GCA_963693085.1 of Alisma plantago-aquatica. Taxonomy (NCBI): domain Eukaryota; kingdom Viridiplantae; phylum Streptophyta; class Magnoliopsida; order Alismatales; family Alismataceae; genus Alisma; species Alisma plantago-aquatica. The sequence goes on from OY856410.1 coordinate 645,027,928, forward strand.
AACATTGAAACAGGACCAATCTCGGTCGACAAACTCCTCGACCGAGACACTCTCGGTCGACAATCTTCTCGATCGAGAAAGATCCAAAGTAGCCGTTAGACACAACTGATAAGGTAGTTGGCAGTTGAAGATAGACGTTGCAAATCACTTGTTCCAGAGAGCCTGTCGGTTGACAAAAGTTCGACCGAGTAGGTGTCTCGATCGACCATTCCTCGACCGAGATGATCTCTGACAGCAACTGCAGAATTAATTAATTAGCCGTTGTTAAAACAACAAACTTGTACCTAACGGCTAGTTAAGCACTTAGAAACCCCTAGAAGTTGTCTAGAACGTCCTTAAGCATCCTTAGGCCATTCCTATAAATAGGACAAGCCATAGGACACTCAAATACACTTGTTACACTTGAGAAATCCTTGAGCATACTTTGAGCAATCTGTTTGTGAGCAATTTGAGCATTGTGACAATTGGCTATTTCCTTCCTTAGCTCAAAATTCGTGTCCTATAGGCTAGTATCTCCTACCCACTGCAATCACAAGTTCATACACTTGGTTAGGAGATCTATACGCTTGATCTAGGCAAATCAAGCCTTGGGCTACAAAGGATAAGTTGTAATTTTCCTTTTTCCTTTCTTGTTCTCTATTACCGTTTGTACTCTCCTTGCTACTCCTAGGTTGGAGGCTGCTGATTGGAGAGGGTGGAGATCTTCTTGGTGAAGAAGGTGACTTTGAGCTACTTCAGAAGGCTGGTGCAACGGGAGGTTACTTCTAGAGAGGAAGGCTACTTCAAGGGGGAGCTTGGAGTTACTTCAAGAAGGCTACCTCAAAGTTGGTGCACCTACTTCAAGTGAAGGCTGTTCAAAGGGTGTAAAGGAAAGTATTGTATTTTGTATAAATCCTTGAGAAGGTAATAAAATAAATACTTTCAAAATCCCGGTTGGGTAAGCAACTGGGTAGTGGACTGACAACTTTAGTATTTGCTAAAGTTGGAACCACTCTAAACACCTGTCTCCTTCTTCCAATTTTCAATTGTGGTTGTTTGAGTTAAATAAGTTATTAAAATTATTTAAAAACTCTATTCACCCCCCCTCTAGTGTTTTTTCAATTGGTATCAGAGCAGGCTTCAAGGAACCCTAACCAGGTCTTGAAGAATGGAGGGTAATTGTGATTACAATCACAACAAAAGGTGTTCCTTGGACAAAACTACAACATGTTGCAATTGGTGCTTAGGAACAAGCCACACAACAAATAAATGTCCATGGAGATCAAAGAAGGAAGATGAGAACAAAGATTGTCTCATTGCCACAACTAGCGAGAAAGAAGAAGAGGTAAGTCTTTTTGATTTATCTAAAGAATAACTAGTTGCTAGCCTTGAAGAAACACATATTAAATATGTTGAATGCAAGAAGAAATTAAAGAAATCTAATAAAGCAAATGATGAATTACATTCTAAGCTTCTGGCTATTACATCTGAAAATGAAGATCTTAAAAAGATCATTGAAGATCATGATATTGAGTTAAAATCTATAGAGGCAAATTGTAATCTACTTTCTTTAGAGAAAAATAATTTGCAAAGACAAGTGAATGATCTTAAAAAACAACCCATCTTATGCAACCATCTAGATTATGATTTTATTGTCAAAGAAAGAAATTCATTGTCTTCTAATCTAGATCAAGCAAAACTAGATATCAAGAAGAGAATGGAAGAGATTGCCAAGTTACAACAAAAAGTTAGTAATTTAAATAGTAATGGCATTCTTGATGAAATCTTAGATAATCCCTATCATCAAATCGGGAGAAGAGGACTAGGTTACAAGCCTAAAGGGAAATCCTATCAACAACCTAGTTGGAGAAAGTCACAAACACATCAATCTATATATGTACCTAAAGGAACATCATCACCCAAGAACAACACTGAACACAACCATAGAAAAAGATATGAGGTTGACTCGATATGCTGTCATTATTGTTTGCGCCTTGGTCATTATTCCTTTTCATGTCCTTACAAGAGAAAAGATGTCGAGTTAGTTTGGGTTCCAAGACCTCCAAACTAAATAAAAGCAATTAAAGTTCAGATATGACCAAGAACCTTAGTTGCATATTTCTACGTCTATCTCAACTCAACATAATGGGATAACAAATAAATCTAAGTATCTAAATATTTAACTTGCATAGTTATGTTTTTATTTGGAAGCAATTAACAGTTCCAGAAATATTGTCAGTCGAGAGGCTGTCGACCGAGACACTGTCGGTCGAAAAATTGTCGACCGAGCATGTCACTGATTTCCAGTCTGTTGCAAAATTGCTGAATCTCTTTGAAATTGATGAAATTGATATCTATTTGTGATTGATATATGTTGAAAATCATCCCTACAAATTTAAATGAGATTAATATTAGTTTATTTCATAAATGATTTAAGTTTAAACTGAAATTATGCTTAGCTTAAGTAAAAAGAAAATTTCTATTTTCACATGATCATGTGATGGAATTATATGCTGTTATCATTACATCATGGATATGCTTTCAATATTTGGTACGCATTGATAATGATAAATTGTATGCATGGATCTGTGATGATATTCAGCAAGCAAAATGATTTATTGGTTATATGCTATTGCTTGCAACACATAAGACAAAATCTCTAAATTAGTATTTTTTTGAAGAATTGAGATATTAATTGTGCCTTCATTTAAGAATTATATCAAGTAGTATGCTTCAACTTGATACTTAATCAAATTTTATGCAGATATTATACTCGATATGTTCAATTTGAAAATCTGCAAATTTGCCTCTTGGTTAAAATGAAATTTGACCAAGGGGCGCTTTGGTCGTAGTCAAATGTGACCTAAAATAAGTTTGACACAATAACTATTTGAATATCATTTTATTGTGATTAAAAGCAAAATCAAATTATGATCACACAATTGTCCCAATATTGTCAATAATAAAACAAAATATTACTCCCTTAGAAAATATATATATGCTTTACAAATTCAGTCTATCATTTGCATTAACAATCGGCTTAAAAAAATTCGTACCCAGTAAGTCTATCGGTCGACGAATCTTCGACCGAAAACCTCTCGGTCTGCTCACCTCTCTCAACCGACAGAATCAAGACAGACCTAACATCGGACACACTTCCGGTCGACAATTGTTCGACCGAGACAGTGTCGGTTGACAATTTCTCGACCGAGAAAGAGCCGTTGGGATATGACCGTTGCAATCCGACCGTTACCGTTAACGGCCGACCATTGCAAGTCGACCGTTGGATGGCCGAGTGGCGCGTCTGGAATATGACCGTTGCGGACGCTCGGTCGACAAATTGTCGACCGACCCGGTCACTGGATTGCTATAAAAGGGACCAAAAACGGGTCACTTCTTCACACCTTCATATTCTTGTTTCCATAGGCCCTCTCTAGTGAATTCTTGTGCAAATCTTTAGCATCCTCATCCCCAAGACTTCCTTGCTTCTTCTCCACCTTCAAGCAACACAATGGCATCATCCTCTACTCGTGGAAAGAAGAAGGTCGCCGGCAGGAAACAAAGGGAAGCTACTCCACCATTGACGATCATCAACGACATTGCCTTCGTCGACGGAGATGCTGGTGATCGCTATCTACGGCTCTCCTCCAAAGCTCCTCTCCCACGACGACCAGTTGAAGTTATGGACTTCCTCAACATCGTCGACTTGGAGGATCTTTTTGAAGTGCAAAAGTTGAAAGAGTTCATCAATCCTTCTTTCACTTCCTATTCCACCAAGGTAGTGAATGAATTCTATGCTAACCTCATCTCCCACTCTGAAAGAGAAACCATCTTCTTCTATACTATGGTCAATGGGCATAGCTTTCGATTTACTGAAGGAGATATTCTTGACATGCTAAATATTGACATAGATGAATATCAAGACACCCTTGACCTTACCACTGGAAACCCACTTAATCAATTTTCCCAAGAAGACCATACAATTAGTCTTAGTGACATCAAAAGAACCATTTTTCAATCAAATACAACCTGTCACGAAGATAGGGGCACATACTATGCTATCAATCTCAAACCAACTGCTAGGATTGTAAATCTTATTGTTTCAACAAACATACATCCTAGAGCAAATAAGTCTGAAGTTCCTATTTTTCGTATGTGTCTAATATATGCCATTATCCAATGCATTCCCACAAACTTTATCCGCATTATTATTAAAAACATGCTTGAGTTTTCTGGCAATCCTCCATATGCTGATCTTGTATGCCAAATTACTCAACATTTTCTTAAGACCCAAATTGAGGATATGGGATATACATGGGAGCGTAGACCACAAAAAATAAGTAAGAATACTGTAGAAAAAATGGGAATTGATTTCGGTCATAAGAGGGCTAGGGTAGAAGGAGAGACATCTACCCAAGATATACCACCTCCACCTCCTCCTACCAGCCTACCCTATGATCCCATCCAAAACACTCTCACCTATGTTGCTGGGTCACAATATCATCTTAGTAAACAACTAGATTATAATCATCATGCCATGACTTATCTAAACCAAAGAATGCAAACTCTTTCTCCAAACCAACCAGATGAATATCCTTACTCTTTAAATCCTGGCATGCTCGATCCATATAATCCATCTTACAACTACTATCAACCTCCACCTCCACCATCTACAGATCTCACGCATACTCAGTTTTCATCAATGCAACTACAAGATATTGCTGCTCATTTCCGATTTGATCGTGTTCCAACCTTCTTGGAGGCATATGACTTAACCAAGACAGGTGCTCTGGAGTGGCAAACTTTGGTCCAGTACTATGGAGCTGAGCCTTTTCTTGGGAAAGACCCTGACATTGATGTAATTCTTAAGTCTTTCCTGTAAGATTTGGAATTGTATTAGTTGTAATGGAATCTTTGCAAAATTGTAATAAATGGGTTATCTTTACATGATTTGGCTATCTTTTCATGCTTGTAATTGGTTATCTTCATAATGGATTTTTTTTCATTTGAATTTGGATTGTAAGACTATTGTAGAGCATACAAAATAAGGGGAGTAATAAATACAAATAAATCAAAAAGGTTGAAAATCTTTGCAAATACCTAAAAGATAAAGTTATGGCTAAATTGACATCTATTGCAAAGCACTTATACCTTGGGATATCTATCTAAAGGGGAGCATAGTATAAAATTAAGGGGGAGAAGTAATATCAAACATGGATATCTTTTTGAAATGACAAAGGGGGAGAAGAAAATATGAAAATAAAATAAAGATCAAAACTATAATAACTGAGCTTCATAATAAAAAAGGCCGAGCACTTACTTGCAAAACAAGAATGGCTACAAAAGGTAATCTTCAGGTATGAAATTCATTTGTTTTATATTTCCTTATTTATATTTTGGAAATGTTTGTCATTTTCAAAAAGGGGGAGATTGTTGGCTAAATGGACATCTATAAAACCCTTTGTTTTGATTATGACAAACATTTCATTCTTATTGATCTAACGAGCTACTTGAGTTTGTAGGATTAAGGTGGATGACAAATCAACTAGGGAAATTCATATGCTTACATGTTTATGTTTTCATGCAATGTAATCGCTTTGTAAAAACTTGTACAAATATATAATGTACAAGTACTTAGATTGCATGTAAATCAAGCGTTAGATTCTCCCTAGCTAAACACCACATTTAGATAAGTCATTCCCTTCAAATAGGATCACATATGCACACTCATACATATAATTAGTGCCTAAATTGAAACAGGACCAATCTCGGTCGACAAACTCCTCGATCGAGACACTCTCGGTCGACAATCTTCTCGACCGAGAAAGATCCAAAGTAGCCGTTAGACACAACTGACAAGGTAGTTGGCAGTTGAAGATAGACGTTGCAAATCACTTGTTCCAGAGAGCCTGTCGGTCGACAAAAGTTCGACCGAGTAGGTGTCTCGGTCGACCATTCCTTGACCGAGATGATCTCTGACAGCAACTGCAGAATTAATTAATTAGCCGTTGTTAAAACAACAAACTTGTACCTAACGGCTAGTTAAGCACTTAGAAACCCCTAGAATTTGTTTAGAACGTCCTTAAGCATCCTTAGGCCATTCCTATAAATAGGACAAGCCATAGGACACTCAAATACACTTGTTACACTTGAGAAATCCTTGAGCATACTTTGAGCAATCTGTTTGTGAGCAATTTGAGCATTGTGACAATTGGCTATTTCCTTCCTTAGCTCAAAATTCGTGTCCTATAGGCTAGTATCTCCTACCCACTGCAATCACAAGTTCATACACTTGGTTAGGAGATCTATATGCTTGATCTAGGCAAATCAAGCCTTGGGCTACAAAGGATAAGTTGTAATTTTCCTTTTTCCTTTCTTGTTCTCTATTACCGTTTGTACTCTCCTTGCTACTCCTAGGTTGGAGGCTGCTGATTGGAGAGGGTGGAGATCTTCTTGGTGAAGAAGGTGACTTTGAGCTACTTCAGAAGGCTGGTGCAACGGGAGGTTACTTCTAGAGAGGAAGGCTACTTCAAGGGGGAGCTTGGAGTTACTTCAAGAAGGCTACCTCAAAGTTGGTGCACCTACTTCAAGTGAAGGCTGTTCAAAGGGTGTAAAGGAAAGTATTGTATTTTGTATAAATCCTTGAGAAGGTAATAAAATAAATACTTTCAAAATCCCAGTTGGGTAAGCAACCGGGTAGTGGACTGACAACTTTAGTATTTGCTAAAGTTGGAACCACTCTAAACACCTGTCTCCTTCTTCCAATTTTCAATTGTGGTTGTTTGAGTTTAATAAATTGTTAAAATTATTTAAAAACTCTATTCACCCCCCTCTAGTGTGTTTTCATAAATCTGATGCCTCTATCTACCTTCAAGAAGCTCAAACTTAAGGGATCTAGGAAGAGCAGCATAACAATCCAGTTGGTAGACAACTCAGTTGTTAAGCCATATGGTATATGTGAGGATGTCCTGGTAAAAGTGGATAGATTCATCTTTCCTACAGATTTTGTAGTGATGGAAATGCATGATGACCATGGCAATGAGCTTCTACCTGGAAGACCATTTCAAGCCACTACAGACATGATACTTGAGATGGGCAGAAGACGTCTGACTATGGGAATCCAAGATGACAAGTTTGAGATCAAGATGCCAGAGCACTCTCAAGCCATGGAAGATAAGGTGCAATGCAACATGCTTCCGCACGTGGATAGCAAGTTTTCTCTATTTCTAGTGAAGTCGTTCCTGGATATGTCCCATGTTATGACTAAAGTAGAAAGAGGTACTCTAGCGGTGGACATCCTAGAAAATACAAAGGTGATCTCACTGACCCAAGCAATGCGCTACCCGGACGATGAGGGAGAGGACTACGACCCTACTATTGAAGAAGAAGCCGTAGCTGATTCTATGATACAATCATCACCCAAGCTACCCTTAGAAGCATGCTTGATAAATAGAATGGAGGACATCATTTGCAACAACCACCTAGAGGAATGCATTTTGATGCTGAAGGCAGTACCTTGCTACTATGCAAGGCGCTTTGAAGACCTTGGACCACTAACCCCCACCATTGGTCACATATCTATTGAGCCCGCCAGACTTGGAGCTGAAGCCATTATTGTCGCACCTGAAGAATGTCTTCTTAGCTGTAGAGGAAAATCTCCCAGTGATCATATCATCCTCTTTGAGTGGTGAAGAGGAAGGAAAGTTACTCACCGTGCTGAAAAACCACTGAGCTGCATTTGGGTGGTCCACAACTGACATTAAAGGGACGTCTCCAACCTTGTACCAACACAAGATCCAGCTCAAAGAAGGAGCCAAGGAAATTGTACAACCTCAGAGGTGTCTCAATCTAATTATGACTGAGGTGGTGAAGAAGGAAGTTGTCAAGTTGTTGTTGGCAAGTATAATCTACACAATCTCTGATTCAATGTGGGTTAGTCCTACACAGGTAGTTCCTAAGAAAGGGGGATCACAGTCACTACTAATGTGGCCAATGAATTGATTTCCACTAGGCTAGTGATAGGATGGCTAGTGTGCATAGATTATCTCCATTTAAATACAACCACTCTTAAAGATCATTTCCCTTTACCTTTTATTGATCAGATCTTGGAATGATTATCTAGCCATTCACACTTTTGTTTTCTTGACGGGTATTCCGGGTATAATCAAATTTCCACAGAGCCTAAGGATCAAGAGAAATATACTTTCACCTACCCTTATGGCACGTTCACATACCGACAGATGCCTTTTGGTCTTTGTAACGCCCCTGCTACGTTTCAATGTTGTATGCTCGCCATTTTTTCTGACATGGTAGAGCAGTTCTTAGAAGTTTTTATGGATGATTTTTTTGTGTATGGGGAATCTTTCAATGATTTTCTATATAACCTTGATAGGGTGCTACAGAGATGTGAGGACACTCACCTAGTTCTAAAATGGGAGAAGTGTCATATGATGGTAAGTGAAGGGATTGTTCTTGGACATAAGGTGTCTGGCAAGGGCATGGAAGTGGATCCAGTAAAGATTGAAGTCATCTCCACAATACCTCCATTGACATAAGTGAAAGGAGTGAGGAGATTTTTAGGACACACTGGATTCTACCGTCATTTTATCAAGGATTTCTTGAAAATTGTCAAACCATTGTCTGAACTTTTAGAGAAAGATATCAAGTTTTCTTTGGATGAGTGCTGTTTAAAAGCTTTTGAAATCCTTAAAAAACTGATCTCCACACATATTGTGCAAGCTCCTGACTGGAGCCTTCCCTTTGAGCTGATGTGTGACGCATCAAATTATGCAGTAGGAGTTGTGTTGGGTCAACACAGAGACAAGACTCCAACTATCATATATTATGCGTCAAAGACTTTGAATAATGCACTGTTGATTTACACTACTATAGAAATAGAATTGTTGGCGGTAGTGCTTACTTTTGAAAAATTCCGCCAATACCTAGTTGGGGCTAAAGTGATAGTTTGGACTGACCATGCTGCCATCAAATACTTGTTACAAAAGAAAGATGCCAAACCCATATTGATTAGGTGGATTCTTTTACTTTAGGAATTTGATATTGAGATTAGAGACAAGGCAGGGGTCGAGAATGTTGTAGCCGATCATTTGTCTAGGTTGGAAAGGGCAGACAAAAAAGATATATCCATCCCCATTACTGAGGATTCCCATATGAGAAATTGATTGTAATTAAAACTGAAGATCCTCGATTTGTAGATATGTTAATTACCTTGCTTGTAAGGAATTGCCTGCAGATGTGTACCAAGAGAAAAACAATATGTTAATTAAAACTTGTACCAAGAGAAAAACAAAATTTCCACTCATTGAAGTTCTATATTTGGAATTACCCGATTCTTCTTAAACAATGCAGGGATGGGCTATTGAGAAGATGTATACCTGAATGTGAGGTAGAGAGCATCTTATCACACTGTCATTCTCTACCCATGGGTGGACACTATGCTAGCTCTAGGACTGTGGCTAAAGTCTTAGAGAGTGGGTTTTATTGGCCTACCTTGTTTAAGGATGCTCACAACTTTGTTTGTTGTCGAGACACATGTCAACGTGCATGTAATATCTTTAAGTGACATGAGATGCCCTTGAATGTGTTTCAGGAAGTTGAAGATTTTGATCTTTGGGGTATTGATTTTATAGGCCCATTTGTGTCATCTAATTCCAATATATATATATTACTTGTAGTTGATTATGTGTCTAAGTGGGTGGAAGCAATTCCAACCCGTACCAATGATCCACATGTAGTATGCAAGTTTGTGAAGGAATACATTTTCTATAGGTTTGGTGTTCCCTGCCTAATTATTAGTGATGGTGGTTCCCATTTCACTAATAGGCAGTTTGGAGCTTTACTGACCAAATACGGGGTAAAGCACCAAGTGGGCACTCCATATCACCCACAGACTCAAGGATAGGTTGAGGTGTCCAATAGAGAGGTGAAGAAAATATTAGAAAGGACAGTCTCAACCAATAGGATGAACAGGAGTTATGTGCTAGGTGATGCTGTTTGGGCTTACAGAACAACCTACAAAACCCCAATAGGAACAACACATTTTCGGCTGGTCTATGACCGTGCATGCCATCTACCCGTAGATCTTGAGCATAAGGCTAAGTGGGCCATGAAGAAGCTGAATTTCAACATAGATGAAGCAGGTAGAAAGAGGATTTTGGAGCTTAATGAATTAGATGAACTTAGGATGGATGCTTATGAAAGCTCTAGGATATATAAGGAAAGGACTAAAAAAATTCATGATAGGCACATTCTAAATAGGGTGTTTCTCCTAGGTCAGAAAGTCCTCCTTTTCAATTCTAGTCTTACGCTGCATCGGGGTAAGCTAAGGTCCAAGTGGAGCGGACCGTTTGTGATTAAAAAAGTCTTTACCCATGGTGTTGTGAACATTGTAGATGAGAACATGTCGTTCCTTATAAACGGCCAAAGATTAAAGCAATATTTTGGAGGAGAGGTAGAGTCACAGATAGAGGAGGTGAAACTTTGCACTGTTCCATAGATTCTTGCTCTATAGACCGTCTAGTCTAGGATGTTAAACAATGATGCTTGTTGGGAGGAAACCCAATCTTTATTTCTTTGTTTTTATGTTCAATTTCCATTTTTAGTTGTCACTTTAATTCTATTTTTGTAAAAATGGTACCGTGACTCGTTTTTGGAGTGTGCACGGCTTTAAAGTCAGTACCACTGAGTTTCGCAGTCGGTGGCACCGAAATGAGGTCAACATTTTGTCCACAACAACATCACAGACTCGGTACCATCGACTTCACTGGTCGGTACAACCGAGTCTCTGAAGATCTTTCAAGCGCTCACTAATAAGGACTCGGTACCACTGACTTTTTTAGTTGGTACTATCGACTTTTGGATGTGCCCATGTTCGGTATACCGAGTCCAAAAATTCAAAAGCACCGATAAATTCCAACAATTGGTACTACCGACTCGCCACATCAGCAATCTGGGCGTTCGTGATCCAACAACCATGACGTGCTTCATCGAGTAGTTGGTGGTACCGATCCATGACACAAGTTGGTACTACTGACGCGTCGTCGCTACCACCGGCTTAGGGCAATCCACACCATCTATGTCAGCCAATTGTAAGTCATCGATGCAACCGACCACAGATTGTGCTAGCCAACTTGGCACCACTGACTCTGCCACATTCAACTATATAAGGAGGGGTGGTGGAGGCATTTTCTTCACACACTCAACATCCACTCCTCCTACATTCTAGAGCAAGACTGCACCAAGCACTAATGGTCTTCCCTGAGCTTCCATTCTCTTAACCTCCTTCTTGCATCAAGAACATGGCTCCTAGGAGAGGAGTTGTTCCCCCACAGGGCGAGTTGGTCCCCCGGCCAACCTGCATTCAACACCCATCCTCGAAGATAAGGAAGCTCTATGAGGAGTTGCTAACAAGGCAGATAATCCCAATGCGATATGGTAATCACACATTGATCGAAAGGGCAGGCTTTACTGACAACATGTGCTAGATATGTCATAAGCAAGAAATGGAAGGAGATAATCCTTTCTTTAATGACTGGCAGACCTACCCGAACCTCGTCCTAGAGTTCTTAGCATCGCTTGATGTTCTCGTCACCCCTGAGCAGAAGATAGGAGGTGAATGGTGGGAAGACAATGTCAACTTCTGCCTCTTCAATAACAACTATTCTCTCATGCTGAGGGCCTTCAACCATATCTTCAACTGGGCTCACGTCCCAGAACACTTGGACCCATCTGAATTCAACTACGACTTGGCCTGGGAGCAGTTCATTGAGGTGCCAGTGGGATTTCATATAAACTGGCATATTAGTTCTATTACTGATATTGAGCATCCTTTTGCTCGTATGCTTCACCGCCTCTGCACCAATACTATTTTTGCTCGATCCGATCAAGCTCAAGAGAAGGTCCAAAAGCCAGACCTTTACTTTCTCTATAGGCTACTGGAGGGGGAGACTATTAACTTTGGAGCTTTCCCTCTGCTCCATGTGATTTCTGTGAGGCGCAATGTGACAAGGAAGGTGTCAATTTTATTTGGGGGTCTCATCACCCCTATGGCTTTCCATTTGTGCCTTGATTTATCCACCCTCGATCCATTGGAAGATACAACAAAGCTGGACCTCCTTCACTTCCACAAGGTGCATTGTTGGCTATATAGGCTAACGAGTTTCAACCCTAAAAAGGAGAGTTTACCCAACTTAACCGATCTCCGCAAGTATACAGAGGTAGTGTAGTCGAGATCGAACAGAAGGATCTTAAGTAATTAATTGAGTGCAACAACACTAAAGTTCAACAATCTAGATCGATTTAAAAAGGATGGTAATGTTTATCTAATTGCAGAAATTCAGATTCAAACTAGCAGTAAAAAGATTACCAAAAGGGTTTAGATTCAGAAATTAATGGATCTTGAACATTAGAATTTCACTCACATATCATAGCACATCATGGGAACATGAAAATCTAAACATACATAAGCACTTGTTTTAAAGGAAAAGTTGTGTTGCACTTCACCTCCCAGTATAAGTGCAACGATCTCAACTCAAAATCACATTCTCATGCATAAATTTCGTTTTTTATCACAACCTGTTCCTCAACTCATTTATCTCCACTCTCATGGTATAAAAAGAGTTGCCAAGAAGAGCACCTCCATACATTCCTACTCATCTTCTTAGATCAAGTAAGAAAGCAGAACACATGCATATAAAGTGGTCAACAATACATGTAAGAGATGATAAAATCGGTACTTTCATGGTAGAAAAACAAACAACATAGTATTTAGTACGAAATTAACTTGTTCCATACATGCTATGACATGGGAACTACTCTCCCATGCCCAAGAAAAGGGAATTACTTGTCCATAATAATGCTTTGTAGATTTGCTACAGAAAATTTAGGTTTTAACATGATCTAGAGGAGGAAAAATAAAGAGATCCGAAAATGTAACCACAAGAAGGAGGAATTCCGGCTTGGGGATGAAATTCTCCTTCTTTAGCCACTCCAAAATGAATTGGCTCCTCTCCTGAGAAGTTGTATGAAGTTTGGGAAGCTTGGCTGCACCTTGGAGAAGACAATGGAGAAGAAGAGAAGAAGAAATGGGCTCCTTTGGCAAGAAACCACCTCCTTTCTCCTCAAAATTGCCTTCCTATGCTCTCCTCTAGCTCTGGGATGAGGGAACTCTCAATTATGACCAGTGATAATCGCCCATCAAGTTCCCTCTTCATTTTAAACAAAAACTTGTATTTTTCAAAATTATGAAATTGCCAGAGACACGATGTGCGTCTAAAGTGCACGTCGTACAAAAGCTTCGACAATTTCTCTAGAATGTACTATGCACGGCCTACACAGAAGAAATGCATGCCATGCGACTTTCCAGAAGATTTTTGTCTGCTCCAGAATGCACTGCGCATGGCATGCATAGAAGAAATGCACGTCATGCAACTTTCCAGAAGATTTTTGTCTAGCCTGACGCTCCAGGTGCACGCCGTGCATTTGCTTTTCTGCACTTTTATGGAAACTCGTATGCCGTGCTCAAGGCTCGAACACGCCATGCATTTTGCTGTCTGGGTGAAGTAGAAATTCCTATGAAATCATGCGTGTCATGCATTCATCCTGCATGCCATGCATTCTGCTATTTCAACAGAACTAACTCTGCAATTCAGTCTTATTTGGAGCATATCTACAATGCAAGTTATGCGATAAGTAAAGTAACAAAAAGATGACAAAAGTAATATGAAAAGAGGCTAAATAATATCAATATGAACCAAATGTGTGTGTGATAGCATGTGAAAAGATGATGTAAAAATCACACAACAAATCCCCTTAAGCTTGAACTATTGCTTGTCCTCAAGCAAAAAGAATAGGGCTACAATCAAAGCGAAAGAGTAAACAAGCTCATGCATGGATTAAATGAAAATGAGATATACAATTAGATCAACCAATCAAGTACATTGTGCTTGTGTTCATTGTTATCGTCTCAAAATTTCAACATCCAAGATAGAGAAATTAAGTTCAGCAAGGTTGGTTCTAAATCAAGCGAAATGATCAACTAGACAACACTAAATAGAATTTGGATAATCAAGCCAAACAATCAGTGTATGTACATTACAAAATTTTCAGCTAGTATGGATGTAAGACGATGAAATCAGTGCTAACATTAACAAACTTAGTTGTACTCTTTTTCTCAAGGATATGATGATGGAAATTTTTGAGTTTCCGACATTTGGCTGCTAATTTAGGCTTATGCTCACGTGGAATGCTGGTTGGGGTGTTGTTTTTACCCTCTTTTGAAATTCATATCACCTAACCATCGTTTCCAGATCGGACTCACACTAGGCTAGCATGATATGTGGGACATTTGCCATCTTTTATTGTGTAAGGGTGAACAAAAGATAGCACAATTCATTATTCAACACCAAAGAGTCAACAAGAATGTTAAAGTAACAAGATTTCAGTCCTTGTTTTGTAAAATTTTCACTGAAAAAATTATTGTAAATGCACTAAAGGTTTGGCAAGAGTATCCCGTATTCTGTTAAATGTTGTAAAGTTGATTCATTCACTCAAAAATGGAACTGTTACATGTATTAACTAAGCAAGGATGTAAAAAGATTTTGAGATTTCAACAACAAACACAAGGCAAAATCATGTACATGGGGGTTTTCAATTTCCATTTCATTCATACATGCTCTTGATTTTTCTTTTCATATAGCCAAGAAACATAAAGGACATAATAGTTCAAGCATACAAGGGGGTTTCATTCTAATAATATAGCCTAAAATCATATTAACTTTACCATCAAGGAACTGAACATGGAATAAAATGGAAAACAACTGACACAACTAACACAAGGCAAAATCATGTACATGGGGGTTTTCAATTTCCATTTCATTCATACATGCTCTTGATTTTTCTTTTCATATAGCTAAGAAACATAAAGGACATAATAATTCAAGCATACAAGGGGGTTTCATTCTAATAATATAGCCTAAAATCATATTAACTTTACCATCAAGGAACTGAACATGGAATAAAATGGAAAACAATTGACACAACTAACTCAATTAAAGAAAAACTGAATGAAAACTACAAATACCGGCCGGTTGTGCCCCCCCTAAGCTTGAAGTTAGCAGTGTCCTCACTTCATCAATCAAACCTAAGGAGTTCAAAACCAGGTACCTATCATGGATCAAATCTCAAAAAGGAGGGCCACCGCCCTGATCCAGGAAAAATTGGCTGACGAGATCTGGAATATCCATGGGCTGGTATGCAGAATCATGCTGCTAGGGAAACTGGGGCTGTTGTGCGAACTCAGGCGGTGAAAACTCAGGCTGTTGTAATGGTGGTGACTAATACAACGGTGGTACAAAGTAATTTCCCTGAGAGATATGCCAATCGTCCATCCGGGTGACCATGTCGTACATCACAGTGTACTGTGTGACCATCTGGTCCAAACGGCAGTCGATGTGGTCAAACCACTGCTGAACATAACCATAAAGGTGCCTCACATCAGGCATCACCCAATCGTACTCCATATGAGTACTAGTAGAGGGTGGAAGTGGTGATGTAGTTGCTGCTGTAGATGTGGCTGTAGAGCTGCTGGGGCTAGGGGTGGGTGTCTTTGCCTCGTCCTCCGATTGTAACTCCATCTTACAACTTGCTTTGTTACTGAGGTCATTGCGGGTTGCATCGGGGATGACAATGAACTATTTCTTTGCGATAAAAACCTTGAACTTTCTGGTGCTATCACCATGCCTTGATATTAGACCACAAGAAATAAGATAGTTGATATCTACAAGGTTTTTCCCTAGTGTAGGTTCTAAAACAGCCACATCCAACGCTAGGTGCATTGCAAGTATAGTGATAAACCCACCACACATGATATCCCCCACCTCTCTTTGCTTCTTCTTCTTGGCTTCTAGAAGTTTGTTTACAATGTAGTAGCCAGAACCGATTTGCTCATTATTGACCATGCACCACAAGAAGAAAAGGTCGGTTTTCCCCACGACCCCTTGAGTTTCATTTTTGGCAAAAGGACATGTTCTTAGAAGGCGATGCACAACTCTGAAAATCAGATTATGGAGTGACAAAACTCGGGTATTCCTAGTCTTGTGCACCAGTTTACTGGTAATTTTAGACCAAAAAGTGTCACTATGGAAAGTGGGCGGATAATCAGTATAGCCTCTATAGTTGCACCTAAGCAAAGTACAAAACTGACGAAGATCCATAGAAAAGCATTTATTTAGAAGACGAAAACTGATCTTCGGATAGGTGTCACCGCGGTTTTGGGGGTCGTCTTCCGCCTTAAAGGTGGTCAAAAATTCATATACAAGGTGGGGGTAGGTCTTTGTGACTCTAGTGCAGAGTAGATGGAGGCCTAAAAACTGAAGATATCCCATTACCTCAGTCTTGAAACCTAGCTTGTCAAGTGTTTCTTCACAAACATAGTTGGAAGGTAGAACCCGCCTAGTGATGAGAAACTAGTAATCTACATCCTCCTTCGAGGTGACTCGGAACTGGGTGGAGGGTACAAACGTAGCAGCTTCAGAAGGTGTTGTGGAATATGAAGCTCCACCATGGCGTCTGCCCGAGCCTCTCTTGATTGGTGACATCGTTGTTGTAGTAGTGCACGGTGTGCAGAATGGGTTCAGGGCGTGCACTTGGAAACTGTTCTCTGCAATGTAGGTCAAATGCACGGCATGCAAAATGGCGTCACGACGTGCACCTGGAAGTTTGCTGCAGACAGAAATCTGCACCGTGAATGGGGAAAATGATGGGGAAAAATGGAGTTGTTGGCGGCGGAATTAGTCATTGCTGGCGAACGGAGGCACTAGGGATCTAGACGCTAAGGCTGTCGTTCATTAAGGGAGGCGACACGATTGGCGACATCGTCAGTGGCACTGATGGTGGAAACCATCGACGTCGTTGCTGCTGTAGAAGGCGTTGCCACTGCGAGTGATAGGAGAAGATGGCGTAGGTCACACGACTGGTGCGGACAGCGGCCTTTGTATCACTTGAAGCGACTGTTTTTTGAGTGTGGTGGCGACGCGAGATGCTTGGCGGTGCACGGCTGAGGGAGGAGGCGACGCTGGTGACGGCAGTGCTAGATCGAGCGTGGGGCTTGGTGGCACACGGTGTGAGCGGGTGGCGCACAGCTGCTAGGGTTTGTCTTTTGCTTTTTGCATGACTATTGGAGTGAGAAGTTAGGTCGTGCAATCCCCCTTTTTACCAATCATTACGAAAAAAGACACAGAGTGCATGTTATATGCACAACGTGTTCCTCTTAAGTTTCCTCTTTTCAAACTGCCTTTCACGCCCAGACGCACAACGTGTATGTATGGATGCACGCCGTGCAAGTTTACAGAAACTTTTGTTTCTCAGTTGATAGATAGACACACAACATGCATCATTTAAATGCACGTAGTGTAAGATTCCAATAATTTATTTTCACATTTGCAGCTCCAGGTGCACGACGTGCGTGGACAATTGCACGTCGTGCAACTTTCTAGAAATTTTCTATCTTCTGCAGCTCTTTGGGTGCACGTCGTGCACTTGGTAAATGCACACTGTGTTAGTTTCCAGAAACATATTCATGAATAGAACACGACGTGTTGGCAAAAACACGCCGTGTACCTGGAAATATATCCCGATTACAGTATGTATTCTGTTGAGGTGCACGCCGTGTCAAATAAAGACACGCCGTGCATTTTGGAATTTCTGTAGAAAATAGCAGTCAGTCAACACAAAATAAAGATAGTTATGGCGGAAATCAAGTCTAAATTATTACATTCATCCATGACAGGCTTATTGAAAAAATTAAAGAGTGTTTTTGACTCGAAGAACTTTAAAAGAAATCTATCCTAATGTGGGGTCAACTCCCACAAGGTCCTCCATTTATAGTCCAGAGTGAGACTCTTCAATTCTTTCAAGCATCTTAGAGGGAGCAAGAGGCTCCCTTATTCACTTCATCTCTACAAGAATAAAGCTTGCAATGCTTTCCGTTCACTTTGAAGTTTCCGTCTTTGCCTTGGAGTTCCACAGCTCCATATGGGAAAATCTTTAGCACAAGAAATGGGCCAGACCACTTTGATTTTAGCTTCCCTGGAAATAGCTTTAATCTAGAGTTGAATAGCAAGACTTTATCTCCTTCTTGGAAGTCCTTCCTGTGAATTCTTTTTTCATGCCAAGATTTTGTCCTTTCTTTGTACAACTTTGCATTCTCATAAGCATCAAGGCAAAGTTCCTCAAGTTCCTGCAACTGCAAAAGGCGCTTCTCTCCTGCCTTCTTCATATCAAAGTTCAAGAATTTAATGGCCCACAAAGCACAGTGCTCCAACTCTAGCGGAAGGTGACAAGATTTTCAATAAATAAGCTTGAACAGAATAGTCCCTATGATAGTCTTGTAGGCTGTGCGGTACACCCATAATGCATCATCAATCTTTAAAGCCCACTCTTTTCCTGAACTAGAAACAATCTTTTCAAGGATGTTTTTCAACTGTCGGTTTGAGACCTCTACCTGCTCGGAAGTTTGAGGATGATATGGCATAGAGATCTTATGAGTTACACCATATTTAGAGAGAAGGTTGTTGAATTGTTTTTCAGTAAAATGAGTGCCTCCATCTAAAATTACGGCTCAAGGAACTCCAAACTGAGGAAAGATGATTTTTTAAAGCATCTTTACTACAGATTTGGCATCCGACACTTGGGTTTGGATGGCCTCAACCCATTTGGACACATATTCACAAGCAACAAGAATGTATTGGTACCCACAAGAGGATGGGAATGGTCCCATGTAATCCACTCCCCATACATTAAACACCTCAACTTCTAAGATAGAGTTGAGGGGCATGTCATCACGATGGGATATACCTCATGTTCTTTGACATCTATCACAATATTTTACAAATAGATTGGCATCCTTGAATAATGTGGGCCAATAAAAGCCAACTTGTAGTATCTTAGCAAAGTTTTCTTTCCTCTAAAATGGCCTCCATAAGGAGAGGCATGACATTCAGCAATAATGTTTGGAATTTCTTCTTCAATAACACACTGACGGATTAGCCCATCACTTCCATGCTTGAATAACAATGAATCATCCCAATAATAGAATTTCACATCATGAAAGAATTTCTTCTTTTGTTGATACGTCAAATCAGGTGGAAGTTGTCCGGTAGCAAGGAAGTTGGCAATGTCTGCAAACCATGGTGCTTGAGTAGATGACAACACATAGAGTTTTTCAATGGGTAAATGATCTTCAATGGGTAATGGATTTCCAGCCTCCGTGGTTAATCTAGAAAGATGATCAACAACATTATTTTCTGTACCTTTCTTATCCCAGATCTCAAGATCAAATTCTTGTAGAAGCAAAATCCAATGAATAAGATGTGGTTTAGCACCTTTCTTGTTCAGAAAATACTTTATGGCATCATGATCACTGTATACAATCACCTTAGATCCCACCAAATATTGTCAAAACTTGTCAAAAGCATATATAATGGCTAGCATTTCCTTCTATGTGGTTGTATAGTTGATCTGTGCTTCATCAAGGGTTTTGCTTGCATAATAAATGGCATGGAGTTTCTTGTCCTTCTGCTATCCTAGAACAACTCCCACTACATAATCACTTGCGTCACACATTAACTCAAAAGGAGAATCCCATTCCAGAGGTTGAATAATTGGGGCTAAAATGAGGGCCTCCTTGAGCTTAGAAAAAGCTACGTGGCAATCATCATCAAATACAAACTCAGCGTCTTTTGCAAGTAGGGAACACAACGGCTTTGCAATCTTAGAGAAATCTTTAATGAATCTTCTATAAAAACCTGCATGGCCAAGAAATCTGCGGATGTCTTTAACTGAAGATGGAATAGACATCTTCTCAATGGCTTCAACCTTTGCCATGTCCACTTCAATACCTTTGTTAGATACAACATGTCCTAGTATTACACTGGATTGTACCATGAAATGGAACTTCTCCAAATTTAGCACTAGGTTAACCTTTTTAGAGTGGGCCAAGACTAAAGACAGGTTCAATAGACATTGATCAAAGGAATCAGTGTATACACTAAAGTCATCCATAAAAATCTCCATCATATTTTCAATAAAATCAGAGAATATGGCCATCATACACCGCTGGAATCTTGTGGGAGCATTGCAAAGATCGAACGACATACGACGATAGGCATATGTTCCATAAGTACAAGTGAATGTGGTTTTCTCTTGGTCGGGTGGATAAATAGGAATTTGAAAAAATATAGAATATCCATCCAAGTAACAAAAGTAAGAATGCTTTATGAGGTGTTCAAGCATCAAATCAATGAAAGGCAACAGAAAATGATCCTTGGGGGTTGCCTTATTTAGACGCCGGTAGTCAATACACATACGCCAGCCGGTGACCATGCGTGTTTGTATTAACTCATCATTGTCTCCCTTGATGATAGTTGCACCCCCCTTCTTAGGAACCACGCGAATGGCACTAACCTAGGGGCTGTCACTAATGGGATAAATGATTCCAACATCAATTAATTTGAAAATATCTTTCTTTACCACTTCAAGCATATTTTGATTTAGGCACCTAGGTGGTTCAAATGTTGGTTTGGCATCATCTTCCATATTTATTCTATGCATGCAGATTGAAGGATGAATGCCTTTTAAATCATCTATGGAATAACCAATGACGTCTTTATACAAACGCAGTTCGACAAGTAATTTATTTTCTTGGTCATTAGTTAATTCATCATTTATTATAACAGGGGATGTAGAGTTTGGGTCAAGAAATGCATACCTCAACCCGGGTGGAAGGGCTTTTAGTTCTACCTTTTTCCCTACTTCATAAACTTTGTCATCAACAAGTGGAGCATCTTCATTAGTAGCTCGTGTTTTAGAGATAGGAAATGCTCAAGAAATTTTAGATTTGTTGATTTTAGCCACATCATTATCACAAAGATTAATCATTAAATCAACAATATCATCATTATCCTCCTCAATTGGATCAATAGTGTCTAACAAACAGATTTCTTCAACATGTGCGGGTGCTTTCATGGCATCATAAATAGATAATTCCATTGCTTCCTCACCAACACGTAGAGTGAGCTTTCCTTCCCAAACATCAACAAGATATCTGGCAGTCCTCAAGAATGGTCTTCTAAAAGGAACAGGATTGAAAGGGATCTCCACCATATCGAGAATGACAAAATCACATGGTATATAGAACTTTCCGATCTGCACTAGTACGTCCTCTACTATACCTTTTGGGTATTTAATAGAATGATCGGCTAATTCAATAGCCATCTTTGTTGGCTTTAAATATCCAAGATCCAGTTCTTGCCATAAGGTAGATGGAATGAGACTAATACTAGCACCAAGGTCTACTAGACCCTTGTCAAAAGTGACATTGTTGATCTTACATGGTAGTGTAAAAGCTCCCAAATCATCAAGCTTTTGTGGAAGGCAGTTCTGAATAATAGAGCTCACTCTCTCCGAAAGCATCACTGTTTCAATGTGATCAACCTTTCTTCTTTTAGTTAGGATATCCTTTAGGAACTTAGCATAATAAGGCATCTCGGTAATAACTTCAGTAAAAAGAAGATTGATATGTAGTTTATTGAGAATGTCCATAAATTTCCTAAACTTGAGGTCTTCCTTCTTATTGGCAAGCCTTTGAGGAAAAGGTGCAGTGGCCTTGAAAGAAGGTGGTGTTTCGCCCGTACCTTTCTCCTTGATACAATTAGGAGTGTTGGACTCCTCTTCATCGTCTACCTCCATGTTATTCTCTTTGGGTGGAGAAGGTCTCTCAATTTGAGCTCCACTTCTTAGAGTAATTGCATTAGCTTGTTGCCTTGGGTTTACATCTGGTTGACTTGGAAGAGAACTAGATTGTAGATTCTTATGCTGTGCTAGAGCTTGCTGTGCTATTTGGTTCTCCAACATCTTGGTATGAGTGGAAATACCATCCACTTTAGCAAAAAGTTGAGCAATAGCATATTTCAACAACTTGTCATTTCCCCAGAGTTCTTCATTCTGTTGCATTTGTGTAGACATCAATTTTTCCATCATGGCTTCTAGAGAAGAACTTTGGGGTTGTTGTGTCTATTGGTAACCCCAATTATTAAAACCCGGCTGATTCCCTTATCGGTTGAAATGTTGTTGTTTCTGTGGTTGCTACTGTCCTTGTTGGAAGTTCTGAGCGTTGCTTATGTTACGATAGGAGAAATTATGATGATCTCTCCATCCTGGATTGTATGTGTTGGAATAGGGATTGTATTGCTTGTTCCCTTGCATTCCAATGGCATTGACCTGTTCAAAACTCCCTTCATTTGTATTAGGAGCAAAGCATGAAGAATAAGTATGCCATGCATTGCCACAAGCTTCACATATAACTTCAGCTGATTAGATTTGTAAAGTGGTCATCTTCTCGAACTTCTGTGTAAGAACATCGAGTTTGGAAGCAATAAGATCAACGACATCAACATTATGTTTCCCTCCTTGCTTCCCGTTTGAAAAACTACCTGTAGAGGCTGATTTTGCTCCCCTATCTGCTCCCCATTGGCAGTGATTAAGCGATATTTCTTCAATGATGTCAAAAGCCTCCCTATAAGACCTAGTCATCAATGCGCCATTGGCTGCAACATCTAGTGTCAACCGGGTGTTGTAGAACAATCCATTATAGAAAGTTTGGAGTAGCAGCTAGTTGGTCAAACCATGGTGCGGGAAAAGGCATTGAAGATCCTTAAACCGTTCCCATGTGTCATATAGAGTTTCTCCTTCATTTTGAGAGAAATTGGTGAGCTGATTTCTTAATTGGGTTGTCTTGCTAGGCGGGAAATACTTTTCAAGGAAAGCATTTAAGAGTTGGTCCCAACTTTTGATTGACTTCCTTGGAAGAGACAAAAGCCATGCCTTGGCTCTATCTCTTAGGGTGAAAGGGAATATCATAAGTCTTACTCCTTCGGCAGATACCCCGTTGATTCAAAAAGTATTCAGATATTCTAAGAACTCAGCAACATGAAGACTTGGATCTTCATTAGCTGTACCTCCAAAATGATTATGTTGTATCATCTACATCATAGAAGGAGCAATAGAGAAATTGTTCGCTTCTACTGTAGGTAGGTCAATGGCCCCACAAATGTTTGTGGCGACCGACATTGCGAAGTCCTTCAAAGGACGACCGTCCTCCATGATTGGATCACTTGGTGTAGCTTCCTCAAGGTGTGAAGAAGATGGCGATGGTGATGATGGTGAAGTACTTCCTAGCAATAGTGGTTCTACTCTCCTTGCTCTTCTTAAGCTTGAAAGGGTACACTCGATTTCAAGGTCTAACAACGCAGATGTTTGAAGACCCCTTTGTGAGTGACGCATACCACTTGAAAAATAGCAAGAGGAATTAAGAACACAACTAAAAGGTATAAGGAAATTTGAAAATGGAAATGGTGATCTAGTCTCAATACTAATTAGCACTTATTACTCCAATTAAATTATCATAGCTCCCCGACAATAATTCCAAAAACTTGTTGGCTATATAGGCTAACGAGTTTCAATCCTAAAAAGGAAAGTTTACCCAACTTAACCAATCTCTGCAAGTATACATAGGTAGTGTAGTTGAGATCGAACACAAGGAGCTTAAGTAATTAATTGAGCACAACAACACTAAAGTTCAACAATCTAGATCAGTTTAAAAAGGATGGTAATGTTTATCTAATTGCAGAAATTCAGATTTAAACTAGCAGTAAAAAGATTACCAAAAGGGTTTAGATTCAGAAATTAATGGTTCTTGAACATTAGAATTTCACTCACATATCATAGCACATCATAGGAACATGAAAATATAAACATACATAAGCACTTGTTTTAAAGGAAAAGTTGTGTTGCACTTCACCTCCCGGTATAAGTGCAACGATCTCAACTCAAAATCACATTCTCATGCATAAATTTCATTTTTGATCACAACATGTTCCTCAACTCATTTATATCCACTCTCGTGGTAGAAAAAGAGTTGCCAATAAGAGCACCTCCATACATTCCTACTCATCTTCTCAAATCAAGCAAGAAAGTAGAACACATGCATATAAAGTGGCCAACAATACATGCAAGATATGATAAAATCGGTACTTTCATGGTAGAAAAACAAGCAACATAGTATTTAGTATGAAATTAACTTATTCCATACATGCTATGACATGGGAGATACTCTCCCATGCCCAAGAAAAGAGAATTACTCATCCATAATCATGCTTTGCAGATTTGCTACAGAAAATTCAGGTTTTAACATGATCTAGAGGAGGAAAAACAAAGAGATCCGAAAATGCAACCACAAGGAGGAATTTTGGCTTGGGGACAAAATTCTCCTTCTTTAGCCACTCCAAAATGAACTGGCTCCTCTCCCAAGAAGCTACACGAGGTTTGGGAAGCTTGGATGCTCCTTGGAGAAAAGAATTGAGAAGAAGAGAAGAAGAAATGGGCTCCTTTGGCAAGAAACCACTTCCTTTCTCCTCAAAATTGCCTACGTCTACTCTCCTCTGGATCTGGGATGAGGGAACTCTCAATTATGCAAGTGATAACCACCCATCAAGTTCCCTCTTCATTTTCAACAAAAACTTGTATTTTTCAAAATTCTGAAACTGTCGGATACACGACGTGCGTCCAAAGTGCACGTCGTGCAAAAGCTTCGACAGTTGCTCCAGAATGTACTGTGCACGACGTGCTCAGAAGAAATGCATGCTGTGTGACTTTCTAGAAGATTTTTGTCTGCTCCAGAATGCACTGTGCACGGCGTGCACAGAAGAAATGCACGCCGTGCGACTTTCCAGAAGATTTTTGTCTAACCTGACGCTCCAGGTGTACGTCGTGCATTTGCTTTTCTGCACTTTTCCAGAAACTCGCACGCTGTGCTCAAGGCTCAAACACGCCATGCATTTTGCTATCTGGGTGAAATGGAAATTCCTCTGAAATCGTACACGTCGTGCGTTCATCCTACACGTCGTACATTCTGCTGTTTCAGCAGAACTAACTCTGCAATTCAGTCTTATTTGGAGCATATCTGCAATGCAAGTTATGCGATAAGTAAAGTAACAAAAAGATGGCAAAATTAATATGAAAAGAGGCTAAATAATATCAGAATGAACCAAATGTGTGTGTGATAGTATGTGAAAAGATGATGTAAAAATCACACAACACGTATCTTCTCCAATACCACCACAATGTGCTCTATGCGCATTGCACCCGCCGAGACATATTTTGGGAGTGCAGCCTCCCCGACCCTATCTTCAACCTGCTCTGGGTGAATCATCTCCAGTGGCCACTGAACGAGGGGGAAGCAGAAGATTCACCCAGGGCAGCAACTCTGGGTGATGACGAGGAGCACATCGGTGACAACGATGATGACATTGAGGAGGTAGAGCCAACCATCCCCATCACCAGGAGAGCGATCCCATGCAAATGGGCCCGCACATACACTTCCTTGACTTCCTCAGAGCAAGACCCATACAACATGGCGGGTATGT